>JAWZYU010000022.1:18346458-18777986 GCA_038380435.1 Ryuthela nishihirai
AGCCTGGCGCGCTACCGACTGAGTCACCCCCGCCCCCGATCCAGAAAGAAGGTTAAACAGTATGGCGCTATTGTATATGGAACAAGAAGTATTAAATAACATCGATACTTCGAAAATAATTGATGAATTTGCTAGAGGAAAATCGAGGAAAAAAATTATTTAACTTTTCACCCCACTTAAATATATTTCTTTTTTTTTTTCTTAAAATATTTTATAATTTTGTTGAAATTTTCATTTTTATATTTTTTTGTATATTTTATGCCTGATGTTATAAAGAAAAATTTATTGCAATGTTTCGAAATAAAAATATTAAATCACATATTGTGTGTTTAATTTTTTTGTTATAGTAAAGCCCTAGTTCTCTTTGTATCATATACATGTATAAACACTGTTTTTTCAGGGCCCCCGTAAACTTTACCGCCAGGAGCCCCCAGCCGGCTTAATTCGCCCATGTATATACAGGATGATTATAATGAAACCGCACCAATTTGAAGGCTTGTGGATTTAAAACGCTGCACAAAGCTGAAATTTTGAATGGGCTGAAGAGAAAATGTTCTGAAAAGTGCCAAGAGAGCATTACATCAGAATATTGCCAAATATTCTGATGTAGTGCTCTCTTGGCACTACATCAGAGAGCAGCAATGCCATAGCTGCTCTTTGAAAAGATCACCTGCTGAAAAGATTGAGTTGTGGGTTGTTTTACCCCTGAGCGGCACTTTTTTGCACACCATGGGCTAAATGGCCAGGTCACATGGACCCCGAAGGCTCAGAGAAGGTTGGGGGAGGGGACCCACTGGAACAGCTGTTGGGAGACAGATGGTAGCCTCCTGTCAAGGCCATCCAGCGTGTTCTTTAACGTGCACAGGATATGGCTCTCTCCCGCACACGGAACCACGGCTTAACGTCCCATCCGACGAACAGCAGCATTTCCAAACCCATCGGTGTCCCCTACTGACCGTGGGCAGGGCGGGGAATTTTGCGGAGATAAATCTCAACGCTGACCCAGCTGGGACTCGAACCTGGGAACTACAGATTACGAGCCTGGCGCGCTACCGACTGAGCCACCCCCACCCCACACTAACCTGGAAGGTGCCTTTTAGACCAGTCTTCAATTACAGTCAACTACATTCCCAATGATTATTCTACGATATAATCCTTAAAGCCACTAATAGGGGATGATTGTTTGGTGGCAGGTAGCTCAGTGGTCAGAGCACATGACAAGTTGTCAGTAGATCGTGGGTTCAGATCTGGCTAATGACAATTTTTCCTCCATATTTATCTGTGATTTTCCTATTCAAAATTAAAATCTTTTAGATATTTGGCAATCTCGTTCTTCGGCAACATTTATGCACAATATAAAAAGTTATCCAAAGTGACCATCTGTACTGCTTTCAATAAATAAATTCATTTTTTGCTACTTGATAAAAAAAAAACGTGTTTTTAGCACGTAGTAATAGTCTATTGCGTATTTCGATGTAATTTTTCCCGACTTTAAAAATTACTTGAGAATGAATGAAGCAAGTTTCAAGTATTTAGTGAATTTAGTAAATGACAAGCTACTAATTCCACTAAAAGATGGCCCAATTCCCATCCCGAGGTTTTTGCTTCTTCCCATTTTACTGAAACGGGTTGTTTTACCTCTGAGCGGCACTTTTTTGCACACCATGGGCTAAATGGCCAGGTCACATGGACCCCGAAGGCTCAGAGAAGATTGGGGTAGGGGACCCACTGGAACAGCTGTTGGAAGACAGATGGTAGCCTCCCGTCAAGGCCATCCAGCGTGTTCTTTAACGTGCAGAGGGTATGGCTCTCTCGCACACGGGGCCACGGCTTAACGTCCCATCCGACGGACGGCGGCCTATTCCAAGCTCATCGGTGTCCCCTACTGACCGTGGGCAGGGCGGGGAGTTATGCGGACCCGTGTGCGGAAGAGCCATACCATGTGCACGTTAAAGAACACGTTGAATGGCCTTGACGGGAGGCTACCATCTGTCTCCCAACCTTCTCTGAGCCTTCGGGGTCCATGTGACCTGGCCATTTGCCCATGGTGTGCCAAACAGTGCCGCTCAGTGGTAAAACAACCCAATCTTCTGGATCGTACTTCTTAGGTTAGTTTTTACCCTTTTTAAGACAGAGAAAGATCTTTGTCCCGATCAATTGGAAATAGGAATAGTAAAAAAATATTTTAAATAATTTCTACATTCGGAGAAGTTGACGACATTTCTCTTGCGGTTTGATATACTTGTGTGTCAGGATTGAATTTGTCTTTATCCTCTTTTAAAAATAGCAGAAACTGTTCCAATTCATCATCAAAATGCGTAAAATCTGTATCGTTCGTACAGAACTCTTTTAATTTTTCCCCATAGATCTTCTGAATTAGGCAAGCTTAAATCAAGAATATTTTAAAATTTTCTGTATTATCCTTCTATGTTGTATTTCTACAAGCAAGTTCTGTTATCATACTATCACAAATAACATTAAAATAACTAAAAATGAAATTTTCTCGCGATGAAAAACGAATGATTTTTCTTCATTACTTTTATCAAAAAAAACTTTCCTTTTTTGTGGCCTACGTATTTGATCCTGTTTCTCAAAAGTTAAAGATGCCATATCAGTTGCTTCTTTTTCTACATTATAAAATGGGGCGGGGGTGGCTCAGTCGGTAGCGCGCCAGGCTCGTAATCTGTAGTTCCCAGGTTCGAGTCCCAGCTGGGTCAGCGTTGAGATTTATCTCCGCAAAATTCCCCGTCCTGCCCATGGTCAGTAGCGGACACCGATGGGCTTGAAAAGGCCGCCGTCCGTCGGATGGGACGTTAAGCCGTGGCCCCGTGTGCGGGAGAGCCATACCCTGTGCACGTTAAAGAACACGCTGGATGGCCTTGACGGGAGGCAACCATCTGTCTCCCAACAGCTGTTCCAGTGGGTCCCCTCCCCCAACCTTCTCTGAGCCTTCGGGGTCCATGTGACCTGGCCATTTAGCCCATGGTGTGCAAAAAAGTGCCGCTCAGAGGTAAAACAACCCAACCCAACTGATGGGCTTGGAAAGGCTGCAGTCTGTCGAATGGGACGTTAAGCCGTGGCCCCATGTGTGGGAGAGCCATACCCTGTACGCGTTAAAGAACACGCTGGATGGCCTTGACGGGAGGCTACCATCTGTCTCCCAACAGAAATTTTGAATGGGCTGAAGAGAAAATGTTCTGAAAAGTGCCAAGAGAACACTACATCAGAATATTGCCAAATATACTTTGATCGCTAGGTGATAACAATGAAAATAGTAAATTATCGTGATACATTTAAAGCGTATGCATTGTTGGTTAGGCGTATTACCAAATCAGCAATGCCATAGCTGCTCTTTGAAAAGATTGAGACATGGATCACTGTTCCAAAATGGGCTATGCAACACGGGTTGGATTGTTTTACCTCTGAGCGGCACTTTTTTGCACACTATGGCCTAAATGGCCAGGTCACATGGACCCCGAAGGCTCAGAGAAGGTTGGGGGAGGGGACCCACTGGAACAGCTGTTGGGAGACAGATGGTAGCCTCCCGTCAAGGCCATCCAGCGTGTTCTTTAACGTGCACAGGGTATGGCTCTCCCGCACACGGTCCACGGCTTAACGTCCCATCCGACGGACGGCGGCCTTTATAAAGCCCATCGGTGTACCCTGCTGACAGTGGGCAGGGCGGGGAAATATTTGCGGAGATAAATCTCAACGCTGACCCAGCTGGGACTCGAACCTGTGAACTACAGATTACGAGCCTGGCGCGCTACCGACTGAGCCACCCCCAGCCCCGCTATGCAACACGATTCAGAAATTTGAGATGGGTTGTTTGTAGATGTGTCGGAAGAAGTCAGCGAGTTTCTGAAGCTATCACAACAGCAATAACTGATAATGCAGCAGGTGTTGCATTGGGTTGGTTGATTTACATCTGAGCGGCAATTTTTTTCCACATAAATGGCTAAATGGCCAGGTGAGAAGTACCCCCAAGGGATTGGGAAAGGGGACCCACTGGATAGCTGTTGGGAGACAGCAACCTTCCATCAAGAGCATCCAGCGTGTTCTTTAAAGTGCATAGGGTATGGCTGACGAACATGGCATAACGTTCCATCTGATGGATGGTGGCCTTTCCAAGCCCATCAGGTTTCCTCTGGGAATGGGAAAATTACACTAGATTATTCAAAATAATTGAATACAGCATACATGAACGTATTCTAAGTTCCTTAACTATGAAAAATCACGTAAAATGTCAAACAGAATAGATAAATATTGAGGAAAAATTGTAATTTAGTCGGGTGGGATCTGAACCTACGATCCCACGATAACATGTTAGGTACTCTGACTAACACACGAAACAAATACCACGCTTCACATTTGATATGGGTTGGACGTGCACTAACCTGGGTTGGATTGTTTTACCTCTGAGCTGCACTTTTTTGCACACTATGGGCTAAATGGCCAGGTCACATGGACCCCGAAGGCTCAGAGAAGGTTGGGGGAGTGGACCCACTAGAACAGCTGTTGGGAGACAGATGGTAGCCTCCCGCCAAGGCCATCCAGCGTGTTTTTTAACGTTGGGTTGTTTTACCTCTGAGTGGCACTTTTTTTGCACACCATGGGCTAAATGGAAAGGTCACACGGACCCCGAAGGCTCAGAGAAGGTTGGGGGAGTGGACCCACTAGAACAGCTGTTGGGAGACAGATGGTAGCCTCCCGTCAAGGCCATCCAGCGTGTTTTTTAACGTTGGGTTGTTTTACCTCTGAGTGGCACTTTTTTTGCACACCATGGGCTAAATGGCCAGGTCACAAGTACCCCGAAGGCTTAGAGAAGGTTGGGGGAGGGGACCCACTGGAACAGCTGTTGGGAGACAGATGGTAGCCTCCCGTCAAGGCCATCCAGCGTGTTTTTTAACGTTGGGTTGTTTTACCTCTGAGTGGCACTTTTTTTGCACACCATGGGCTAAATGGCCAGGTCACAAGTACCCCGAAGGCTCAGAGAAGGTTGAGGGAGGGGACCCACTGGAACAGCTGTTGGTAGACAGATGGTAGCCTCCCGTCAAGGCCATCCAGCGTGTTCTTTAACATGCACAAGGTATGGCTCTCCCGCACACGGGGCCACGGCTTAACGTCCCATCCGACGGACGGCGGCCTTTCCAAGCCCATCGGTGTCCCCTACTGACCGTGGGCAGGGCGGGGAATTTTGCGGAGATAAATCTCAACGCTGACCCAGCTGGGACTCGAACCTGGAAACTACAGATTACGAGCCTGGCGCGCTACCGACTGAGCCAACCTCGCCCGACCCAGCCGGGACTCGAACCTGGGAACTACAGATTACGAGCCTGGCGCGCTACCGACTGAGCCACCCCCGCATC
Organism: Ryuthela nishihirai; assembly: GCA_038380435.1. Taxonomy (NCBI): domain Eukaryota; kingdom Metazoa; phylum Arthropoda; class Arachnida; order Araneae; family Heptathelidae; genus Ryuthela; species Ryuthela nishihirai. Next base: position 18,351,828 of record JAWZYU010000022.1, read on the forward strand.
ACACTAACCTGGAGGGTGCCTTTTAGACCAGTCTTCAATTACAGTCAACTATATTCCCAATGATTATTCTACGATATAATCCTTAAAGCCACTAATAGGGGATGATTGTTTGGTGGCAGGTAGCTCAGTGGTCAGAGCACATGACAAGTTGTCAGTAGATCGTGGGTTCAGATCTGGCTAATGACAATTTTTCCTCCATATTTATCTGTGATTTGACTATTCAAAATTAAAATCTTTTAGATATTTGGCAATCTCGTTCTTCGGCAACATTTATGCACAATATAAAAAGTTATCCAAAGTGACCATCTGTACTGCTTTCAATAAATAAATTCATTTTTTGCTACTTGTTGATAAAAAAAAAAAACGTGTTTTTAGCATGTAGCAATAGTCTATTACGTATTTCGATGTAATTTTTCCCGACTTTAAAAATTACTTGAGAATGAATGAAGCAAGTTTCAAGTATTTAGTGAATTTAGTAAATGACAAGCTACTAATTCCACTAAAAGATGGCCCAATTCCCATCCCGAGGTTTTTGCTTCTTCCCATTATACTGAAACGGGTTGTTGGGTTGTTTTACCTCTGAGCGGCACTTTTTTGCACACCATGGGCTAAATGGCCAGGTCACATGGACCCCGAAGGCTCAGAGAAGGTTGGGGGAGGGAACCCACTGGAACAGCTGTTGGGAGACAGATGGTAGCCTCCCGTCAAGGCCATCCAGCGTGTTCTTTAACGTGCACAGGGTATGTCTCTCCCGCACACGGGGCCACGGCTTAACGTCCATCCGACGGACGGCGGCCTTTACTAGCCCATCGGTAGGGCTGTAAAGCCATGGCCCTTTGTGCAGGAGAGCCACACCCTGTGCACATTAAAGAACACCCTCATCTGTTCTTGTTAAAATGGGTTTTGAAATACCCTCACACAGTCTGATCTCTTACACGATCCACCCCGGAGTGGACCGATTTTGCAGCATAAAAGGGTTGCATTCCGATAGGTCACGTAAAAAAATCCAGTCCAAATATTTAGTGGGTTTGATTTCAAGAGGAAGATTTGTCTTTAATCCTTCCAGTGTCCGGCCTGAAAAATTACTTTTGTATCCAGAGGACAAGATATTTTCTATAGAAAAAAAATCTGACTAGAACTTTTCTACCAAATAACTAACGAGAGGAATTATGGTATGTTAAGTGCAAAATAATAATCTGGATTTTCTAAAAATAAAATATTTAACAAAAAAAAAACTAAAATAAGGTCTCATTAAAACAAAACTGTAGAGTCCTGTAATAAAAAAAAAAAATCTGGCTGAATAAAAATTGATAAAAAAAAATAGAAATGATTATAATAAATAAAAAATAAATAAATACCCCCTCAAGCAGCTGCTTGCCACAGAGGTCTGACAGGAGTCTGTCAGTTTATATGCCAGAGTAGAAGGTCTGTGAGGATGGCAGGACTTCAGCAGAAAAACGACACACATGAATAAAAAAGTTAGCATTTTAGTGATCTTAGAATACGCACGATTCCGGAGAATGGGTTGGGTTGTTTCACCTCTGAGCGGCACTTTTTTGCACACCATGGGCTAAATGGCCAGGTCACATGGACCCCGTAAGCTCAGAGAAGGTTGGGGGAGAGGACCCACTGGAACAACTGTTGGGAGACAGATGGTAGCCTCCCGTCAAGGCCATCCAGCGTGTTCTTTAACGTTGGGTTGTTTCACCTCTGAGCGGCACTTTTTTGCACACCATGGGCTAAATGGCCAGGTCACATGGACCCCGTAAGCTCAGAGAAGGTTGGGGGAGGGGACCCACTGGAACAACTGTTGGGAGACGGATGGTAGCCTCCCGTCAAGGCCATCCAGCGTGTTCTTTAACGTTGGGTTGTTTTACCTCTGAGCGGCAATTTTTTGCACACCATGGGCTAAATGGCCAGGTCACATGGACCCCGTAAGCTCAGAGAAGGTTGGGGGAGGGGACCCACTGGAACAACTGTTGGGAGACAGATGGTAGCCTCCCGTCAAGGCCATCCAGCGTGTTCTTTAACGTTGGGTTGTTTCACCTCTGAGCGGCACTTTTTTGCACACCATGGGCTAAATGGCCAGGTCACATGGACCCCGTAAGCTCAGAGAAGGTTGGGGGAGGGGACCCACTGGAACAACTGTTGGGAGACGGATGGTAGCCTCCCGTCAAGGCCATCCAGCGTGTTCTTTAACGTTGGGTTGTTTTACCTCTGAGCGGCAATTTTTTGCACACCATGGGCTAAATGGCCAGGTCACATGGACCCTGAAGGGTCAGAGAAGGTTGGGGGAGGGGACCCACTGCAACAGCTGTTGGGAGACAGATGGTAGTCTCCCGTCAAGGCCATCGAGCGTGTTCTTTAACGTTGGGTTGTTTTACCTCTGAGCGGCAATTTTTTGCACACCATGGGCTAAATGGCCAGGTCATATGGACCCCGAAGGCTCAGAGCAGGTTGGGGGAGGGGACCCACTGGAACAGCTGTTGGGAGACAGATGGTAGCCTCCCGTCAAGGCCATCCAGCGTGTTCTTTAATGTTGGGTTGTATTACCTCTGAGCGGCACTTTTTTGCACACCATGGGCTAAATGGCCAGGTCACATGGACCCCGTAAGCTCAGAGAAGGTTGGGGGAGGGGACCCACTGGAACAGCTGTTGGGAGACAGATGGTAGTCTCCCGTCAAGGCCATCCAGCGTGTTCTTTAACGTTGGATTGTTTTACCTCTGAGCGGCACTTTTTTGCACACCATGGGCTAAATTGCCAGGTCACATGGACCCCGGAGGCTCAGAGAAGGTTGGGGGAGGGGACCCACTGGGACAGCTGTTGTAAGACAGATGGTAGCCTCCCGTCAAGGCCATCCAGCGTGTTCTTTAACGTTGGGTTGTTTCACCTCTGAGCGGCACTTTTTTGCACACCATGGGCTAAATGGCCAGGTCACATGGACCCCGTAAGCTCCGAGAAGGTTGGGGGAGGGGACCCACTGGAACAACTGTTGGGAGACGGATGGTAGCCTCCCGTCAAGGCCATCCAGCGTGTTCTTTAACGTTGGGTTGTTTTACCTCTGAGCGGCAATTTTTTGCACACCATGGGCTAAATGGCCAGGTCACATGGACCCTGAAGGGTCAGAGAAGGTTGGGGGAGGGGACCCACTGCAACAGCTGTTGGGAGACAGATGGTAGTCTCCCGTCAAGGCCATCGAGCGTGTTCTTTAACGTTGGGTTGTTTTACCTCTGAGCGGCAATTTTTTGCACACCATGGGCTAAATGGCCAGGTCATATGGACCCCGAAGGCTCAGAGCAGGTTGGGGGAGGGGACCCACTGGAACAACTGTTGGGAGACGGATGGTAGCCTCCCGTCAAGGCCATCCAGCGTGTTCTTTAACGTTGGGTTGTTTTACCTCTGAGCGGCAATTTTTTGCACACCATGGGCTAAATGGCCAGGTCACATGGACCCCGTAAGCTCAGAGAAGGTTGGGGGAGGGGACCCACTGGAACAACTGTTGGGAGACAGATGGTAGCCTCCCGTCAAGGCCATCCAGCGTGTTCTTTAACGTTGGGTTGTTTCACCTCTGAGCGGCACTTTTTTGCACACCATGGGCTAAATGGCCAGGTCACATGGACCCCGTAAGCTCAGAGAAGGTTGGGGGAGGGGACCCACTGGAACAACTGTTGGGAGACGGATGGTAGCCTCCCGTCAAGGCCATCCAGCGTGTTCTTTAACGTTGGGTTGTTTTACCTCTGAGCGGCAATTTTTTGCACACCATGGGCTAAATGGCCAGGTCACATGGACCCTGAAGGGTCAGAGAAGGTTGGGGGAGGGGACCCACTGCAACAGCTGTTGGGAGACAGATGGTAGTCTCCCGTCAAGGCCATCGAGCGTGTTCTTTAACGTTGGGTTGTTTTACCTCTGAGCGGCAATTTTTTGCACACCATGGGCTAAATGGCCAGGTCATATGGACCCCGAAGGCTCAGAGCAGGTTGGGGGAGGGGACCCACTGGAACAGCTGTTGGGAGACAGATGGTAGCCTCCCGTCAAGGCCATCCAGCGTGTTCTTTAATGTTGGGTTGTATTACCTCTGAGCGGCACTTTTTTGCACACCATGGGCTAAATGGCCAGGTCACATGGACCCCGTAAGCTCAGAGAAGGTTGGGGGAGGGGACCCACTGGAACAGCTGTTGGGAGACAGATGGTAGTCTCCCGTCAAGGCCATCCAGCGTGTTCTTTAACGTTGGATTGTTTTACCTCTGAGCGGCACTTTTTTGCACACCATGGGCTAAATTGCCAGGTCACATGGACCCCGGAGGCTCAGAGAAGGTTGGGGGAGGGGACCCACTGGGACAGCTGTTGTAAGACAGATGGTAGCCTCCCGTCAAGGCCATCCAGCGTGTTCTTTAACGTGCACAGGGTATGGCTCTCCCGCACACGGGCCACGGCTTAACGTCCCATCCGACGGACGGCGGCCTTTCCAAGCCCATCGGTGTCCCCTACTGACCGTGGGCAGGGCGGGGAATTTTTGCGGAGATAAATCTCAACGCTGACACAGCTGGGACTCGAACCTGGGAACTACAGATTACGAGCCTGGCGCGCTACCGACTGAGCCAAAGAGAGAGTGAATTCCAACCCTGCACATGATGGCAAAACTAATTTTCCCCTCAAAACTACTTATTGATTAAAGAGCCTATACAAATACATCATCGTTAAACTATTCTTATTTAACAATATTCACGTTTTTCCGTGTGATTGCTGAGCACACTTTGGGATATCTCGTACCAGAAATATGCTGTGTTGTTTTCGCTTCACTACCACAGCACAAAAGAAGGGAGAACAAGATGATCGTTCTCACCGATGTATATTACTCCTTAGATTACTAGGGCAGGGGTGGCTCAGTTGGTAGCCCGCCAGGCTTGTAATCTGCAGTTCCCAGGTTCTGCAGTCTCACTGGAGCCAGTGTTCAAATTTATCTCTGCAAGTATTCCCCACCTGGCCCGGGGCGGCTCAGTCGGTAGCGCGCCAGACTCGTAATCTGTAGTTCCCAGGTTCGAGTCCCAGCTGGGTCAGCGTTGAGATTTATCTCCGCAAAATTCCCCGCCGTGCCCACGGTCAGTAGGAGACACCGCTGGGCTTGGAAAGGCCGCCGTCCGTCGGATGGGACGTTAAGCCGTGGTTCCGTGTGTGGGAGAGCCATACCCTGTGTACATTAAAGAACACGCTGGATGGCCTTGACGGGAGGCTACCATCTGTCTCCCAACAGCTGTTCCAGTGGGTCCCCAAACATTCTCTGAGCCTTCGGGGTCCTTGTGGCCTGGCCATTTAGCCCATGGTGTGCAAAAAAGTGCCGCTCAGAGGTAAAACAATCCAATCCTGGCCCACAGCGAGTAGTGGACACCTATGGGCTTGGAAAAGCTGCAGTCTGTTGGATGGGACAAACTGTATCCCTGTGTGTTGGAGAGCCATACCCTGTGGTAAACCCTTACTGGTAAAACAATCCAGACGAGTTCGACGACAACAATCTGTCCAATTAATAATGTCGGATTACAGTTAATCGGACAGATTTTATTTTCAATCAACACTAACAGAGATATCTGGTGATTTCTTCTATGTTGGACGATAAATCTGTCAAATTGGCAGAAGAGCCAAGCTTTGTCAACGCTGGCCCAGGTGGGGCTCGAACCTGGTAACTAGCAAATTGCGAGCTTGGGCAACCTAGAACAGAAGGCAGTACCACTAAGTTATACCGTCAGCATTAGGGGATATAAAAATATCTTTTCTTATATATTTCTGTTATTATTACTGATAAATTTTACAACTAATATACACATTTTTGGATACAATGGGCTAAATGGCCAGGTCACATGGACCCTGAAGGCTCAGAGAAGGGGACCCACTGGAACAGCTGTTGGGAGACAGATGGTAGCCTCCCGTCAAGGCCATCCAGTTTTTAAACGTGCACAACGCATGGCTCTCCTACACACAAAGCCACGGCTTAACGTCCCACCCGACGGACGGCGGCCTTATCCAAGCCCATTGACGTCCCCTACTGACCGTGGGCAGGGTGGGGAAATTTGCGGATAAATCTCAACGCAAACCCAGCTGGGACTCGAACCTGGGAACTACAGATTACGACCCTGGTATGTTACCGACTGAGTCATCCCCCCCCCCCCCCTAGCGGAACGGCCTTCGAGGTGTTGGCCTGGTATCCTACCGACTGAGCCACCACTAATCCAGATGACTTGACTACCTTTAGCTTCTGAAAGCAACAAAATTCTTTCTCCAGTCAAAATTTGTTTTAATAAACTGACGTAATCACAAGAAATAGTGCCAACAAAAACACGGAACAGTTTTCTAGTGTTGGGTTAGGTTGTTTTGCCTCTGAGCGGCACTTTTTTGCACACCATGGACTAAATGGCCAGGTCACATGGACCCCGAAGGCTCAGAGAAGGTTGGGGGAGGGGATCCACTGGAACAGCTGTTGGGAGACAGATGGTAGCCTCCCGTCAAAGCCATCCAGCGTGTTCTTTAACGTGCACAGGGTATGGCTCTCCCACACATGGGGTCATGGCTTAACGTCCCATCCGATGGACGGCGGCCTTTCCAAGCCCATCGGTGTCCCCTACTGACCGTGGGCAGGGCGGGGAATTTTGCGGAGATAAATCTCAACGCTGACCCAGCTGGGACTCGAACCTGGGAACTACAGATTACGAGACTGGCGCGCTACCGACTGAGCCACTCCCGCCCCCTAGCTGTACGGCCTTCGAGGTGTTGGCCTGGCATCCTACCGACTGAGCCACCCCTAATCCAGAAGATAATGACTTGACTACCTTTTTATAGTAAATTCTTTCTCCAGTCAAAATTTGTTTTAATAAACTGACGTAATCACAAGAAATAGTGCCAACAAAAACACGGAACAGTTTTCTAGAGTGAAATCGATTTTATTCACCTTTAATAACAAATAATCTATGCGGCTAATATAAGAGCGGAAATAATTATCACAGTTCAATGTTTCTGTAGAATTTCTCTATTGTGCAGAACAAAACGGCATATATATATATGAGTTTCAATGGTCTACATTTTAAAAAGTATACAAAAATAAGTGCTCTTACGCCATTTACATCAGTTACTGAAAAATCTTTACAAAAGTAAAACACTACATGGCTAAAATGCTAACTATGAATGAAAACGGACTAAAACTTACTGAACAGCTAACCATTGTAAGACATTCTTCACATCGACTACGAAGCCAACATGCTAAAACATTTCATGTAACATTATACATCTTTAAAATAAATAAATCTCACCTAAGGAGATACATCAATGAAGCATATCAGCAAATCTGGCACAACTACGATCACAAAAATTAAAATCTAATAATGTAACACCAAAACAAAATTAAATCTAGGGTACAAAGATTTTACAGCTATTCATTTAAATATAACACACTAATTAGTACTTGTTTCAGTACATTTTACTAATGGTGCTTTACAACTCTTAATATTTTAGTGACACTGTAGTTTTTTTTTAGTTTTCAAGACCAAGTTCTGGTGTGGTATATAAACAAGCCATATTTGTGATTTTTTATTAAACATATTATTTTGCTATTTGCACATGTGCGGCATCTTTAAAAATACACGCTACTACAAATCGTAGAATAACAAAAATTCACTTAAAACTCGAGTCCTGTTTGGATATATATATACCGTATTTGCCGGCGTATAGGACGCACTTTTCCCCCCTCAAAATACGCCTAAAATATGGGGTGCGTCTTATGCGCCGGTAATTAAAATTATGAGTTGAAATTTCAGTCTAAAACTTTTGGTTTATATCAACATACCTATATAAGTATTCTTTTGCATTTTGTTCTTTTGTGAGTGGTTTCAAATAAATCGTTTCCATTTTTTTGTTCTGTAAAAATAATAAGTTGCGTGATATATTTTATGCTTCACTACTGACAGAGGGAGCATTCCAGTAAAATAGAGTTCAGATCCACTGACATCTCAAGGTTACGATTCATCCAATGTGCGCATGCGTGATCACATTTCACCGGCATATTTTTTCGAAAAGCGCGAGCATGGCACGTCGTTACCGATTACAGCGCCTCAAGGCAACAAAAAAACGTAAATTTTTAGTACCGAAGAAGCCTTCTCGTGTTTTTGCTGCGAAATATGGCTCAAAAACAATGCAGATTCTGCTATGATATTGCATTCAAGCTACGAGTGATTGAGTATGCCAAAGAACACGGAAACAGGGCAGCAGAGAGGAATTTCGGATCACCGCCAAGAGAAAAGATAAGAACTTGGTGAAGACAGGAAGAAGACCTAAAAAAAGCTATGCGTAGTAAACATAATCTGCGACATGGAATTGCAAAATTCCCGGAACTAGAAGAAGAATTAAAAACTTGGTTATTAGTCCACCGAAGCTCGGAATTTTCAGTTTCCACAAAAATGACTATTCAACAAGCAAGAGTGATAGCTACTAACAGGATCATCTAACAGATCATCGCTGATTTTACAGGATCAACGTCATGGTGTTCTAGATTCATGAAGAGAAATGACTTACATATGCGGACTAAAACAAAAATAGCACAAAAGATGTCAACAGAATATGAAGACAAGATTATCGAGTTTCATAAATTTGTCATTAATGCAAGAAAAAGAGGAAATTTTGAACTTTCACAAATAGGAAACATGGATGAGGTCCCACTGACGTTCGATGTACCCTCAAACAAAACAGTAGATTCCAAAGGTGCAAGAAGTGTTATTGTTAAAACTTGTGGGCATGAGAAAACGCATTACACAGTCGTGTTGTCTTGTTGTGCCAATGGAACAAAATTGCCGCCTCTTTTGATTTTCAAAAGGAAAACCTTGCCCAAGGAAAAACTGCCTAAAGGTGTGTTTGCGCACGTTCATCCTAAGGGCTGGATGGATGAAGGGGGGATGAAGTTGTGGATAGACAATGTGTGGTCTAGGCGTCCTGGTGGACTGTTAAAGAAACCTGCCTTGCTAGTATGGGATCAATTTCGGAGTCATAGAACAGAGGCTGTAAAAAATAAAATCAACCAATTGAAAACTCAGTTAGCTGTAATTCCACGTGGACTAACGAGCCAGTTTCAACCTTTAGATGTCTGCATTAATAAACCATTTAAAGGATTCATGAAGGGGAAATGGAACAGTTGGATGCAGTCTACAGATTTTGAAGTGACACCATCAGGAAGAAGGAAGAGGCCTAGCTTTTTGCAGATTTGTGAATGGGTCAAAACTTCATGGAATGCTGTGAAACATGAGACAGTTGCAAAGTCATTTAAGAAATGTGGTATTAGTAACTCACTTGATGGCACAGAGGATGATTTGTTATACGAAGACTCAGTTTCTGAAAAAGAGGCTTCAAGTGATTCTTCATTTAGCTCTGGAGATGAATTTCTGGGTTTTGAGGATGAACATTAAAAAAGGTACCTAACTACAATGTTCCCTAGTTAAATTTTTTGTATACATAAATAACTATAAAATGAGTACAGTAAATCTTTATGGAAATTCATGAAACAATGAAATTTTTTCCCCCCTTAAAAATGTGTCTAAAAAAGGGGTGCGTCTTATACGCCGGCAAATACGGTAATTCATCTAATGTTAAAAAAATGATTCCCAAGGGTTAAGTTGCGGCTGATCTTGTCAGACAGAAAAATGTGAAAAATTAATCTCGCCATCTCTAACATTTGGGTGTGGGATTTGTGTCGAGTTGTTTTACCTCTGGGCAGCCCCTAGGGGGAATTGGTTTTGATTTAGTTTTGTGAGCATAGTGCGTTTATAAGTACAATATAATAAGTGCAAGGCTATAGGCCATATCTTTGTTGTTTCAGGTAATATCAGAACCAATTCTAAAGAGAGAGGACGTTGTCGTCGTCTAGGGGCTCCCTCCTTGGAGGAGGATCTAACACTCTCTCCGACTAGCAAGATATAACTGCCTGGTGTGAACCCCAGGGTACCAGTTAGTAATGACTGATGAAGTAAGTGATGCAAGTGCAATGGCCTCTCAAGAGAAGAGTGCCAGCACGAAAACAAGTGAACTGTTCAATGAATTGGACTCTATCTTGAACAGTAGTGCAAGCAAAGTAACGAAGCAGCAAGGTGCAGATATAAGAAATCTGTTCAGTAGACTACAAGATGTAGTACAGGAACAAGAATTAAAAATCAGCAACCTCGAGGGTAGGTTGACTGAAAGAGACACAGGTGCCAAAAGCAGGGCACAAGTCACAAAAAGCTACGCAGAGGTGACAAAAAGGTCTTTGACGCCAAAACATAAGAGATCAACAACACATAATGTTGATATATCCTCAAGATGAGGATCAGAGTTCGGAAGAACTCAAAAAGGATCTACTAAAAAATCTAGATCCAACCAAGTTAAAAGATTGGTATAAAGAATGTGAAAAAGATTGCAAAGGTGGTGTATTAATAGAATGCACAGATGAGTTTGACAAGAAAATATTGAAAAATGAAATACAGCATTAAAAGACAAACTTGCGGCAAGAGAGCCCAAGATGAAATTGCCACAAGTCATAATATATGACGTTGATGGATCAATTCCTCCACTCCGAGAGACTTTCAGTGGCTCCGACTTAGGAGTAAGCCAGATACTTGCCCTGAGGAAGATTTAAATGTCCAGCAAGCGAATGTAAAAAAATGTGACTGTTTATGCCAACCAACAAAGTTCCGAATCGAGCAAAGGGAGATTCATAAAACATCTGAGCGCTATTCCTTAGTTCATATTAGTGACTTTATCTTGGTAATAATCCTTGTTTGCCACGTGCTTCTATTAGCTAGTCAGTTCTGGAAATATTGGAACGAATGAGAAGGAAACGAACTCGATTGGCCTTCTCGATCAGAAAAAAAGGGAGACGAAGGAGCTAAAGAAGTCAAAGATCATAGTCATGATTTAAAAAAAGAAAGGAAGGTGGGAGGGAGGGGCCTCTCTAAAATCCATCCTCATACGTCCACGTCGTGAGGGGCGGGCAACATGAATTGTCTTTCGATTTCTCTAAATGGTGACTTTATCTTTAGAGAAATTCTTAGACAATGAATAGCTAAAACGAGGCTCTGGTAACATGCGCAGATGCCCGGATGTAGAAAAAAAATCGGAGGGGTTGGGTTGTTTTACCTCTGAGTGACACCTTTTTGCACACCATGAGCTAAATGGCCAGGTCACAAGGACCCTGAAGGTTCAGAGAATGTTGGGGGAGGGATTGGGTTGTTTTACCTCTAAGCGTCACTTTTTCAGACCTTGGGATAAATGGTCAGGTCACAAGAACCACTAAGGCTCAGAGAATGTTGGGGGAGGGGTTGGGTTGCTTTACCTCAGAGCGGCATTTCTTTTGCACACAATGGGCTAAATGGCCAGGTCACAAGGACCCTGAAGGTTCAGAGAATGTTGGGGGAGGGGTCGGGTTGTTTTACCTCTGAGCGTCCCCTAGGGGGAATTGGTTTTGATTAAGTTTTTGTGAGCTACTGCGTTTATAAGTGTTATATATTAGAGCAAGGCTATAGGCCATATTTTGTTGTTAGGAAAATTTCAGAACCAATTCTAGGAGAGAGGGCGTTGTCGTCGTCTAGGGGCTCCCTCCTTGGAGGAGGGTCTAACACTCTCTCCGTGTAGTAAGATATAACTGCCTGGTGTGAACCCCAGGGTACCAGGCAGTAATGGCTGATGAAGTGAGCGAGGAAAATGCAAAGGCCTCTCAAGTGAAGAGTGCCAGCATAAAGACAACAGAGCTGTTTAACGAACTAGACTCTATATTAAACAGCAGTGCAAGTAAAATTACTAAGCAGCAAGGAGCTGAACTTAGAAATCTGTTCACGAGGCTACAAGATGTAGTCCATGAACAAGAACTTAAAATCAGTAACCTCGAGGGAAGGTTAACTGAAAAAGGTGTCAAAAGTAAGGCACCAGGTGCAAAAAGTTATGCAGAAGTAACTAAAAGGTCTGTCACTCCCAGACCAAAGAAAAGAGACCAACAGCATATAATGCTGATATATCCTCAAGATGAGGAACAGAGTTCAGATGAACTCAAAAAGGATCTTTTGAAAAACCTTGATCCAACAAAGTTAAAGATTGGAATTAAGAATGTTAAAAAGATTGGTAAAGGAGGTGTGCTAATAGAATGCACAGACGAATTTGATAAGAAAATTCTGAAGAATGAAATTCAAAGAAATACAGCTTTGAAAGATAAGTGCTCCGCAAGGGAGCCAAAGATGAAATTGCCACAAATAATAATTTATGATGTGGATGGTGATATAGAGCAAGGGGCTCTAGTGGATAGAATAAAAGCACAAAACGTTGCTTTTAACGAAGCCTCGATGGAGGTTAAATTTTCGATAAAAGGAAAGAATGGCAAAAAGCACTGGGTAGTGCAAGTAGACTCAGAAAACTTTAAAGTATTTATGAAAGAGAAAAAGGTAAATGTAGGCTGGTCTCGACTTAATGTCAAAGAGTACTTAAAAGTAGTAAGATGCTTTAAATGTAATAAATATGGTCATTTTCAGACCAGGTGTACGGAGGAGCAGACTTGTGGAAAATGTGGTCAAAAGGACCACAAACACTGGGAGTGTAAAGAAACAGAATTAAAATGCGTCAATTGTAAAGCAGCAAATGAAAAGTACAGATTGAAACTAGATGTCCAGCACTCAAGTCTGGACATGGACTGTTCTTGTTACAGAAGAGAGCTCGAGTTATTGGTTAAACGAATTCGATACTGAATCGAGCTTGTCTAAAATAGTACAAATAAACTTACATCATGCTAAAGCTGCTACAAATAGTCTCGTTTTGTATATCGAGGAAAGAGACTACGATATAGCATTGGTGCAGGAGCCTTATGTCTATAAAGACAAAATAAGAGGTTTTCCAGCAGGCTGGAGAGTCTTTGGAGCATCTCACCCACAGCCAAGAAGTGCAATAGTCATCGGGAAAAGACAGTTAAGTGTTACAGAGATATACACATCAAGAGATGTGGTTGTAGTAACGGTAGAAAAAGGTGGTCAGAAATGTGTGCTGATTTCTATGTACTGCCCACCTAAAGAATCGTTTGAGGAAAATTTTCAAGTGGTTAATAATATAATTCAAGTCTATCCCAACTGGGACGTAGTCCTAGGAGGGGACTTTAATGCAAGCAGTAAACTGTGGGGACCTCAAAGGGAGGACCAGAGAGGAAAAGAAGTCTTGGAGTTCATTAATCAAAACGGATTTACAACGGTCAATGATCCGAATAGTGACCCAACTTATTCCAGCAGTCTAGGTACAAGCTGGATAGATGTTACTCTACATAAAGTAGTGAACCAAGACTTCGTTCTACAATGGGCAGTGGAGGATGAAATTAGCTGTAGTGATCATGCATATATTAGCTTTTTCCTAAACCTCGGGAATGTTAGCACAAATGCAAATAAGAGATATTCGATAAAGAACTTGGACTGGATAGAGTTCAGAAAGGAACTCTCAGAAAAGTTCTCGGATAAGACCTCTGAAGAGGTTAAACAACAGGAAGATCTAGATGAATATATTGTAAAGGCTACTAAAACGCTACAAAAGATATGTAGTGACAATCAAAAAGAGGAAAGCCGAAAAGTGATTTCGGGCTATAGAAAAGTTCCATGGTGGAACAAAGAGTTAACCAAACTAAGAAAAGAAGTTAAAAAGAAAAGAAGAAAATATCAAAGATGTTATACAGACGAAAGGCAAAGAAAAAGCCTTAGAACAGAGTTTAAACTATGGGAAGCAAAATACAAGAAGGAGATAAATGCAGCTAAAAACAATAGCTGGAAAAAGTTATGTGATGAAGTATCACAAGAAAAACCCTTTGGCGTGCACTTTAAAGTTGCGAAAGAAGCAACAAGAGGATCGTTTAAACTCTCAACAATTATGCAAAAAGATGGATCTCTAACGAAGAACGTCAGGGAATCATTAAACTGTTTACTGGAATATCACTTCCCTGAGGATAACAGGGAAGAAGATAATGAATATCACAGAAATATTAGAAACAGGTCAAGGAGACCTGTCAATACAGAAGATGACATTCCATTTACTATAGTGGAAGTAGAAGAAGTGATGGAATCGATGAATAAGGGGAAAGCGCCAGGGCTTGATGGGCTCTCCCTTGAATTAATTATCGAACTCTTTGAGGTTAATAAAAGTTGGTTTGTGAGCATTCTTAATGAATGTCTTAGTAGAGGAATCTTTCCAGACAGTTGGAAAGTAGCAGAACTAATACTGTTCAATAAAGAAGGAAAAGACAGAAAAAACCCTTCAGCTTACAGACCAATATGTCTATTATCGTCGTGGAGCAAAGTATTGGACAAGCTTCTAACTAATAGACTGAGTTATTATCTACAGAGTAATGATAATTGAATCCAAATCAGTTTGGATTCATTCCAGGCAAAAGCACAACCATGGCAATATCAAAGTTAATGGCAACAATAGATGAGAATAAGGCGCTAAAGAAACACACATGTGTGATATCGCTAGATGTAAAAGGAGCTTTCAATAACGTCTGGTGGCCGTTCCTGTTAGAAGATTTAAGAAGACATAGAGTTCCAAAGAACTTGTTTAAAGTTTTTAGTAACTACTTATCAAAAAGAAAGATAGTAGTTAAAGATGGAGATACTGAAATCTCCAGACAATATTTTAAAGGTTGTCCGCAGGGGTCCAATTCTGGGCCCCTATTGTGGAACATCGTTGCAGACTCTGCATTAAATATCACAACTAAAGAAAACACACAAATTCAAGCCTACGCAGATGATATAATAGTCATAGTCTCTGCTTCGGGGAGACACATCTTAGAACAAGATTGTCAAAAAGTCTTAACAGACTTAGAGAAATGGGCAGAAAGTACAAGGCTGGAATTCAGACCGGAGAAGACAAACATAATAGTATTCCCTAAGGAGGGAAAAATGAAAAGGCTCCCAAGCTTAAGGTTTAAAGAGAGACCTGTAAAAGTTGTAAAAGTTTTGAAATATCTAGGAGTGTGGCTGGATGACAAGAGGAATTGGTTATGTCATCTGAATAAAGTCAAGGAAAGATGTGCAACTATCTTAAACGCCCTACATAGAATGTCAACTAGGACATGGGGGCTGAAAGGTACAGTTAAAAAAGAACTATATAAAAGGGGAATAGAAAGGATAGTAACTTACGCCTGTGGGGCCTGGTGGCCCCAAGGAGGGACAGTAAGAATGATTCATAAATTGCAGCAGATTCAGAGACTAGCCCTATTGGGCATTACAAGATGTTATAAGACAACATCAACATCAGCACTTCAGGTATTGGCAGGTACTTTGCCAATTGAACTTTTAATAGAACAAGAAGCTGCGATTTTTCGAAGTTTTACTCTAGAACAAAAGGTAGAACTCTGGAATGAATCCATAGATGGAAAAAACATAGAAAAACAAATTATTAAAGGGGCAAGACACCCAGCGAAGCAAATGCAAATAAGGTGGGATAAAGTCCCACCGGAAGATTCAAACTATGATACAAAAATTTACACAGACGGCTCTAGAATGGAAGAACACACAGGCGCGTCCATGTGTATCTTCAAAGGTACAAGTCCAATAAAGCAAAATGAGTACAGACTTTCGGACACAGCTACTGTGTTTCAAGCTGAGATATATGCTGTTCTGAAGGGAGTTGAATGGTTCGTTACAGAGTGTACTGACCAAGAAATGGACTTGTACTCGGACAGTCAATCAGCATTGTTTGCGATGCAAAGGATCCAGCACAAAAATCCAACAGTTGACAAGATTAAGCAGCTAATAGTAGAGCTTGAAGAAGATAGAAAGATAAATTTCCATTGGGTGAAAAGCCACCAAGGCTGCCCAGGAAACGAACTGGCTTACAATCATGCAAAGAACGCATGTAAAAAACAACAAGTAGATATTGAAATTCAAACTTCAAAGGAATGTATAAAGACAAAATTGAGACAAAGAAGTTTGGAGATTTGGCAAACAAGATGGGACCAAGAAGACGCAACTGGAAGACACACTTTTAAATTTCTCAAGAAGGTGTCCATTAAGAGAGTCTCAACAGATTTCTATTTTAACCAAATCTTGACAGATCATGGTAACTTTCCTAGATACCTCAGTAGGTTTAATATTAAAAGATGTTCCTGTATCTGCGGCTCCCGTGATGCGGGAGCGCTTCACTATATATACGATTGTATACATTTAAGGAATATTAGAGGAAACTATTTAACGAAAGTTGATCGTAATAAAGTAAACCTGCTCTGGGAGAACACAGAGCTACGTTCACAAACGAGAGATGTAATGAAATACATCTACGATAATTTACAAGAAATGATAATACCAGATTAGGGAGGGGACCGGAGCCCCTCCTTCCGTGGGAGGAGACAAAAGTCTTCTCCTACTAGTCGAAAGAAGGTCCTAAGAAGATAATACTTAAAGAAGAAATGAAGAAGAAGAAGACGAGACAGGAGAAGATAAGTCTCTCCTCCTGTATGTATGATAAGAAGCCTCATCAGTCTTATGTTATTATATTTATTTGTACATGTAATATAATGATTAAACTTTGTAAAGGGCGCTAAGTTGCGCCCTATGTTTATATTTCTCTGTAAATATGTTTTTGTTTTAATAAAGAAAGATGTAAAGGAAAAATGATGGTGTCCTTCCAGCGGATGAGGGTTCGCGGGGGGGAAACAAAATTTTAGAGTAGCTCTACTTAGCCTGTAGTGCCGTTTTTGGCGGGGCAGGCGCTGTTAATTCTAGAGAGTCTTACCTCTGAGCGTCACTTTTTTTTCAGACCTTGGGATAAATGGTCAGGTCACAAGAACCACTAAGGCTCAGAGAATGTTGGGGGAGGGGTTGGGTTGCTTTACCTCAGAGCGGCATTTCTTTTGCACACAATGGGCTAAATGGCCAGGTCACAAGGACCCTGAAGGTTCAGAGAATGTTGGGGGAGGGGTCGGGTTGTTTTACCTCTGAGCGTCACTTTTTTTTCAGACCTTGGGATAAATGGTCAGGTCACAAGAACCACTAAGGCTCAGAGAATGTTGCGGGAGGGGTTGGGTTGCTTTACCTCAGAGCGGCATTTCTTTTGCACACAATGGGCTAAATGGCCAGGTCACAAGGACCCTGAAGGTTCAGAGAATGTTGTGGGAGGGGTCGGGTTGTTTTACCTCTGAGCGTCACTTTTTTTTCAGACCTTGGGATAAATGGTCAGGTCACAAGAACCACTAAGGCTCAGAGAATGTTGGGGGAGGGGTTGGGTTGCTTTACCTCAGAGCGGTATTTCTTTTGCACACAATGGGCTAAATGGCCAGGTCACAAGGACCCTGAAGGTTCAGAGAATGTTGGGGGAGGGGTCGGGTTGTTTTACCTCTGAGCGTCACTTTTTTTTCAGACCTTGGGATAAATGGTCAGGTCACAAGAACCACTAAGGCTCAGAGAATGTTGGGGGAGGGGTTGGGTTGCTTTACCTCAGAGCGGCATTTCTTTTGCACACAATGGGCTAAATGGCCAGGTCACAAGGGCCCTGAAGGCCAAGAGAATGTTGGGTGTTGGGTTGGTTTGTTTTACCTCTAATCTCCCCCTAGGGGGAATTGGTTTTGATTAAGTTTTTGTGAGCTACTGCGTTTATAAGTGTTATATATTAAGTGCAAGGCTATAGGCCATATTTTGTTGTTAGGAAAATATCAGAACCAATTCTAGGAGAGAGGACGTTGTCGTCGTCTAGGGGCTCCCTCCTTGGAGGAGGGTCTAACACTCTCTCCGTGTAGTAAGATATAACTGCCTGGTGTGAACCCCAGGGTACCTGGCAGTAATGGCTGATGAAGTGAGTGAAGAGAATGCAAAGGCCTCTCAAGTGAAGAGCGCCAGCATAAAGACAACAGAGCTGTTCAACGAACTAGACTCTATATTAAACAGCAGTGCAAGTAAAATTACTAAGCAGCAAGGAGCTGAACTTAGAAATTTGTTCACAAGGCTACAAGATGTAGTCCATGAACAAGAACTTAAAATCAGTAACCTCGAGGGAAGGTTAACTGAAAAAGGTGTCAAAAGTAAGGCACCAGGTGCAAAGAGTTATGCAGAAGTAGCTAAAAGGTCTGTTACGCCAAGACCAAAGAAAAGAGACCAACAGCATATAATGCTGATATATCCTCAAGACGAGGAACAGAGTTCAGATGAACTCAAAAAGGATCTTTTGAAAAATCTTGATCCAACAAAGTTAAAGATAGGAATTAAGAACGTAAAAAAGATTGGTAAAGGAGGTGTGCTAATAGAATGCACAGATGAATTTGATAAGAAAATTCTGAAGAATGAAATTCAAAGAAATACAGCTTTGAAAGATAAGTGCTCCGCAAGGGAGCCAAAGATGAAACTGCCACAAATAATAATTTATGACGTGGATGGTGATATAGAGCAAGAGGTTCTAGTGGACAGAATAAAAGCACAAAACGTTGCTTTTAATGAAGCCTCAATGGAGGTTAAATTTTCGATAAAAGGCAAGAATGGCAAAAAGCACTGGGTAGTGCAAGTAGACTCAGAAAACTTTAAAGTATTTATGAAAGAGAAAAAGGTAAATGTAGGCTGGTCTCGACTTAATGTCAAAGAGTACCTAAAGGTCGTAAGATGTTTTAAATGTAATAAATATGGTCATTTTCAGACTAGGTGTACGGAGGAGCAGACTTGTGGAAAATGTGGTCAAAAGGACCACAAACACTGGGAGTGTAAAGAAACAGAATTAAAATGCGTCAATTGTAAAGCAGCTAATGAAAAGTACAGACTGAAATTAGATGTGCAGCATTCAAGTCTGGACATGGACTGTTCTTGTTACAGAAGAGAGCTCGAGTTATTGGTTAAACGAATTCGATACTGATTCGAGCTCATCTAAAATAGTACAAATAAACTTACATCATGCTAAAGCTGCTACAAATAGTCTCGTTTTGTATATCGAGGAAAGAGACTATGACATAGCATTGGTGCAAGAGCCTTATGTCTATAAAGACAAAATAAGAGGTTTTCCAGCAGGCTGGAGAGTCTTTGGAGCATCTCACCCACAGCCAAGAAGTGCAATTGTTATCGGGAAAAGACATTTAAGTGTTACAGAGATATACACATCAAGAGATGTGGTGATTGTAATGGTAGAAAAAGGTGGTCAGAAATGTGTGCTGATTTCTATGTACTGCCCACCTAAAGAATCGCTTGAGGAAAACTTTCAAGTTGTTAATAACATAGTTCAAGTCTATCCCAACTGGGACATAGTCCTAGGAGGGGACTTCAACGCAAGTAGCAAACTCTGGGGACCTCAAAGGGAGGACCAGAGAGGAAAAGAAGTCTTGGAGTTCATTAATCAAAACGGATTTACAACGGTCAATGATCCGAATAGCGACCCAACCTATTCCAGCAGTCTAGGTACAAGCTGGATAGATGTTACATTACATAAAGTAGTGAACCAAGACTTCGTTCTACAATGGGCAGTGGAGGATGAAATTAGCTGTAGTGATCACGCATATATTTGCTTTTCCCTAAACTTTGGGAATGTTAGCACAAATGCTAATAAGAGATATTCGATAAAGAACTTAGACTGGATAGAGTTTAGAAAGGAACTCTCAGAAAAGTTCTCGGATAAGACCTCTGAAGAGGTTAAACAACAGGAAGATCTAGATGAATATATTGTAAAGGCTACTAAAACGCTACAAAAGATATGTAGTGATAATCAAAAAGAGGAAAGCCGAAAAGTGAGTTCGGGCTATAGAAAAGTTCCATGGTGGAACAAAGAGTTAACCAAACTTAGAAAAGAAGTTAAAAAGAGAAGACGAAAATATCAAAGATGTTATACAGATGAAAGGCAAAGAAAAAGCCTTAGAACAGAGTTTAAACTATGGGAAGCAAAATACAAGAAGGAGATAAACACAGCTAAAAACAATAGCTGGAAAAAATTATGTGATAAGTATCACAAGAAAAACCCTTTGGGGTACATTTTAAAGTTGCGAAAGAAGCAACAAGAGGCACGTTTAAACTCTCAACAATTATGCAAAAAGATGGATCTCTAACGAAGAACGTCAGGGAATCATTAAACTGTTTGCTGGAATATCACTTCCCTGAGGATAACAGGGAAGAAGATAATAAATATCACAGAAATATTAGAAACAGGTCAAGGAGACCTGTCAATACAGAAGATGACATTCCATTTACTATAGTGGAAGTAGAAGAAGTGATGGAATCAATGAATAAGGGGAAAGCGCCAGGGCTTGATGGACTCTCCCTTGAATTAATTATCGAACTCTTTGAGGTTAATAAAAGTTGGTTTGTGAGCATTCTTAATGAATGTCTTAGCAGAGGAATCTTTCCAGACAGTGGAAAGTAGCAGAACTGATACTGTTCAATAAAGAAGGAAAAGACAGGAAAAATCCTTCAGCTTACAGACCAATATGTCTATTATCGTCGTGGAGCAAGGTATTGGACAAGCTTCTAACTAATAGACTGAGTTATTATCTACAGAGTAATGATAAGTTGAATCCAAATCAGTTTGGATTCATTCCAGGCAAAAGCACAACCATGGCAATATCAAAGTTAATGGCAACAATAGACGAGAACAAGGCGCTAAAGAAACACACATGTGTGATATCGTTAGATGTAAAAGGAGCTTTTAATAACGTCTGGTGGCCGTTCCTGCTAGAAGAGTTAAGAAGACATAGAGTTCCAAAGAACTTGTTTAAAGTTTTTAGTAACTACTTATCAAAAAGAAAGATAGTAGTTAAAGATGGAGATACTGAAATCTCCAGACAATATTTTAAAGGCTGTCCGCAGGGGTCTAATTCTGGGCCCCTACTGTGGAACATCGTTGCAGACTCTGCATTAAATATCATAACTAAAGAAGACACACAAATTCAAGCCTACGCAGATGATATAATAGTCATAGTCTCTGCTTCGGGGAGACACATCTTAGAACAAGATTGTCAAAAAGTCTTAACAGACTTAGAGAAATGGGCAGAAAGTACAAGGCTGGAATTCAGCCCGGAGAAGACAAACATCATAGTATTTCCTAAGGAGGGAAAAATGAAAAGGCTCCCAAGCTTAAGGTTTAAAGAGAGACCTGTAAAAGTTGTAAAAGTATTGAAATATCTAGGAGTGTGGCTGGATGACAAGAGGAATTGGTTATGTCATCTGAATAAAGTTAAGGAAAGATGTGCAACGATCTTAAATGCCCTGCATAGAATGTCAACTAGGACATGGGGGCTGAAAGGAACAGTTAAAAAAGAACTATATAAAAGGGGAATAGAAAGGATAGTAACTTACGCCTGTGGGGCCTGGTGGCCCCAAGGAGGGACAGTAAGAATGATTCATAAACTGCAGCAGATTCAAAGATTAGCCCTCTTGGGCATTACAAGATGTTATAAGACAACATCAACATCAGCACTTCAGGTTTTGGCAGGTACTTTGCCAATTGAACTTATAATTGAACAAGAAGCTGCGGTTTTTCGAAGTTTTACTCTACAACAAAAGGTAGAACTCTGGAATGAATCCATAGATGGAAAAAACATAGAAAAACAAATTATTAAAGGGGCAAGACACCCAGCGAAGCAAATGCAAATAAGGTGGGATAAAGTCCCACCGGAAGACTCAAACTTTGATACTAAAATTTACACAGACGGTTCTAGAATGGAAGAACACACAGGTGCGTCCATGTGTATTTTCAGAGGTACAAGTCCAATAAAGCAAAATGAGTACAGACTTTCAGACACAGCTACTGTGTTTCAAGCTGAGATATATGCTGTTCTGAAGGGAGTTGAATGGTTCGCTACAGAGTGTACTGACCAAGAAATGGACTTGTACTCGGACAGTCAATCAGCATTGTTTGCGATGCAAAGGATTCAGCATAAAAATCCAACAGTTGACAAGATTAAGCATCTAATAGTAGAGCTTGAAGAAGATAGAAAGATAAACTTCCATTGGGTGAAAAGCCACCAAGGCTGCCCAGGAAACGAATGGGCTGACAATCATGCAAAGAACGCATGTAAAAAACAACAAGTAGATATAGAAATTCAAACTTCAAAGGAATGCATAAAAACAAAATTGAGACAAAGAAGTTTGGAGATTTGGCAAACAAGATGGGACCAAGAAGACGCAACTGGAAGACACACTTATAAATTTCTCAAGAAGGTGTCCATTAAGAGGGTTTCAACAGATTTCTATTTGAACCAAATCCTGACAGATCATGGTAACTTTCCTAAATACCTCAGCAGGTTTAACATTAAAAGATGTTCCTGTATCTGCGGCTCCCGTGATGCGGGAGCGCTTCACTATATATACGATTGTACACATTTAAGGAATATTAGAGGAAACTATTTAACGAAAGTTGATCGCAATAAAGTAAATCTGCTCTGGGAGAACACAGAGCTACGTTCACAAATGAGAGATGTAATGAAATACATCTATGATAATCTACAAGAAATGACAATACTAGATTAGGGAGGGGACTGGATCCCCTCCTTTTGTGGGAGGAGACAAGGTCTTCTCCTACTAGTCGAAAGAAGGTCCTAAGAAGACAATTCTTAAAGGAGAAATGAAGAAGAAGAAGACGGGACAGGAGAAGTCTCTCCTCCTGTATGTATGAAAAGAAGCCTCATCAGTCTTATGTTATTATATTTATTAGTACATGTAATATAATGTTTAAACTATGTAAAGGGCGCTAAGTCGCGCCCTATGTATATATATTTCTCTGTAAATATGTTATTGTTTTAATAAAGAAAGATGTAAAAGAAAAGTGATGGTGTCCTTCCAGCGGACGAGGGTTCGCGGGGAGGAAACAAAATTTTAGAGTAGCTCTACTTAGCCTGTAGTGCCGTTTTTGGCGGGGCAGGCGTTGTTAATTCTAGAGAGTCTTACCTCTAATCTCCCCCTAGGGGGAATTGGATTTGATTTAGTTTTGTGAGCTTACTGCGTTTACAAGTGTTATATATTAAGTGCAAGGCTATAGGCCATATCTTTGTTGTTTCAGGTAATATCAGAACCAATTCTAAAGAGAGAGGACGTTGTCGTCGTCTAGGGGCTCCCTCCTTGGAGGAGGATCTAACACTCTCTCCGACTAGCAAGATATAACTGCCTGGTGTGAACCCCAGGGTACCAGGTAGTAATGACTGATGAAGTAAGTGATGCAAGTGCAATGGCCTCTCAAGAGAAGAAAACAACTTCAGCACGAAAACAAGTGAACTGTTCAATGAATTGGACTATCTTGAACAGTAGTGCAAGTAAAATAACTAAGCAGCAAGGAGCTGAACTTAGAAATTTGCTCACTAGACTACAAGATGTAGTACATGAACAGGAACTTAAAATCAGTAACCTCGAGGGAAGGTTAACTGAAAAAGACGGTGTCAAAAGTAAGGCACCAGGTACAAAGAGCTATGTAGAAGCAGCCAAAAGGTCTGTAACGCCAAGACCTAAGAAAAGAGACCAATAGCATATAATGCTGATATATCCTCAAGATGAAGAACAGAGTTCAGATGAACTCAAAAAGGATCTTTTAAAAAATTTAGATCCAACGAAACTAAAGATTGGTATCAAAAATGTGAAAAAGATTGGTAAAGGAGGTGTACTAATAGAGTGCACAGACGAATTTGATAAGAAAATACTGAAAAATGAAATACAAAGAAATACAGCATTAAAAGATATGTGCTCTGCAAGGGAGCCTAAGATGAAATTGCCACAAATAATAATATACGACGTGGATGGTGACATAGAAAAAGATGCTCTAGTAGACAGAATAAAAGCACAAAACGTTGCTTTTAATGATGCCTCGATGGAGGCAAAATTTTCAATAAAAGGTAAGAATAACAAAAAGCACTGGATAGAAAGTTTCAAGGTGTTTATGAAAGAGAAAAAAGTCAATGTAGGCTGGTCTCGACTAAACGTGAAAGAATACTTAAAGGTAGTAAGATGTTTTAAGTGCAATAAATTTGGTCATTTTCAGACCAGGTGCACGGAAGAGCAGACTTATGGAAAATGTGGTCGAAAGGACCACAAACACTGGGAGTGTAAAGAAACAGTGTTAAAATGTGTGAACTGTAAAGCAGCTAATGATAAGTACAGACTGAAGTTAGAGGTCCAGCATTCAAGTCTGGACATGGACTGTTCTTGTTACAGAAGAGAGCTCGAGTTATTAGTCAAGCGAATTCGATACTGAATCGAGCTTGTCTAAAACAGTTCAAATAAACATTACAGAGTAGAAATTATAGAGTAGCTCTATTTAGCCTGTAGTGCCGTATTTGGCGGGGCAGGCATTGTTAAAATTAGAGAGTCTTACCTCTGATCTCCCCCTAGGTGGAATTGGTTCTGATTTCGTTTTGTGAGTATAGTGCGTTTATAAGTGCAATATAATAAGTGCAAGGCTATAGGCCATATCTTT
Organism: Ryuthela nishihirai; assembly: GCA_038380435.1. Classification (NCBI taxonomy): domain Eukaryota; kingdom Metazoa; phylum Arthropoda; class Arachnida; order Araneae; family Heptathelidae; genus Ryuthela; species Ryuthela nishihirai. The sequence goes on from JAWZYU010000022.1 coordinate 18,376,213, forward strand.
GTTGTTTCAGGTAATATCAGAACCAATTCTAAAGAGAGAGGACGTCGTCGTCGTCTAGGGGCTCCCTCCTTGGAGGAGGGTCTAACACTCTCTCCGACAAGTAAGATATAACTGCCTGGTGTGAACCCCAGGGTACCAGGTGGTAATGACTGATGAAGTAAGTGATGCAAGTGCAATGGCCTCTCAAGAGAAGAGTGCCAGCACGAAAACAAGTGAACTGTTCAATGAATTGGACTATCTTGAACAGTAGTGCAAGCAAAGTAACGAAGCAGCAAGGTGCAGAAATAAGAAATCTGTTCAGTAGACTACAAGATGTAGTACAGGAACAAGAATTAAAAATCGGCAACCTCGAGGGTAGGTTGACTGAAAGACACAGGTGCCAAAAGCAGGGCACAAGTCACGAAAAGCTATGCAGAGGTGACAAAAAGGTCTGACGTCAAAACCTAAGAAAAGAGATCAACAACACATAATGTTGATATATCCTCAAGATGAGGATCAGAGTTCGGAAGAACTCAAATAGGATCTACTAAAAAATCTAGATCCAACGAAGTTAAAGATTGGTATAAAGAATGTGAAAAAGATTGGCAAAGGTGGTGTATTAATAGAATGCACAGATGAGTTTGACAAGAAAATATTGAAAAATGAAATACAGCATTAAAAGACAAATGTGCGGCAAGAGAGCCCAAGATGAAATTGCCACAAGTCATAATATATGACGTTGATGGCTCAATTCCTCCACTCCGAGAGACTTTCAGTGGCTCCGATTTAAGAGTACTTGCTGTGAGCAAAAATCAAAGGTCCGGCAAGCGAATATAAAAATATGCGAGTGTTTTTGCCAAACAACAAAATTCCGATTCCAAAGTTCCGAACAAAGTCTCAACAAAGTTCCGATCCAGCAAAGTAAGATTCCTACAACATCTCAGTGCTACTCCTTGGTTCAAATTACTGACTATATCTTGATAATAATCCTTGTGTGCCATGTGATTTTATTAGCTAGTCAGTTCTGGAAATTATGGAATGAATGAGAAGAAAACCAACTCGTTTGGCGTTCTCGATGAAAAAAAAGAAAGACGAAGGAGCTAAAGAAGTCAAAGATCATAGTCATGATTTAAAAAAAGGAAGGTGGGAGGGAGGGCGCCTCTCTAAAATCCATCCTCGTACGTCCTCGTCGTGAGGGACGGGCAACATGCATTGTCTTTCGATTTCTCTAAATGGTGACATTCTTAGACAATGAATGGCTAAAACGAGGCTCTGGTAACATGTGCAGATGCCAGGATGTAGAAAAAAAATCGGAGGGGTTGGGTTGTTTTACCTCTGAGCGGCACATTTTTGCACACCATGAGCTAAATGGCCAGGTCACAAGGACCCCGAAGGCTCAGAGAAAGTTGGGGGAAGGGATCCACTGGAACAGCTGTTGGGAGACAAATGGTAGCCTCCCGTCAAGGTCATCCAGCGTGTTCTTTAACGTGCGCAAGGTATGGCTCTCCCGCACACAGGGCCACGGCTTAACGTCCCATCCGACGGACGGCGGCCTTTCCAAGCCCATTGGTGTCCCCTACTGACCGTGGGCAGGGCGGGGAATTTTGCGGAGATAAATCTCAACGATGACCCAGCTGGGACTTGAACCTGGGAACTACAGATTACGAGCCTGGGGCGTTACCGACTGAACCCCACCCCCCCACAGAATCCGATAATGTCAGAACGCGGCGCTGCACGGAAGTAACTCTCGTCGTTTCCTGCCAGTGACATCACAAATGATCAAAAAACGTAACAAATGAAGGCCCCGATTGTTCAAATGGGAAACAATCTAATAAAATAACAATTAAACGCTAAAAAACTGTTACATTTCTTAAGAATATTTAGTCGATAGACTTCGTTTGTGTGAGGAAATACGTTTCGGAATGCTTGTAAAATATTAGTAAAGATGAGTAACGATAAGCGTAGTATACTGCGGCGAATCCTGCGATCCTCGCTTAAGTGTTGTATAAAGATGTGTTGCTGCTGTGCTCTTTGCGACGACAGCGTAGACGAGGGGACGACTTGTTTTCCTGCCTCATCCTCAACGACAGAGGTAAGTCCTGAACCTTATCCGGTGCATACACAAGCCACACCTGCTATGAAAACGGGAAGCACCGTGATTAATAAGAGGAGTAAGTTCAATTCCTCCTCTCCGAGAGACTTTCAATGGCCCCGATTTAGGAGTAAGCCAGATACTTGCCGTGAGGAAGATTCAAAGGTCCGGCAAGCGAATGTAAAAAAATGTGACTGTTTATGCCAAACAACAAAGTTCCAAATCCAGCAAAGTGAGATTGATAAAACATCTCGGCACTCTTCCTTAGTTCATATCAATGACTTTATCTTCGTAATAATCCTTGTTTGCCATGTGCTTCTATTAGCTAGTAAGTTCTGGAAATATTGGAACAAATGAGAAGGAAATGAAGTCGATTGGAGTTCTCGATGAGAAAAAGAAAGACGAAGGAGCTCAAGAAGTCAAAGATCATAGTCATGATTTAAAAAAAGAAAGGAAGGTGGGAGGGAGGGTGCCTCTCTAAAACCCATCCTCGTACGTCCACGTCGTGAGGGGAGGGCAACATGCATTGTCTTTCGATTTCTCTAAATGGTGACTATCTTCAGAGAAATTCCTAGACAATGAATGGCTAAAACGAGGCTCTGGTAACATGCGCAGATGCCCGGATGTAGAAAAAAAAAAAATCGGAGGGGTTGTTTTACCTCTGAGCGGCATCTTTTTGCACACCATGAGCTAAATGGCCAGGTCACAAGGACCTCGAAGGCTCAGAGAAGGTTGGGGGAAGGGATCCACTGGAACAGCTGTTAGGAGACAGATGGTAGCCTCCCGTCAAGGCCATCCAGAGTGTTCTTTAACGTGCGCAGGGTATGGCTCTCCCACACACGGGGCCACGGCTTAACGTCCCATCCGACGGACGGTGGCCTTTCCAAGCCCATCGGTGTCCCCTACTGACCATGGGCAGGGCAGGGGAATTTTTGCGGAAATAAATCTCAACGCTGACCCAGCTGGGACTCGAACCTGGGAACTACAGATTACGAGCTTGGCGCGCTACCGACTGAGCCGCCCCTTTTTCACCACCCCCGTATCTGTGTGAGGGATATCTTTTGCACAGGTATTTCTTCACGGACTGTTTCCTCATGAATAAAAAATCAAAAATAGCATTATTACCACTTGTACTGTTCAAGGTGTTGCAAGTTCACGGTAAAATTAACCTCCAATGAGGAAGCTCCCTATACCAGTCACAACAGGAAGGCGAGAAAGCAGAGAGAGAAGATACTACCTCAGCTATCTCTCAAAATTATTAAATCTTGTTGAATACAAGAGACATTAGACCTTTCAGAAGAGGCCAATGTTCTGAAAAAATCAGTGACCAGTCACAAGCGAGTCCGCTGCAGCTTCATATTATGGTTACCAAGAAGGGAGGTGATGGAATAGTCGGTGGTTCCAATAGCATAATAACTCAGAACAAAGATTGTACTAAAAATGGCCATACTTTCGAATTTTTGCTGGTAACACTCACTCTGGCTTCAGTTAAAATGTTCCTTTACTACTGCAAATCTTATCACTCAAACTACAACAATGTGAATCTTATGTTTACTGAATGTATAATGGAAATAAATGAATTTAGTTACTGTAGAGAGCACCAATATTTGATATAAAATACCTGAATTATCAGTATCTTTTCCAAATAAATTTGCTCAGTTCTAACCAAAATAAAATGATTCAACAATCTTATGTTTTTACAATACATACTTGTTCATAGTAAAAAGTGCAAGTGCATATTTTACTCAATTATCAATCTCATGTCATCAGCATTTGAATCATCAAAATAAATTAAAAATAAATCACCTTCCACAAAATTTCACCTTAATTACACTGAAAATATTAAAAATTTATATGCAGATGCAAAATGCAATACCAATGTAGCACTTCTCCCTTCAGCATGGAATCTCATTTGCATAAACTCTTCTGCTATACTGATAATGCCATTTAAGCAGAAAGCTCCCTCAGTTTGGTATGCTTGAGAAAGTCGACAAGCGGTCAGCGAAACGCACTACACAACTTTAAGTTGATCTTTTAGATTTAGACTTATGAGTTCTTAATGCATATCTATTTAATAACAGTGCTACATAAGCAGTTGGGAGACCTGCCTATATTAAAGTCAAGCACTTCACACAGCATTCAGTTGCAGTAAAAAAATTGTGAAAAGTCTTACTAGTTCATAAGTGCATACGATTACCTGTGGTAGAAGCAACATAATGTGGTCAACCTGTTAACGGACTGAAAAGAACCTGTCAGATGGCATGTAGAATGTAAAAGCTATATATTGTGGATCCACAAATTATAAAACTGTCATCGTAATGTATATCAGGATGTGCCTTCAGTAATTCAAAAGATAGCTTCTACAAGATATTCACCTTCATCTGGATATCAGTGACCAGCATGGATAAGTACATCGTGATTGGACTTATGGACTTAAATACGAAGTTTCTGCTTTACATACAAAATAAGGTAAACAGTAAACTTAAGATAGATGTAAACTAATTGATAGATCTATATGCTGAAACTTGTTGTTCAGCATAAAAAGAAAATGTCATATTTACTATTGAGTCTGTGTAATAACTTGTTATAGCCTATTATTGCGAGTTCAGTATTATACATAGTATAAAGGTAACTGAAATATACATTGTTGCTGATATACAAATACAATGTTAATGCAGCTGGCTGTTGTCGGAAGAGTCAACCCCGCATACAAGGAGGCATTTCCCCTGATAACTATACAATGTTAACTGTAGAAAATATTAATTATTAATGGAAAAGAATGCATGATAACATAAACAAACCACAACATAGGTATTAAAATACTTTTAAAGATTAATAATGGAAAAAACAACAACTAAAAAAAAAACTAAATAAAAGATCTTCAGAATGCCTGAAATTGTCATATTTAACACGTTAAGCATGGGTATAGAGCAGATTTTTTTTTCACTAAGGACGGGGAACTATTTTGGTAGTATTTCATTTTCAAAATATTTATAACAAATATTTTACACAGTCTCAAACATTTAAATACAGTTTCAGCAATTTTTAATTACTCAAATTATGAGGCATCATGTTTTTACCTCACCGTCTTTAAACTAAATTTGGTTCAGTAAAACAGTGTGGTACGTCGTGATGCCACCCACCACTGAAACATAGTATTACTGGAATGCGCACTGCCTATGTTCGCTGCGTAAAGAAAGCGAGCTGAGAGAGACAGTACCTTCGGCGCTTTCTATCATTGTCTTACACTCCTGCGCATGCGCATTAGAACAAAAGTCACGCGGCGTATATTCCGTACAGACTGGTCGTCCTGCCTCTGTCGGCTCGCTTTGGCTTCGCTTCAGTGGATGCCACGGTTTGCAAGTCTATAACAAGTCATTTACTCCCAACTATTTACCGAGTTTTGTTTTATTCAAGCAGTGCCGTTCGTGGAGGACACACGTATTATTTCAACCCTAATCAAAATGAGTCACTACGAACGCGAACAAGCTCGGTTACAAAAATTATGGGATGAGTTAATGTCTGATGTTGACGATAGTCAAAGCGAATTCGGCGATATATATTTATCTGACGAATATGAACCTAGTTCAAGTGACGCCAGTAGTGCCAGTGAAATCGGTGTATCAAAGAAACGCAAGGTAGATATATCAAATGGAAATTATCCTTCCATTTGATTGATTCCATTTGATTTGATTGAATTATCCTGGTCCATCTACGTCTAGGCAAAGAACACATTTGAACTTGCATATAGACGATATAATAGAGAATGTTATTTCACAATATTCAAAGGAAGATGTGAACGAAGAAGTGGTAATAACGACTTTTGATAATAATATAAATTGGGGACCTGTTGATGGTACTTCATTGAAACAATTTGATTTCACAGTAGATCAAACTGGTATCAAACCAGACCTTTACGAACATTATATCAACAAGGAGCCGTATGGCTTTTTAAAAATATTCATTACCAATGAAATAATTCATTATATGGTAGAGCAGACGAATCTGTATGCTGAGCAAACTTTACGCAATAAAAAAGAAACCAAGGGCCATGTGAAAGGTTGGATGCCTACTAATAACAAAGAAATGGAAACATTTCTAGGCATTATCGTGTGGATGGGACTAATGCAATTGCCAAGTCTAAAGGACTATTGGAGTATCAATATTCTATATTCCAATAAAGTGAAAAATGTCATGCCAAGAAATCGATTTGAACAACTATTGCAGATGTGGCACTTCAACAATACAAGTTTTTCTAATGAGACTCCAAAAGCTGACACCTTTGATGAAAAAATAGCAGAAAGGTTTCAAAAAGTTCTTACGCCCGACTCCTGTATATGCATTGACGAAACGTTGGTTCCATTCCGTGGGTGTCTAAAGTTCAAACAGTATATAAAAAATAAGAAAAATAAATTTGGTATAAAGGTATACAAGTTATGCACCGCAGGTGGATACACATATGATTTCCAGGTGTACTGTGGAAAAGATGACCAAGGAGATGGTAATGCCTTCTTCAAATGTTGTTTTATCGTTGCTAAAAAACCTTCTAGATTCCGGAAGAACAGTCTATACCGATAATTATTACACCAGCATTTACTTAGCCAGAAGATTGCTCGAAAGGCGTACACATCTTGTAGGAACCGTAAGAGCTAATAGAAAATTAAATTCAAAAGAAGTTTTGAATAAAAAACTGAAAAAACATGAAATAATAGTCCAAGAAAGCACTTGTGGTATTATAATGCTAAAATGGAAAGATACTCGTATGTATTGTTACTCACAACAAAACACACTGACAAGATGATCAAAGTGCAACAACGTGGAAAGCAAATAGAAAAACCCAGGGCTATTTTCGAGTACAATAAGTCAAAAACTTACATTGACATATCTGACCAGCTAAAAGCATATTCGCACTGCCTGAGAAGAGGTACTAAATGGTATCAAAAATTGGCAACTGAACTAATTTTAGGTTCCGCATTGGTCAATGCATTTTTATTATTCAAAGAGATCACGCAGAGTAAGATTACCATCACTGAATTTCGAGAACATCTTTGCCGAAAAACTCGTGTACGAGTGATCTGTCTGCTGACCCTGAAGAAGCAAATAACTCGCATAAATTGGAGGTTGGGTTGTTTTACCTCTGAGCGGCACTTTTTTGCACACCATGGGCTAAATGGCCAGATCACATGGACCCCGAAGGCTCAGAGAAGGTTGGGGGAGGGGACCCACTGGAACAGCTGTTGGGAGACAGATGGTAGCCTCCCGTCAAGGCCATCCAGCGTGTTCTTTAACGTGCACAGGGTATGGCTCTCCCACACACGGGGCCACGGCTTAGCGTCCCATCCGACGGACGGCGGCCTTTCCAAGCCCATCAGTGTCCCCTACTGACTGTGGGCAGGGCGGGGAATTTTGTGGAGATAAATCTCAACGCTGACCCAGCTGGGACTCGAACCTGGGAACTACAGATTACGAGCCTGGCGCGCTACCGACTGAGCCACCCCCGCCCCCACATAAATTGGAGGAGCGCAAGTAAAATCGATGTGTGGTATACAACATACAATAAAGAACAATTTGGTAGAAATGTAGCTCAAAATAAATCGACCAGAAGCAAGTGGTACTGTCCAGCTTGTGTTAAAAGTTATTGTATTCCATGTTTTTTTTTCTATTCATAATGCACAAAAAATGCAAAAATAACATTGCTCAGGTATTGTTCTATTTTTATTTTCGAGTTGTATTTACTTTTACTGTTATAAACAAATAATTATTTCCTAATATTTATCATTTCGAAGTTTTGTCACAAATTACCATAAAATATACTGTAATTAGCAAACATGTACAAATATTCATGACCAGGTAATATAAATAGTTCGTACAGACGGTGGATTTTGAATGGCTATCTATTTAACATTGCAGTGAGACATAATAAAGCCGCGTCGTCTTATAGAATTTTCGAGCTGAGGCATTCATTGATGTCACGCCGGTCAAAGTAGAACAGCCAGTGAGACATCAGTGCTATGCCACACCATGCTGAACGTGTTAATATAGATTCACACTATGTGTATGAATCATCATAATAGTCATTACATTTCCTTTAAATCATAAGCAACTGTAATCCTTCTGTACCAGATCTACTGACATACACAGTGAAGACATCTAAATGTATTCAACTCTTATTTTAAATATCAATACTCTTCTAATCTTTACATCACATATCTAACATAAAACAGATACAAAATCTTTATAACCTATTTACATTGAAATGTGTGCATCCAGAACTTATAAATGGATTACAGCTAATTACAACTATCATATGAAGTTAAAATCCACTTTTCAATAACTATGCAACAATAATTACTATATACAAAGGGCATTAAAGTGTTAAGATTTTATGCATCACTAAAAATTATAAAACATTACTTAGGTTAAATAAATAACTTTGATTCTGCTTTACTAAAGTACCATAAACAAAACAGATAACTGGAATTCATTTACAGTTTTTCAGTATAAAAGGAATGAATTAAGACAAACTTGAGTTGGAACTAAATAAGACTTTGTGTTTACACAAAAGAAAATCTATAACATATCCCTCGATTCCTGACCTATCCCTCGATTTACACGGTACTCAGTTCACACAATTTTGGCTTTGCACGGTCAAAAAATGCAACCAGTTTCGATTTACACGGTATTGACTGAGATTTCCTTTCTATGTACGTCTCAGTCAGTACCGTGTAAATCGAAACTGGTTGCATTTTTTTACCGTGCAAAGCCAAAATTGCGTGAACTGAGTACCGTGTAAATCGAGGGATAGGTGTGTTCACTTATAATGTGAATGTTAACAATGCATAAGAACATTATTAATATTCCGATTCTGCTTGGAAGTGATGACAATTGTTAAGGCAGTTCAATCCTCATCCATATTTTTAGCTACAAAAGAACTGCCGTAAGCAAATGCTCACTTGGAAGAACCGTTTTGTATTCTAATCATGCCAAAATATTTTTAATTGGTGAAAATTCAATCGTTTCTAAATAAGAAGAATTATAAATACTAATCAAACTACCATAACAACATATTAATACTTATATTTATTTTACAACTTTTATGTACAAAAATGCAACAGGCATAACCAAGAATTCTGGAACACAAAGATTTGAACAAGTACTTTGTAATGACATAGTAGCAGTAGAATGATATTGGTTGATGAGTGGTAGGGATGTATGTGCAACTCAAACCTTTGATTTTGTGGCATATTTCAGGTCACTTGATGTAAAAAACATCTTTTACTAGACAAGCACTGTTCAAATAGAACAAAAACTCTGGAAATGGAGTTCACCATTTTCATGTTTTCCAAAGGCTGTACATAATTACTATAACACTTTTTTTTTTACAAGATTTCAACATTATAAATTAAAGTCTATAAAATTGTTAATGACTAAAAGGATCAAAAAAACACTGCAACAATGAAAAATTACCTTCAATGCCTTTTAATGCAAAAAAAAAATGTAAACTGTTATAATTATGAAAAAATTTCTTTAGCAATAAAAATTTATGCAATATTCAGTAAGCAACATAAAATAATTACTTCTATGATGATGTTCAAAGTTTATCAGTCAGCAGTTAGTTTGTTAAAGTGAACAGCGCAATCAAAATTGCAGCATTCACTTAATCTTAAACAAATAACGTCTCTTTTTTTCCTGGCTGAAAATGGCGTAACATATAAACATCTTCTTATGATTCCAAATTTTTAACCTTCATTGTTTGTAAATCTACAGTTTCAACCACATACCAGTGACAAAAATTTCAGATGAAGGTGAAATAAGAATCACTTTAGGATAACTCTCCTATAGGAGCATTCTGTAGCCATAGTTCATGCATAAAATTATACAGATCATCAGACACAGAAACCTGAAAGAGGTAAAAAAAAAACAAGATAAATAATTACATTCGATAATGTATATGGAATGTATCAATTTCATATAATTATGTCTTTTGTATTTGCAGTTTATAAAGGGTATTTTATAAAACATTTTTTTCACTTCATGCCTATTTGGTAATCTGGAATTATTACAAATTCCATTATTTATAGGATTTTTTTTTGGTCTGTAAATGGTAGCTAGGTAGTCACTTGAAGAAGAGCTATGCATCAATCCTGTGATGAGGCATAGAACCAGCCAGGCCTAGCACCTAATGTCTGACCCCGCCTTCTCAAGGTGCAGACCATTAGTACCTTTCAAAAGAAACTCTCTTGCAGAAGTGAACGGAAAGGGAGGGCTGCCAGATTAGTGTGGCCTACTGATCTGGACATCTGTGGCTACTTTTCTTTTTTTTTCTACCCTGCTGAGGAATGGTCAATCACACAGGGTCCTGGTGCTGACCATAGATACCATCTTGAACAGAATTATGGCTCTGAGCTTGATTATGGATCCCGATTTTGCTGCACTGGTGGGCTTCTGTGGAGGGAAATCTTCCACTATGTCTTCTGTTTGTTTGTGGGTTGACAGCCCCAAGTGAACAGATTCACAGGATATGTTTATCAGCTGGTGGATAATCCTGAGCAGAGGTCATCGCAGGCACCTGAACTCTTTGTTTCTATTGGCATCGTCAAATTCTACATTAGAGGAAGTCTTCCAGTGTAGATGGCTTCAGCCTTTAGTGGTGGGGGAACAGGTCTTTCCCCATATCTGCAATTAGGGGGCTGTTTGGTATTGTCGCCATTCCCTCTCTCAATAAACATAGTTTCTTTAAACATCCCACTAACCATTTTCTCTTCATACATAGTTGGAATATGAGGACTCTGCACAGAACTTTTTCTCTTGATATCCTTACACAAGAATTCCATCGTTATAACTTAGATATTCTTGGCTTGCAAGAGACCAGATGGACAGATAATGGCCAGATACTTAAAAATAATCTTAAATTTTCCTTTTCAGGGAGGGAAGATCGAAAGCATCTCTAAGGTGTAGGTTTGCTTCTCAGCAGGCACACTAGTGATGCTCTTTTGAATATGAGTGCATTGATGAAAGGTTCTTACAGAAAAATTTCAGACAAGCATTAAAGATTTGAATGTTATCTGCTGTTATGCCGCCACTGAGTATGCCGATGATGATGAGAAGGATAGGTTTTACGAACAGGATATTTTGAATTCTGTCAAGAAAGGAGATATTACCCTTGTTCAAGGTGACTTTAATGCCAAAGTTGGTACTGACTCTGACCTTTGGGGAGGGGTAATAGGCCCTTTTGGTATTGAAGCTGCAATGGCAATAGGCAATGTCTCCTACAGGTAAGTAAACTCAATGGTTTCAGAATAACTAACACTTATTACAAACACTGCGACATACATAAGTACACATGGGTTTCACCTGATGGGCTGCATAAGAATATGATTGATTATATATTAATTAACAGCAAATGGGCTAGTTCTGTTAGGAATACCAGGGCATATAGGGGAGCTGTAATTGGATCTGACCATTACCTTGTTAAAAGTGTCTTGCAACTTAAACTTAAAAAGTGTTGTGTGAGGGTTAAAAAGTTTACTTTTAATATTGAAGCTCTGAAAGACCCAGTTATACCCAAAACTTACCATGATAGGTTAGTCATTATGACAGTGATGGTATGCTTACTACTGAAGTTGAGGAAGAATGAAACCATTTTAAACAGGCTTTTTTGGACACTAACAGTACTCTTTTAGGAAAAAAGGAGCAGAAGAGGCAGAATTATTTGAGTGATAAGGCACTTGAGCTTATTTCAGAAAGAAAGAGCTGCAGGAATGCCCTTAATCAATACCCTACTAGTCCTAATGGAAAGCACTACAGAGAACTTAATAAATGTGTAAAGGAAGTTAGCTGCTGATAAGAATCTTTGGCTTGATAGCTTGGCTGACAAAGCTGAGGAAGCAGTTAGACAGCACAACAGCAGAGAGCTGTACCAGATAGTTAATGTTTTGTGTGGTAGAAAACAAACAGGTGTACAGGGATTGAAGGATAAACAAGGTAAGGTTATAGAAGGTGAGGATTCTGTCATGGCAAGGTGGGCTGAGCTTTTCAGTGATGTTCTAAACAATGTAGTTAGTTCTACTCCCATTGTTTGCAATGATGATAGATGCATTAGTGGCTTTAATGTTGGCCCTATAATGCAATCTGAAGTTATTTTGGCTATTTCTAAACTTAAACGTAATAAATCCACAGGGGTAGATGAAATTACTATGGAAATGCTTAGAGCTGGGAATGTTTCGGTTACCACTTGGATGACTGAAATTTTGAATATCTTTTATGATAAAGGTATGGTTCCTAAGGATTTTACCAGAGCTATTGTTATCCCTATTTTCAAAAAAGGTGATCGCAGTTCTTGTGATAACTATAGGGGTAAGAGCCTACTCTCTGTTCCAGGTCAAGTTCTTTCCATGATTGTGCTTAATAGAATTAAGAATCTGGTTGACAGTAAATTGCATGATGAGCAATGTGGATTCAGAAGTGATAGGGGATGTGTGGATCAGATATTTTCACTTAGGCAGATTCTTGAGAAATGTTTAGTTTCAGAAACCTTTGGTTGCTAGCTCTGTTGATTTCAAAAAGGCTTTCTACTCTGTTGATCGTCATAATTTGTGGTTGATTGTGAAATCATATGGTATACCACACAAGTAGTTAACATAATGAAAGCTCTCTATAATAACACAGAGTTGTGTGCGAGAGTTGGTAAGACTTGTAGCAATTGGTTTAGCATTACTTCTGGTGTTCGACAAGGGTGCATTTTGTCTCCTTTTCTCTTTAGCTTGGTTATTGATTATGTTATGTGAAATTCACTTCAAGGGAAAGATTTTGGCCTTAAATGGACTGGAGATACGGAAATTCTGATTTAGATTATGCTGATGATTTAGACCTTTTGGCAAATGATGTTGATGAGATGAACTCTTTCATTCGAGCTGTTGATGAGACTGGTAGTAGAGTAGGTTTGGTTATAAACAGAGAGAAAACTAAAGTGATGAAAATTGGTCAGGCAGGCTGTGATTCAGTTAATCTAAATGGTTGCAGTCTTGAGCAGTGTCACAGTTTAATTATCTTGGGAGCTATGTAACAGATACTGGTGATGTGTGGCACGAGATTAACAGACGAATAGGGATTGCTGCCAGGACTTTGAAGAATCTATGGAGAGTGTGGAGAAATAGGCGTATACACCTAAAGACTAAAATTAGACTATATAATAATTTGGTTCTTTCTAGGGTTAGTTATGGTAGTAAAACTTGGATACTTTGTAAACAAGATAACAGGAAACTAGATGCTTTTGACTCTAGATGCTTACGCAGCATCTTGGGCATTAGGTGGTTCAACTTTGTAACTAATGATGAGGTTAGGCAAAGGAGTTTGCAACCTCCTTTAAGCAGCATATTGTGCAGAGAGAGACTCCGTTGGTTTGGCCATGTTGCCTGTATGAATAATTATAGATTGGCGAATAGGGTTATGAACAGTGTGCCTAAAGACTTCAGAAAGAGGGGGAGGCCTAGGAAGCAGTGGGCAGACAATGTCAAACAGGACCTTGTTAGAATTGGTGTGCAGTGGCCAGCTGCAGTAGATGTAGCTCAGGGCAGACTTACTTGGAGAACTAAATTGCATGGTCTGGTTGGACCTCTGTAGCCCTTGGCTGCTTGAGAATGATGATGGGATTTTTTCCATTGCTGGCCACACATACAATCGTGCCTTTGTGGCCAGCATGCAATATTTCCACATGTGCAATAATTGCTCTCCCAAAAGAAATTGGCTCTCTTGCTATTTTTAATCATGTCTGAAAGTTGAAAATAAATGTTTGTCTCTTTTATTCAATATGATATTATGCAATCAAAAAACAATGCATAAAAAATCGGTTGGTTGGTTGTTGGGGTTTTATGGTGCATTGGCATAAAAAAAAAAAAATCAAGTTCCACTGCAGAATTCTTTGTGGTTCTGAGCATCAACCCTTCTCAAAAAATTATGCATCATTTCACCAAATGAAGTATTCAGTCTTGAGTATCCCCAGTCCTCCAAAAACCATGGCTAATTTTAACCACTACACATAGTAATACATGGCTAATATTTATATTACTGGAAAGCAAAAGGATTTCTAAGTACAGTAGAATAAGGGATGCAATTGCAATGAGCCTTGCATAAGCCCATTATTAAAACCAGGAAAATTTCATTTATAGATTATTAATTGCAATAGTATTATTTAACAGGAATTGAAAAAAAAAATAAGTTAATGAACCCTCATTCAGTCCAATAAAAACTTATAGGAAAGTCAATTTTTAATACCTCTCATTTTCTAATACATAATATGCCCATTGTTAAAATGATTGTAGAGCTTATTGCTAATTAATTGGCAGCCCTTTCGTAAGAATTTCATTCATCCAGATTCTTTCTAATTTGGATTTCTACTTTATACAGATTGAGAGATTAAATCCATTAGTTTTAAAAGGAAGTTGTATATTGTTTTTGACGGGCTTTATTTTCTTGCACAGAATTTCAGTGAGCTCTGCACCTCTTTTAAAAGTCAACATTAGTGGATTTGAGATAAAAGGAACTAGAGTGGATAATGAATAAGGTCCTTGAAATCTGAGACACACTATCAACAGTTGGGTGCTGGATAACAGTTTTGATTGATATTTTAGTAGACTTTGAATTTTAACAAAAACGACATTATCACCTCTGGAAAAATTTCCATACTCATTCTCAAAGAGAATTAAATTTTTCATTTTCTGACTTCTGCACCCTCTAACAATGATAATTTGAATTAATGGGCAACTGGAAAAATGCAAACAGTAATATTTTATTATCACCTATAGAGCACACATGCACAAATAATCTTAAAACAAAAAAAAAGTGCACTCCTCCTCAATTTAAGGTTTGCAAATCATTCTATTAGTGTAAACTTCTTTACCCTCATACTTCACCAGAGTGGGGAGGGGCAGGGGGGCTCAGTCAGCAGGGCACCAGGTTCATAATCTGCAGTTCTCAGGTTAGAGTCCCACCTGGGCTAGCTCTGAGAAACTCCCTGCCCTCAGTCAGTAGGTGACACTGATGTGCTTGAAAAAGCTGCCATCTATTAGATGGGATGTTAAGCCATGGTCCCATGTGTGGGAGAGCCATACCCTGTACATGCTAAAGAACACACACCAGATGGCCTTGATGGGAGGCTATCATCTGCCTCCTAACAGCTATCCAGTAGGACCCCTTCCTCCAACATTCTTTAAGCCATCAGGGTCCTTGTGACCTGACCACCCAACAAACACTCCGCTATAAAAAATTTCAAATTTATAGCACAAATAGATCATTTGAAATATTGGTTTGGGCCATTTCCCAACCTTTTACTCCACATGGTGCTATTAAACTATTAGTATATTAAAACTATTAAACAGTCAGTATTGCAAAGCTGAAATACTAATATTTCATCAATACCTATCCAACCTGAAAAATATTTATCTCTAAAAAGCCTTAATTGGTATAGTATCAGGGAGTTAGTACTGTTCCAGCAGGCAAACTTTGTGTATTGTGTTAGCCCTAAAGAGTCAGAAATGACTGATGTGTAATCAGGGCATGTCCTTGTGAGTGAAGGCCTGTAAGAACTAGAAGTAGCTTCTAGGGTTCTTCTTTGTCCTGTTTTTTCAAATGAAAAAAAAAAAGTTGAATATCTACATATGGCTAGACAATGAAAACATTTAGCTCATTTAAAAAAAAAGGCAAATAAATTTACTTTTTTAAAAAATTTTTACTGAATTTTTTCTGTTGAGGTCCTGCTATCCTCTCAGACCTTCTACTTTGGCATATAAACTGACAGGCTCCTGTCAGACCTCTGTGACAAGCAGCTGCTTGAGGGGGTATTTATTTTATGTTTTTATTTAAATAAAAAGGTACAATAAAATTTTACCATTTGAAACAAAGAATCAAAAACTTTATTTATCTTTATTGTTCTTTGAAGAATTTTTGCTATTTTACTACTTACAATTAAATGCTCTTTCTTTTGATATATAAAATGATCTACTTCTATTTGTTAGTTATTTCAGGATAAGGTTCTAAAGTTATTTATTTTCTGAAAATATGTCAAAAATAATTTGGCTACCAGAGTGAGTTTAGTTTCAGAAACCTGATACTAAAAGTGTTAAAAGATATTCATGACTTGTTGCCTGGCAAAGTGGGGACTTTGCCAGGCAACAATGTCTTGAAGATCTTAACATTTTTATTAATTAACATTATCAAAATTTATCATAAAATTCAATAATATACAGCAGTGGATGTCCATTATTTTTTAAGGATAAAGCTTGTTTACAGAGCAATCACACAATTCCAAAAACTTGACAGGAACAGGAGAACAGAAGATACATAAAGTCATGCCAATGTTGTATCACAGTGTCCTGAAGTCCCCAATTATCAATTTATCATGCTAGAGAGGAAAATGGTTTCTAGTAATGATTTCTTAATATTTAAAGCTAAACCTAAAAACTCTAGACTATCATGATGAAGTGAATACTAAGTATGCCTAAAGAAAATCTGGTTCAAACTGAAAAGATTGAGATTGGGGAAAAATAAAGACATAAAAAGTCTATCAAAATGGATGAATACATTAACAGCAGGTATTCTTTGTGCTTCACTGAGTTCTGGAAGATATAGTCACTTGTGTCCTGCTAAGATAAGGTATCTAAAGGAAGTTTTTCTACAGAGCAAACTGCATGTGAGTTAGTAATATTACAGCAATTCCTTTTAAATTTTATTAAAAGTAAGTTGAATAGGACCATTAAATACCTTGTATGGAGTGGGATTTAAATTTCTCTTGATATCAGGCCGGAGTGTTGCAAGGGAATCCTGAACTCTCTGCCGTATTTGAGCCAATGTAGGCAAGTCTGTACAGATCTGGAAAATTATCTTGATTAGACAAAATAATACTACACATAACACAGCAAAATAAATAATGATTAAAAATTTGTCTCAGAAGTGCAGAAATCAAAATCTGGAAATATATAAAGAGGTGCTAATAAAAAAATTAATATCACAATATATACAATTAAAGTAACATAGTAAACTACAAAGGTCATTCAAACGAAAACTGTAAAACTATTATAAAATGCATAAGATGAAAAATAATGAAGTCTGTTGACAACAATGACTGCATGACATGGCTTTATCTTGATGTTATTCATAAACAGTCAGTCTTAAATATGGCAGAACCCTTACAATCATGCACCAAGATAGAGCTGCAATATGTAATTTGATTTCTGAATGCTGAATAAACCAGATGAAATTTGTCTCAGTATGGTGGACAATACATGAGTCAATAGGAAGTCTACAAGCGGGTGGGGATAAAGTCAAAAATGATACTGAAAGTGTTGAAAATGCTTCACAACCCAGACAAGCTCATCGTATTGCAACACAAAAAAAAAAAAACATAGCAGCAGTGGAGGAGCTCATATGAGAAAAATCACTGCATTACTATTTAAGAAATTGCTGCAACAATGAACCATATAACATCATTAGTGAAGAGTTGTGGTTTATGAAATAGCATGCTCACTACTGGATTCCTCTGTGTTTATAATATGAAGTGTAGGAACAAGTTGAGTGATCTGCTCTGCTTGAACATTATAAGAAGAAAGAAGATGCCTTCTTAGAACATATAGTAACTGGTGATGAATACTGGTTGTAATACTTCTTCCCAGAAAATAAATGTACAAGCACAGAGTGGTGGTATATAAACTCACCTCAAATGAAGTCCCCATCCAAGCATCATATGGAAAAGTGTTACTCATTGTATTCTGGGGATTATAAAAGACAATTCTGAAACACTATGTGTTGAGACAAGAAACCATATTGTTATCCTCAGGTGTATGCCTGCAGCTTGACAATAATAACCCTAACACCTTGTGTTCTACAGTGGAGCAGATACAGGAGATAAAAGTGTGAGGTGTTAGCTCACTTTCCATATTACCACTTTCTTTTTGGCAGTTGAAAGAAACATTAAGAGCACATCACTTCTCATCAGATGAAGAGGTCAAAAATGCAATGCACAATGGTCACCACCAACCACAAAATGCCTCAAGGAATCCAGTCATCAGTTCATTGTTAGAGAAAGGGTGTTGTTCATTGTTAGAGAAATGCACATTTTCTCCTCTTCTGTTTGAGTAAAACAGCTTTTATTTAATTTTTGAAGTTTTCATTTGAATGACTTTTGTATAACCACTATAAAGGGTTATAAAAATATATATATTATAAACTTATATTACAATGCAACATGAAATTGAGCACTGCAAGAAACAAAATGACAATAATTCAGTAGTAAAGAATCACATGATGTGTCCTGTAGACATGGAACTCATAAAATAATAAGCTGAAAAAAATTGGTTTTGTCGTGAGTGGGATTTAAACCCACATCTCCTGGAAACATACCAGTTATGCTAACCACTACACTATCATCAGCTAACATTTTTTTTTCCCCACTTGTGTGACTTATAAACTTTCCCACAATTTTATTTGTTTCATGCAGTGGCACCATCTGTTGGAAAATGGACAACTCTGTTGTCACATACAGATGTGAATTTAATATTTGTCATTCATGATCAATAGCATTAAATCAATAATTCAGTAGTAAATAATTGCAGATGTGTCCTACAGACATTTACATTTTCACAAGAATGCGGCTTGGGGACAATGCAACAACAACAACAACAAAAAAACATGCTGATTTATCACAAGTATATGGGGATCATGCCTGTTCATATGGCACCATTATGGGATGGACGGACAAATTCAGAGAGGGACAGCAGAACTCTGAAGACTTCCCTTGTACTGGAAGACCGAAGGAGGCC
Organism: Ryuthela nishihirai; assembly: GCA_038380435.1. NCBI lineage: Eukaryota > Metazoa > Arthropoda > Arachnida > Araneae > Heptathelidae > Ryuthela > Ryuthela nishihirai. Next base: position 18,395,095 of record JAWZYU010000022.1, read on the forward strand.
ATGAAAGCAAGAATCATCACTGCTGCCAATAAATCAGCACTTTGAAGTCGATTCAAATTATAGAGGAAAAATTGTCTTGAGCCAGGTGGGATATGAATCCATGACCTCCTGGTAACATATCAGATGCTCTGGACCACTGAGCTACCGGCTGCCAATCAAGATCTCCTCTAACACTATGAACATTTTTATTATGTCACATATAGGCGCTATTCAGGCAATCTAGCCACAAGCGGCTTTCTATTTGCCATATAGATGGAAAGCATGTCTTACAAGTATGCTAGTGATAAACAATGGAATAAACTTGACATATTCAATATCTATCAATAAACCAGCACTTTGAAGTCTATTCAAATTTTAGAGGAAAAATTGTCTTGAGCTGGGTGGGATACTATATGGCAAATAGAAAGTCGCTTGTGGCTAGATTGCCTGAATAGTGCCTATATGTGACATAATAGAAATGTTCATAGCATTAGTTAGAGGAGATCTCGATCAGTGGCCAGTAGCTCAGTGGCCCAGAGCACCCGACATGTTATCAGGAGGTCATGGGTTCGTATCCTGCCCGGCTCAAGACAGCTTTTCCTCTAAAATTTGAATCGACTTCAAAGTGCTGATTTATTGTTAGATATTGAATATGTCAAGTTTATTCCATTGTTCATCACTGCTGTTTGTGAACTCATTAAGGAAAACATACACATCACCATTCAGGAAATAAGTTTAGATGTGAGTATATCGATTGGCAGTGTGGAAACAATTATTCATGAATATTGCAAGTTCTGAAAGATCTGTGTCAAATAGGTATCACACAAACTGACAGAACAGCAAAAAGGGCTAGTCGACTCATACAAGGAAGATGCTGGCATGTTTGAACCTAATGGCCCCAAATGGTTAACACTGTCCCAGGTGATGAGACATTGTTTTATTACTATACAACTTCCAGAAAGATCGACAACTGTTTGAGTTGCAGAAGATGAACCATGTGCCCAAATCCTCTGACAATACTTTTGCTCAAGGAAGAGGATGTTCACAATTCCCAAGAAGTGGTAACCACGGACACCGTACCTGAAAAGATGACCAATACTACACCAACATTGTTTTGCCCAAAATGGTTAAGGAGATGAAGGAGCAGCATCCAACAAAAGGAGTGTCAAGAGTTCTCCTTCATGACAATGCTAATTCTCACAAAAAACCAGCAAGTTATGGCCTATTTGGAGCAGGAAAAAAAACCAAACAGTTATCCCATCCAGGATATTCACCTGATCTTATACCATATGACTTTGGTTATTTCCAAATATTAAAAAGGAACCTGCTGGGAAGCCTTTTTCAAGGGTGCAAGATGTTGCAAAATGCATTCATTCAGTTTTCCTCACAAGAGTACCATCAACAGTTCCAGAATTGGCATAGATGTCTGCAACTTTGCATAGATGCTGCCCCCCAGTTTATTCTAGATTCAGGCCTGGGTACACTGAAATGAGACTTGGCAGTCCCACTAACCAGTTGGGATTGCACTGTTTGTTATGGACGTGTTTTGAGCACCATCAGAAATCCATTAATGGAATATGTCAATGAAGTTTTGCTTAAAGCTAGGGAATATAGAATAAGTATTAAATAAAAAATAATATTCAAATTTGTGGCATATCCAATATTAGACTATTTTACAATTGTTCATACATGAATATGATAAAACAGATTATATAAGTGGCTCCTTATAGTGAAGGGGGAAAAAGAATATTTTTTCTGTTTTCTGCAATACTATTATATAATATTTGTATAGATCAGTGCATTACAAACTTCAATTTGTAAGTGTTCTGCAAACTATTTTTTTTTACCCAAAACAGGAACTTTAAATTTCAGGAATAAGCATGAAAACACTTTGATTTAAGCATACAACCATTAAAAAACATTTGCCTACATTAAAAGGGAAAAAAATCAATTAATATTCAATATTAAAAATTGCTTTTTTAAGCTTTGGAAACTAAAATTTGTCAAGCATATTACAATAAAAAAAATACACAAATCTACATTCTTTAGAAACGCTACTTTACAACTTATTTGTCGATTTGTTCTCATTTGCCCTGCACATGTACCATTCAATTTAAAACTTATTTTAAATATCTTTGGTTTCCTACGTTTATTGTAAATATATTTAAAGATGAAGCAGATAGAAATTTTCATACCTTGCCTTCTTTCCAATATAATTGATAAAGGGAGACTACCTTTGATGGTGAAACATAGGCACGCTTTGATTCCTAAAAAAAAAATTTTTTTTCATTAAGATAAATGTTTTTTCAACAGCTGCTTAAAATACTTAACTTATAAGGCTTTGTACTGAATTTGCACTGCATTTAACAAAAATGCAATTTTTTTTATCTGTTCACTTTTAAAATCAATCTAAACGCTAGTCATCTAATTAATTGCAAAACATTCTGGAGTACAAAAGTAATATACCTCAAGGTGAACTTTTGCTATTTACACAAAGGTAATTACTTAAAGCTATTTACTCATTGGTGTTGCCTACTGACCGAATGCAGGATGAGGAGTTTTGCTGAGATGTATCTCAACATTGGCCCAGCTGGGACTCTAATCTGGGAAATGCAGATTGCAAACCTGGCACACCACCGATTGAGCCACCCCTATTGTGTGTACAACATCCATACCAGGTGCAAGTTAAAGAACATGCTAGATGAACCAGATAGGAGGTTTCCATCTATCTCCTAACAGCTGTCCACCCTTTCCTTACCAAATTCCTGTGTGTTCCAATTCAATTTGTGATTTGGCCATAGCCCATAGGGCCATGACTTAACATTCCATCTGACTGATGGTAGCCTTTCAAAGCCCATTGGTGTCCCCTACTGACTGAGGGCGGGGACTCAAATCTGGGTACTACAGATTACAAGCCTGGTGAACTACAGACGGAACCATCCCCACTACATAAGATGCTTAAAAGTGGTTGATGACAGCAGTATCACCCCTTATCATTACTATTAATCAAACCATATATATTCTGACACAGTTATGCATGTCAATGATTTATTATATCCAGAAACCACTGCATGAAGCATTAAAATTACCAACACCAGTTGCACTGATAGCTATTACACATATCATTTAGTTACAATTTGTTGAAATATCGATATAGTCATCATTCAATATTGATATCTTTGGCAAAAAAAAAAAGTGAGAAGAGTAATAAAAATGGTAAAAAGGTTAGAAAATGTTAGAAATGGAAACAAAGTGACAAAAAATTACTTATATAGAGACATGGATTATATTGATCATGAGAAAAACTTTGTTATTCTCTTTAAATTTTGATAGTTGAAATACACAATATAGAAGTATACATTTTTATAACTAGCTTATTTGTTTGTAAATACATGGGTTAGCATCAATAACGAATTGATTTAGGACATTAACTATTACAGTGCTATGAGCTAGATCTGTACCATTTGGTGTCATGCAATGAAAGGTTTTGTATTATAACTAAACCCAGGTCAAGCCAATTAAGATGAAGAATCTTAGGAGTACATCTCTTGGATATTTTGGATACAGTAATAATGATCAGATATCAAACAAGAATATATATATCCAAAACTGGAAGAAATTGTTATTTTTGTCCTTTCAAATTAAAAATTGAAAGAATCTTAATTTTCATTGATGTCACAAAATTCCTATTAAAAATTAATCACACATTGTTTACTTATGTATCCCACTAGATTGTCTACCATTATCAGAGGAATTTGCTTAAATTTTTAAAAGGTTTTACATTTTGGTTGGTTGATTGTTTTACCTCTGAGTGGCACTTTTTTGCAAACAATGGTCTAAATGGCCAGGTCACAAGGACCCTGAGGGCTCAGAGAAGGTTGGGGTAGGGGACCCACTGGAACAGCTGTTAGCCTCCCATCAAAGCCATCCAGCATGTTCTTTAACAGGCACAGGGTAAGGCTCTCCTGCACAAAGGGCCATGGATTTCATCTGATGAACAGCAGCCTTTCCAAGCCCATCGGTGTCCCCTGCTGACCATGGGAAGGGCATGGAATTTTGCAGATAAAAGGTTTTACAATTTACATTTAAAAATGTAGTTAAAAATAGCAATTATGCAAACCTGAAATGGGTGACGGCATAAAACTCTCTTCTTTGGTTCAGGAGGTGGCTCATTTTCTTTTTGTAGTAAATCAATAAGGGCATGACCTATATAAAATTCAATTATATACTAAACTTTAAAATTTAGAAACAAAATCTCATTTAAAATAAATTTTATTTAGAATATTAATGTTATAATATAAAATAAATAAATACCCCCTCAAGCAGCTGCTTGCCACAGAGGTCTGACAGGAGCCTGTCAGTTTATATGCCATAGTAGAAGATCTGAGAGGATGGCAGGACCTCAGCAGAAAAACGACACATACATCCATGCCTAAATCTGGGGCTCGAACCCAGGTCCCTTAGATCAGTAGCCAAGCGTGCTAACCACTCGGCCACGGGACGGCTTCATATTAATGTTAGTTGTACTTAATTAATCAGTAAGTGTCAATAAATTCCAATTTGTCATTGTAAAATTCAAGTATTACATATCCTGGTTATTAGCCAACTGCTTTTGTTCAGATCTAGATGGCAACAGCATCAACTTTTACAGATGCAAATTAAAATGAAAATATAATCAAAATATCAAAGAAAAAATTGTGAGCCCATCATTTAACTTCAGTCCCATTCTTAAACCTTTTGAAGAAATTGCTGATATATGTCTGTCAAGTTATTGCAATATTAGATGCTGGTTTCAGTTACAGATTATGATCAGGGGTAGTAGAGCCCATATAGAGTAAAAGTTAATTACAATGAGTATGAAGGGCCTATGACAAAATTTTCTCTAATGGGTATCCCATTACATAGGGCAGGTCCTTAATTTTCACCTATACAGATATGCTTTACAGTTAATAAATTATAAGATGAAATACAGTAAAACCTAGCTAATTTGGAATTCCTTAATCAATAATTTCTGCATAATTCAAATTTTCTTTAATTTTAAAACCCAATAAGCAAATTTTATGCAAAATTACCTGGATAATTTGAAACCCTTGTTAATTTGTAATTAAAAAAAAAAGCCTGTGCTCACAAAAATCAATAGATTTGTGCCTGAAAAATATTTATTATTATTTTTTTAAATTATGTGTTTCTGAACACAACCATAATAATGAAAGAGATCATAATGATGCATCAATTAAACTGCTGCCAGCTAAGGAAGATGTATTTTCAGTTGTGGACATGCTCTAACATAATACTTGTTAGATATAGACAAGCCTGCTTCAGTCTGCGTCATGATCATATAGCTCGAGAACAATAAAGTCATGTCCTGTTCATAGACAAGTACATTTTTTTTTTACAATCCTTTTTTTTCAGTTTCCCGTTTTGTTTTCACAAAACAATTTTCAACAAATAGATTTCCTCTACAATCAGAACAGCAGATATATATTGATCTGAAGCAGGAACTGTAACCAGCACCATAGCATTGTTAACCCTTACCATGTACAGGTTGTTTATACACATCGACAGATGTGTATAATAATTTTCATGATTATGATTCATGTGCATCATAATCATTTGTGTTTTTTAAACAAATTTTTATTTGCATTACCAGGTGCATTTTTTACTATATGATTAAAATAGCCCTAATAAAATACAATAGTATCTTGTTAAATATCTTATTTTCAGAAAATCAAAAATTAAATGCTGATTAATTTGGCATATAGCATGCCATAATTCATTTCATAAGTTATTTGGCAAAAAAGTTCTAAAGTTAAATTTTTTTGGCTGAGCATAGGGAAAAAATAACTTGGCTTCTGGATGTAAACCAGTTTTTCAGGCTGGAAAATGGAAGTGTTAAGAGAAGTGCATTTGGTGTTGGAAGTCTGACTGGGGGTCTTAAAATGCAAAATATTTATAATATAGGAATATTTAATATTTTTTTTTGCTCCATTCCATTTATTAAAATTTTCCAGGGCACGGCTTTTCCTTCCTCCTCAGATCCAATTCTATCCTAATATAGTCCTTTTTAACATAATAATGTCTCTAAATTACTTTTCTTAATGATATTTTCAGTGTTTTGTAGTATTAAGCATTTTAAAATCTATATAGATTTATTTCCTCTTTTTTTTTTTACGAACTTTTGCAACTGTAGATCTTATTAAAATACTTGGAAAATATGCTTAAAGCGCAAGGCAACTATACCTTATTGGTCACTTAACATTTTTTTTTAAAGAATGCAGACATCAAGACTGACTGTGAAGATAACAGTAAAAGCAAGAAGCAAATGAGCTATGTCAGGTCATGGTGCATGTGCAGCCTACTAATAATGAACTTTGAAAACATTAATTCATTTTTTTAATGACTGAAGTAAATATAAAATGTGTTAAACTTAAAAAAAAAGACTAATTGCATAAAAAGATAAATTTTTGCCATGTATTAAATTTATTCTTTAATTCATTACAAGGAAATTAAATAACACACTTATAAAATTTACAACCTTGGTCTGCTTACAGATTTTTGTATGCATATATAAACAAGAAGTTGTGTCCAAATCAGATAAATGGCAATCAAAGTTATAACTTATTGAATGACACCATATATTTTTTGACTTCTAGGTTTTGAAACTAACTTTTTGCTACAGAGTAAAAAAGTCTGAAGGTAAAATTTAAATAGCAAAATTTTTGGGGATAAAACTATAAAATAGCAAATAAAATATCTCGCATATAATACATACCATCATGTCCAAAGAGTCTATAAGCTGATTTCTGTCCAGGAATAGTGACTTTCTCTACATCCAGACTTAATTTTATACATGGCTGGGTGTTTACTTCTACCAACTGAAAAGAGAAATAAAACTCAATATAAAACTTGGACTCTGTTTACAAAGTAAATATTTTAATACAGATGCATTGGATTGTATTACAATTACATAAATACAAAACAAGTTAGAATCTCATCTTTTCCCTTCAGTCTTGTTAATTCATTATATCAAACAGCAATGACAATCTGATGTCTTTGTTTGACTGTGGTAGTCTATATTACATATACCACAGCTGGACTTATCTATAAGGTTAATGTATTAAACTTGTACTCAGCAACACCTTGTAAAAAGACTATCCCTGTTCGTATAGAATAGTGGTTCCCAACCTTTACGAGCCCCTTTACCTTTTCTAATATCCCCTTCATGCAATTCAAATTGTTTTTTCCTGTATAAAAGTAAGTGAAATAATATTTACCATGTATACGAATTTACATGTATTTAGATATTATATTCATGAATTTCAAATATTTTTCTTTTGAAACAAAACATGCATAACTATGATAAAACTGTACAACACTAAAAATGTTTTGGAAATGAAAAAGCTTTTTTACTAATTTCAAGACACCAAACATGATTTTATGACATTAAGAATATGTGATTGGTCTTGTGTGAAAACATAGGAGGCTGTGTTCATATGCAGTGCATACTGATTTGAGTCTTTCATGTGCTGTATGAAGCACTGAGGTGACAAAATACTAGGATCTATTGCACCATTCAAGGCAACACAATACTCACTTATCGTCTGTTCATGATTGTATACAGGTGCTGTATGTGAGCAATATCCCTCGTTTATGTGTAAACAATACAGACCATTTTTGTTACATTTATGGAGAAGTTACTTTTGCATCACAGAAGCGTGAAATAACACCTATCATCAAAAAGGCCTACGACATTTATTTCTAGTATAAGATTTGAGATCAACAGAGGAGCTGGGCTCTGCATATAGTGTGTAATATTTGTATAACATGTCTTCACAGCTGGCTAAATGACAAGAGGCAGTCAATGCCATTCCTATGATATGGCGGGAACCATCCAACCACTTGAGTGACTGCTACTTTTGTATGGTACCTTTGCTGGAAAGTGGTATTACTAAAAATAAAAAGAAGACAAACTATACCAACATACTATCTGCCATCTGCCCAGTGCCACATGGGGAAAACTTGTCCATCCTGGAGCCACCAAAATGTTACGATGTGGATTCAGAGGAGGCAACACAGGAACACAGGAAATAGCATCTGTAGATTACTGACTTCACAGCTGCAATATTGGATTCACCACTAGAGCCAGGGAAGAATTTCCAGCATCATCCAATGGTACAATCCACAAAGATTTTGTTGCCACCTTAACACATAAATTGGGCCTAATGAAGAATTATGTCATGGCTATGGATCAGATGCTAACTGCCTTTCTGTCCTTCGATAGAAATTTCCAAGATTTAGTGATGCAAAGAAAAAAAGGTGTTTTTACCAGTACAGATGTTCATTCACTGCTATATGATGAGATATTTGATCATATAATCACTGATGATGAACAGAGAGCATGGCATGCCTTCTGATACGTGGTGACAGTCTTCTTAGGGAAAAAGAGCAGAAAACTATATGGACCTTATGGAAGAACTGCTGTCCTCATGTCACACACTGGGATGTAGTATGTCTTTGAAGGTACATTTCTTAAGGATTTTTTTCCTAAAAACTCTGGCACTGTGAGTGATGAGCACGGAGAACACTTTCATCAGGAAATTGCTCCATTCATCAGGAAATGGAAAAGAGATATCGAGGAAGATGGAACCCATGAATGTTAGCAGATTACTGCTGGAATGTGATGTGAAATTCTCAAGATGTGGCATATAAGCGGCAGGTGAAGAGGGTTGGGTTGTTTTACCTCTGAGCGGCACTTTTTTGCACACCATGGGCTAAATGGCCAGGTCACATGGACCCCGAAGGCTCAGAGAAGGTTGGGGGAGGGGACCCACTGGAACAGCTGTTGGGAGACAGATGGTAGCCTCCCGTCAAGGCCATCCAGCGTGTTCTTTAACGTGCACAGGGTATGGCTCTCCCGCACACGGGGCCACGGCTTAACGTCCCATCCGACGGACGGCAGCCTTTCCAAGCCCATCGGTGTCCCCTACTGACCGTGGGCAAGCGGGGAATTTTGCGGAGATAAATCTCAATGCTGACCCAGCTGGAACTCGAACCTGGGAACTACAGATTACGAGCCTGGCGCGCTACCGACTGAGCCACCCCCACCCCTAGGTGAAGAGGCAGTAGTTGCTGTAGACCGATATGCAACCTTCAGCAAATGATGTAATATAGGTAGGTGACTGGATCTCGAAAACAGTAGTCAAATATTTTTGTTGCCATTTCCATGTTCAGCATCTCATTTTACATACATTTGGAAGTTTGCACTTCCAAAATACACCAAAGGTAAAAAATTCATTGTTCACTGTAATTAAGAATTACTTGATATTATACTTAATCTACTTCTATTAAAAAACTCAAGAAGAACACTACAAAAAATTCTGAAATGTCCCTAAAGGGGGAGATAGCACCCACGTTGGGAAGCAATGATGTAGAAAATAGTCATCTGGGCCGATTTATTTCACACCAAATAATAATTTTTTTTATATTACTGATAAATTATAAATGACTCCATGATATATATAAATTTTCACTCACTTAACTATCACAGAACAAGAATAATAATACATTTTAATACAACAAATGAGGATAGGAATAAGTTTGAAAACATACTAATGATCTCAAATATAGCTAGCTAGAGCTAGATAACATTACATTATATTAAAAGGGTTGAGGGCAAAAAAAAAACCTTGGGGCATCATATGGTTCTTAACCCTTAAAGTGCCCAAAGAGGGTTTTACAGTTTTTTTAAAATTAGGGTTAAGCAGACCTTCATTTTAATTTCCCTTGTTATTACCTATACTCCTATTGCTTTTTACTTGTCAGTTTGTCAAAATAACTGTTCCACCTTATCTTTGGAATGTGACAGACAGACTTAAATATTTATGTGCCAAATAAAAACTTCTGAAGCAGGGTGCAATAGGCTATAGAAAAATTCACTTCTCATTTTTTCTTCACCCTAAAAAATAAATATAAAAACGAATGTTCCGCTATACCTTCAGAAGGCAAGGCCTGAAAGCAATGGGTTATGAACCAAATCAAAGCTTGTGACATGGGGTCACAGGTTATAAAAATTTCTCCTCATGCCTTCCCCCCCCCCCCCCCCCCCCACACACAAAAAAAAAGAAATAAGCCAAGAATTGTTCTACTATATCTTCTGAAAGTGTGGTCCAAACCTACCAAGTTGTATGCCAGTGAAAGCTTGTCGTGTGGGGAAATGTTCCGAGCAATAAAAATATACCTCCTGGCTTCACCCCACCCATAAAAAAAGAGGAAATTAGAGAGTAATTCTTTTACAATAACTTTCAAATGAAACAGCCTACAATTGCGAGTTAGGCATCAATTGAAAGCTCATATGACTGTCATAGACTACTTCAAATATGCTCCCCTCCCACCATTCTCTCTCCCTAAAAGAAAACAAATTTCACAGGGTCACACTCGCTAAGGTATATAAACCTTAGAAAGTTATATCTCAAATGAAAGTTTGTGACATCTCTAATGTCATGGACTACTATCTCAATACAACTCCTAAAAAAGGGGAAGGAAAAATGTGTTCGACGTTCACGAGTCACATACGAAAAGCTTCTGTAGGTAGATGTTTTTAGTGACAAAGAAAAAATATAAATAAATTAAAAAACAAACAACCTATCTTCCTATACATAAAAAAAAATTCCTCAAGCAGCTGCTTGCCACAGAGGTCTAACAGGAGTTATCAGTATAAACACCATAATAGAAGGAGGATGGCGGCACCTCACATATACATCCTAAAAAGTAGAAAATAAACCTAAAACTTATTGATGATGCAATCAGTCACTGAATTCATATTTACTTCAAAGGAGATAGGATGCTGATTTACCTACACAAGATTCCCAGCACCCTATCTCCTTTGAAGTGTATATAAATTCTACGATTGATTGCCCCATCAATATTATTTAGTTTTATTTTCCACTTTTTAGGATACATATAGGAAATATTTTAAAAATTTTTTATTTATTTATATTTCAGAATGAAATGTTTTCATTTGCATGCAAACACAACCTATGTATATGTTAGTCACTGCAGGATAAAATTCCAAAGTTCAGTTTCTCTTTTGAAATATTATCTTGAACACAATTGCATGATGCATTGTGAGAAACCTGACACTTTAAGCATTAAAACAGGTTGGGGACTACTGCATTACAAAGCATATTTTATTATGCAATATTTATGTCCACTCATATCACAAAAGTTTAAAACATGTAAATTTGTTATGAATAAAAATTTGTTAAAATATTTAATTTTTAATTCATTAAAATAAAACTTGCAAATAAGAATGACAAGTACTGACATGAATAAAAAGCAGTAGTAGGTGACAAATGTCATTACGCAAAATCAATTCTTGTGAAATATAATATTTGAAATGGCAGACTCGAGATTTTGTATAATAGATAAAACAGAAAGCGAATATCCTTTACTCTTATAGTTCTGAAACATTACAGCTATTTTTAATGTTAAATGGAATGAGCAGGCTAAAAATCATCGAGCTTAGACAATTCATTATGGTGCTTTTTAAATATGCCAGTGGCCAAGCATTTAGCTATGATGCAAAGGTGAAAATGTTTTAGGCATTTTAGAATAAAAAATGTGAATAACTTCTATCTGCATCCAAATTCATTCACTGAAAATATTTAATTCTTTTTTTTTTCTTGACGAGAACACTTATAAAATGGATCAATTTAAAAAAAATAATTTAATCTCCATGTAAAAATTTACTGGATTTTTTCATAACTGGCAAAACTGCTTTTGAAAGAAAAAGTTGAGTGCATCCTTCTGTGTGTAGATAAAGCATATTTTGCAATTTATTATATCTTCCTTATTTTGTTTAGTCAGTGGTTCTTAATCCTTCCAGGGTCTCTGACAAACATAGATGTTGACAAAATCAGAAATGAGAGGCCCAAGACTTCTAAGTTTGTTCTTTGTGAAACAAAAAACTTCAGTTTTTAAAATATAAAAATTGCAGTTTGGAATTTGCATACTATATATATCTTTTAAAAATGCATAATTAAAGTTTGAAAAATATTTTTTCATTTGATGCATATTTTATTAAACTACAATATAAATAATTTGTTAAAGCCATCCGATTTCAATTTCTTAGAAGCGTTGTACTGATGCTGGTTTGTTTGTTAACATTACTCTTTGCTGAAGTAACCTTCTATTTTAAGCTCACAAGATTGATTTGAACAATTATCAACAAATTTTTCCTTAAAATTTCAAAAAACTGAAAAATTAACAAAAAAAAGTGCTATTTTTGAAAATGGAAGATTTTGGAAGTAATTACGAAGTATGTACCTATGTTGCTCCCCCCCCCCCCATTTTTACACTCTTTTCTGCCTTGAACCTATTTCAATATGTTTAGAATTATTTTTATTATTTATATCATTTATTCCAGCAATCTACACATTTTTTTCTGCTCCTCAAATTGAAACTAACTAAAAAAGAGTTTTCATAGAAAGATCATAGAGTTCAAGACTGGCTTCAGGAGAGGAAGTTGCAGCTGTTCTAATTGCTTGCTCACATGTGCAAGAGTGGGGGAGCTGTCTGCAAAGTGGCTGCATAATAGTCTACATAGATGATTTAAGTCCAAACACTTTTTCTGCACATATTGGATATAAACTCCCTTCATAAAGCTAGTATTTTATTTCCTTTTTTTATAATTAAACCTTAGTTTTCATTTATGTAGATTTACTTTATTTCCATAAATTATCAATCAGTTATTTGATTATTATCAATTTTTTGGAGTTATGCTACATCAAACGCTGGCTTACAACTTGTTGCTGTGGATACTGTACTAAAAAATAGCATTAGGTTATATGTTATTTTTTCTTTTATCATTTCTTCATTTTTCGAGTAAAAAAAAAACAACTTTGTTTTTGTATTGTTTTCTGAAAATGAATGAGGTCTTGGATATGGAAGCAAAAAGGACTTCCTTGGCATGGAAATCAGTCCTCATATAGGAGGGCAATTTCAGCAAAGATTTTTACACCCCCCAACTCGCTACACTTACTGAAAATGTTTACTCCCCCCCACTTCCCCTCCAGAGTGGGACCTCCTTGTCGAGGGGGGGGGGGGGTTACGGTGCCTCTGAGAAGTTGGGTTCAGATGTCTTGTGGTCCCCGGTTGAGGGGGGCCTGTCTAGGGACTATGGATAGGTTTGGGTGGGGCCGGTCCAGCGGTCTCATTGACTTGTCCCCTGAGAAGTAAGGGGTTGTAGCCTCGATTGAGGGGCCGTACTCAGGGAGTACCGCGGACTGGGCTGCACACCTTCGTGCACTCATCTTGTGGGCTTCTTGATGCGGTCTCAGTGATATCGTGGTTGGAGTACTGTTCATTGGGGGGCTTTGGCCCATTCACAATGGAGAGGACGAAGTTGAAGGCTCGTGGCTGGGGGACTTCCACCCCGGCCAGCGGACTTATCGATGGAAAAGCCAAACTAAGAGTCCCCAGTAACTCTTTAGGCTACAAAGATTAGGTTACTTATAATACATGGTGGAGGATCTGAAGGTGCCTCTGTGAAACTGGGTGCTGGCTCGTCGGTGTTTCTAGCGTGCCTTGCAGCCTCGATGGAGGGGCTGGCTGGGGGTCTGCCGACTGGGACTGAAGTCCCGAGTCGAGTGGACTTATCGGTTGGCCCCTGCAAAGTCCTAGGTCATCTTGGTGCCCCGATGGAGAGGCTTTACTGAGGGCCCGCCGACTGGAATGGATTCCCAGTCGAGTGAGCTCATTTATCGCCCCAGCGAAGTCTGGGATGTCATGGAGTTGGGATGGAGTGGCCTTGTGGGGGCCTGCAGTCCGGGATTGGAGTCCCTGGTCGTGTGGATCATCTACTCGGCTGCAGCGAAGTCCAGCTCAAGGTATTGCCGGGGAGGCCGCCGGTTGGTGTCCCGGAGGAGAGGACGAAGTCGAGGGACATGCCGAACGGGAACGCGGCCCTATTAAATGTGACTTATCGATGGGAGAGACTGAAGACTCTCCATCATTTTAGCTTCCCCATGCAAAAAGTTAGGACATCTTATTATATTTTCTGGCTCTAAATTCAAAAGATACCATCTGATTATTTTGGCAAAGTATTTGGACAAAATCCAGTGAGTGCTGGGCATATATTCCTATGCAATGATTCAAAAATCCCAAAAGATCCCACTCTCACTGCACCTTAACGATTATTTCAACAGACAGGCTTATTACGAAAAGCAGTGTTTTTCTCTTCACGAGGTCTTCTCCCGCAGTAAGGCAGATCTAATGTACTGATATGACAATCAGGAACCTGGCTAGTCGATAGTGGTTTCAGTGGCAACTTCCTTATGGTGATATGCAGTCTCAGTACTGCGGTGCACCGGGATTGTCACACATTATTACATTGTCCCCCCCCCCACTTCACAAAATTTCATTTTTTATGGTTTTAAAAGTTCCCCCCCCCCCCCCCCCACTCAGTGTCTTGACTGTGCCACTCTGATGATATAAACTTTTTCTTTCATCTGGTGCACTAACTTTTCGGTACTTATCTAAAATTCCAAAAATTCAACACACAAAGAAAAAAATTCATAATGTTCAGCAAAATGAGCAGCCAAGGAAGTTCCTCTATTTCATAAACAGGACATAAAATCCCATTAATGTGAGCAATCCAAGTCATCTCGTATAAAGCTGGTCTGTTTTAAAATGCACCACTAAAAGAAATAAAAATCATATTTCAGGTAAATATCCTTTCTATTAATATATTTTTTATTAGTCAGGTTTTTTATTAGTCAGTTTTTCCAAAATTTAGATTTAATTGCATAGTCTGATCTATTTTTTCACTATAACATGTGAAAAAGTCTTATAAATTAAAACCAATATGTTTATAAATTAGTTTAAAAATTTTATTTTCCTAAAATTCAGAATTAAATTCTGTTTAATTTGATATATAGCATGACCAATTTCAATCGATTTGTTATTTTTAAAAACCATTCCAAAGTTTATTTATCTGACTCAGTACAGTTGGCAAAAAGCCTGGATTTCTCTCAAAATATAGCACTGAGAAAAAAATAAAAGGGAATAATTTTCTTGCTTCAAGTAAATATTTTTTTGTTATTCAGAAATAAATAGCCTTTCTGTTCATGTGCATTATAATTATTTCTGTCTTTTTTTTTAAATAAATTTTAATTTGCATTGCCAGATGCATTTTTTACTACACGACTCTAAAAATGCCCTATTTAGAATAACACTGGTCTTTTTTCGTAAAATATTTTATTTTCAGAAAATACACATTTATTTATTTCAGTTTTCTTGCAGTCTTAACACCTTAAACCCTGTTTAGATTTATTGATGCCTTTGGCATTGGACTGTGTATATGTGCCCTATTAAAAAGACCCTTTTTGTTTAACAAGAGAAATTAGTTTTATTCCCTGATTATTTGCACACTTTTGCAACTTAAAACTATTTAAATCTTTGCATGTAATGTGAATTGAATCTATTCATCACTGCTAAATTTCTATTAATGAGTTTAAAACCAAAAAATGACAGCAATTCTACAAGTGTATAAACCTCTGGTTAATGTAATAACAAAGCTTTTAGTGCCTAAGAGATCACTTAGCTTGTTTAATGTGTAGAATGGGGGGGGGGGAAGGAAATTGTAGAGAAAAAAGTGAAATTTTTACCTCAGCAATGGGAAATTGCACCCAGGCTATGCACTAATACTGATTGCTAGCAATTTCATCCCTTTTCCCTACCTCCAAATATCTGTCTCCTTAAACTTGGTGAGACCATCTTAAACCTCATGTTTAAAATTAATCATGCCCTCTATCTCACCAATTCTCCTTTAATATTATCATCTCCTCAACATCATATAATTTCAAATGCTTATTCAATCTCTTTCACAGGGGTTGCTATCTAACATGATGGCAGGAAACCAACACTCGTACCATTTTATTTCTCTATACTTCATTTCATTAATTCTCTTAATTATCTCCATGAGAAAATTTTAATGAAAGCGTCTAACATTCATGATAGATTCAAGATTTCTGGTGGATATTCTGGTGGATGAAACCACCAGATTTCTGTTGGATGATAATGCTTACCTATGTCATACACAGAATGTCTTAACAGTTCTTTAAGAATGATATAAAGTGGCTGATATTAAAAGGAATGCAAAATGGATTTTTTTTTTTTGTACAGAGATTCTGGTAGAATATTAAATCTGCATTTCATTTGGTGAATGATACATTAACGCTGTACTGATCCTATCAAACTATTTCTACAGAACCTTGACAAACAATCAGATAATTTCAATTTTATATCAATGGAAAGCCAAATTAGAAACTAAATATTTGAAAGAATAAAGTTCTTATGGGAATGCTCACCCACATCATCAAGCAATGGCAGCACTATCAATATATCCATGATGCAAACTTTTAAAAACACTTGCACAACAATTAGGGGGGGGGGGGGAAAGGAGTGGGGTGAATTTATATAAATTCAGTATTAATTTCAAGGAAGAAATTAATGTTAAAATAGGGATAGTTAGTGATCTAATCTACTAAATTTCCTCTAAGAGGTTTGTAACACTGACTAGTGAGATGCTGTTAAGTGTAGTGACTGTACACTGGCAGTACCATGTACATCTGTCTAAAATTCAAATGTCAATTACCTTTTGGTTGGCTAAGCTGATAGTTGGATGAATGAACACTGATAATCTGTATACAGAAAATTTGAAATAGCTATAAACTAAAGCTATTGAAGCATAAATGATATACAGACTTAATATAGCTAATAATGGATACTTGAGAAGTATTTAGTAGTGATCATATAACTATAGCAATGAAGAACGATAGATGATAATGTGAACACTATATTCATGAATTTAGACTACTAAAAAGGTGAGGGCATATGATATGAATTGAGAATGATTAATTATTAATCAAGATTTAAAAACAATAGGTATTTCAGAAGTGAACAGGCGTTTGGTTTATATGGAATATTAAAATAAATTAAACCTTAATGAAAATAAGAAAAGTGTGGTGTAAGGATATAAAAATATACACAGCCCTGCTATAATCATTAGATAATTCTCATATATGCTAATGCATGGGTTCCTTAACCCAGTGTTGAAAAAGGTTCTTGGCCCAGCCAGTTAGAATTTTGGGTTGCAAGGTAAATAGGTATTTAAATTTCCAATTGTAACCAAAACAGTATGAGAAATACTGTGCTAACGAAAAGCCAAATTCAAAACTCAATATTTTGAAGAATAAGCATTTCTTATGGGAATGAAACAAGGTAATTCTTGAATTTCAGCAACATCTATTCAGTAGAGTTAAGGCAACTGGAATATTTAACATCATCATCATTCCTTTTTAAATAGTTTTTATCAAAATTGATGAAAAGGTGGAAGATCACATGAACTTCTAAATAATTTAGTAAATAGTTTGATATAAAAATTACTTGTTTTAGATAAATTCTTACAATTTATAACCTTTGGTGTTTTATATTCCAGCTACATCTCTTTATAATGCTGAACAAATATTGATAAAGTTTGTTGAAAAACTAATTTCATTACACTGCTCAAAGTTACATTACACTAATACTCATTACACTGCTCAAAGGGGAAATCACAATACCAAGAAGGAATGGAAGTAGAGATATGTAAATAACAGGAGGCAATCAATGATCAAAGCTTCACAGTGAATGGACATGTGACACCCAGCTGAGCCATGGATAAATACTGGGCACCCATAAGCTCATATCTTAGCATAACCAACAGTGAGGTTAGAATGCATGCAGCGAAAATATTCTGAACATGCCCTGGGGACACTAGTGGGGCTCTTATGCATAATTGATGCCTTTTGAGAGAGAGTGAATTGTCAATATATGGGAACTAAGATTGAGGCTTTGAGCAATTGTCTCATGCATGGGACACAATGTGAATACAGTGCAATGGTGAATCTCATGTATCATCATAGAACACTAAATGAAATGGACAAGTATGGTACCAATATACCGCACCACAGGACATGAAAAATCACATGCTTTGTAAGAGGGCCATTCATGACCCTTACACCACAACAATTGTGCTGCAGAGTGATTTGCAAACCGTTAAGGGGGACCTGGTCTCCATGCAAACCATTAGACAATGTTTGCATGACACAGGAATGATGGCGAGACATCCAGTCCAGCATCTGCTGTTGCAGCAACATCATTGGTTATGAGTCTCCACTGGTGTTGAGTGAGGTAACATTGACTACAGAATGGAGAAGAGTATTGTTCACAGATGAGTCCCAATTCCATTTTGGCATGCCAGACAGCCATTTGCCCACATGGCATTGGCAACGACAGAGGCAGCCTATTCCATTAGCTGCCACATGGTTTCCCACCACGGTATGTGGTGTCATCACATATGGCAGCTCTGCTTCATGTTTCTGGTGCACTAACAGTGAGGCATTATAACGATGACATCATTAATCCTGAGGCACAACCCTTTCTTACCACCATGTCTGGGCCTGTAATTCTGCAGTAGGACAATGTCACCCCACACACTGCACATGCAAGGATGTGCCGTTTCCAAGGTGTGAACCCATGGCTGACATACTCTCTGGACTTGTCACCCATTGAGCATGTGTGGGACCTTATGGGTCACCACCTTAGTTCCCTCCAGCAGTGAACCTGGTACAGTTGCATGCCTAATTGATGCTGTTTGGAATGCTATACATACCTCAGAACACTATTAACCATCTGATTGCTGGAATGCAGAGACATCTACAGGTTTGTATAACTGCCTGAGGTGGGCTTACTATATGTTTAGTGCTGATTCATCAGTATATGTACCTTGCATTTTTCACGCTAATTTTTTGATCATTTGTACATCTACCCTCATTGCTTCTATCCTGTTAGTTTCAGGCATATACATCACTTCCTTTGCAGTGTTGCAATTTCAACTTTGAGCAGTGTAGATCTTTAATTTACCTTTAGTGTCATTCCCAAAGAAATTCATTCCAGATACTGAGTTTCCAATTTGGCTTTCTATTGGTATAAAATGGAAATTCTTAAATTATTTGGCAGAGTTTGGTAAAAAATCTTTCTCTTATCTTCTGTTTTGCATGTCAGAGAACATTTCTTTTTGATTTGTAAATAAGAGAGATGCAGTATTCCCCTTTTCTACAATTCAATAATTTTCTCACCTTAAATACACATCCTAGAGCAGGCTGTTTTTGACAGGTCACTAAGTGAGTTCCTATTCCAAAACAATCAATTTTGTGACCCTGTAAATACAAAAGACAAAAATAATGCATTTAATTTTAACTCTAAGGATTTATTATTTCAATGTTACATATTCAGATATAATAATAATCAGCAAACCACTACATATTACCAAAAGCATTAAGAAATATCCATGCTATTTGAATAGAAAGCCATATTCAGAACTCCGTAGGAGAGAGGGTTGACTCAGTTGGTAGTGCAGCAGGCTCGTAATCTGCAGTTCCCAGGTTTGAGTCCCCCCTGGGTCAGTGTTGAGATTTATCTCTACAAAACTCTGTGCCCTGCCCTCAGTCAGTAGGGTGCACTGATGTGCTTGGAAAGGCCACCGTCTGTCAAATGGGACGTAAAGCTATGTGCCCTTGCACATTAAAGAACATGATGAACGGCCTTGAGGCAGGCTACCATGTCTCTCAACAGCTGTCCAATGGGTCCCCTCCCCTCAATCTTCTCCAAGCCCTCAGTGTTCTTGTGACCTGACCATTTAGCCCATTGTGTGCAAAAAAGTGACACTCAGAGGTAAAAAACTCAAAACTCTTAACTTTGAAAATAAGCTGTTCATAGATAAATGTCACTGGAGATAAATTGTGGGTCTCACTGAACTCTTTCTAAATTACAAATTTCAGCAATATTAGTTTAATACAATATTATTTAATAAATATTAGTTACAAATCAAAGCTGGAAAACAGCAGATGCCACTTTTATGCACATGCTAAATATTTTTGTTCAAAATTTATGAAAACTGAATTGTTACATAAACCTCTTAAAATTAAGTTTATTTGAAAAATAGACTTGTTGTATCAGCTGGTTTTAATTAGTTTTCAATATAAATTCCTATGACTAGCAGTATCTGCTGTTAAATGTTCCAGCATCAATATATTCAAATCTCTCTGAATAAATAATAAAAATAAATAAATACCCCCTCAAGAAACTGCTTGCCCCAGAGGTCTGAAGGAGCCTGTCAGTTTATACGAGATCTTCAATTTATTATCTCCATTTACATCTTCTGTAAACAGTTTCTTTTCAAAAGTAGGGAGTTGCAAATAAGGCTTTCTGCTCAGATAACATTTGGTAATATAGTATCCACATACTTTTGGTAATATAGTGTAATTTACTTCATTGAGAAAAATAAAATATAAGTGAAAATGATAAGTTACTGAACATTGATTCAAAACAGAATATATGCAACTGAGAAATTTAAGCTGTTTTTGGTCACCACAATGAAAACTGCATATTAGATTGTGGGTAAGAGAGTATGAGTAATTACATATTTCTCTCAGATTGAGATAGTAAGCCATATAAGTCAAATTGAAGAACATTTAATAACCTTCTCATCTCATTTTTTAACAATTACTCTAGATAACCAGTCTTAACATAATTTCTTTTTCTCCAATAAAATCACTTGATTGTAAAGATGATTTGTACAAATTTGAAACTGTAGATAAAAGAAAAACTTATGTTAACCAGATACAGTTTAAATCACAGAAGAAAAAAAAATAATTCAAATACATGCATTCATATTTTTCAGATTGGCCAGGTCATAAAGACCCTGAGGGCTCAGACAACTGTTAGGAGACAGATGGTAGCCTCCTGTCAGAGACATCCAGAATATTCTTTAATGTGCCTAGGGAATGGCTCTCCTGCACATGAGACCATAACTTAATGTCTCATCCGATGGACAGTGGCCCATCAGTGCCACCTACTGACTGGGTGGAGAGTTTTGTGGAAATAAATCTTAATGCTGGCCCTGCTGGTACTCTAAGCTGAGAACTGCAGATTACAAGCCTGGCATGCTACCGATTGAGAAGTTTTATGTAAAATGGAAGCTTGCTACTTTGGGTGTACAGGGTATGACAAATATGGTGGGGTTTCAGGAAACATTGTCTCCAAATATATAAAAGCATTATGTTGAATGTTGATCCTTGCATCCATCCATATCTATCTATCTATCTGGTCGCTATTTGTTAGACCTGATATATCGCATTGCTGATTAATTTGTTAACATTACTCCATGCTGCAGCAAAACCTTGATTTAACCTCACGAGTTTGATTTTTCTTGCAAGTTTCAAAAATAATGTGAAAATTAACAAAAACTTATTTTTAAAAACTGCAGATTTTGCAATTGAGAAATATATATTTCTGTTTTTCCCCCTGTTTTACCCTTTTCTGCCTTAAACCTATTTCAATACTCTTAGAATTATTTTTATCTTTTATATCATTTGTCCCAACATTTTATGCATTGTTCCCTATATTGAAAATCAAAATTAGAACTAAAAAGGACCTTCTTAGCCAGATCAAGGTCAGAGCTTGTTGTTGAAGACAGCCTGCAGCATAAACTACGTCATAGCAGAGCAGGTGCCACAACCTACTTAACTGTTGACATGTGCATCAAGTGGCTACATTATGAATTGTTTACAGATTTGCAGCATATATTAGATATTGCCACCATGCATCTAGTGTTTTATTTATGCATTTATAATTCAATCTTCGTTTTCATTTCTGTAGATTATTGATCTATCAAAGTTATACTACATCACTGGCTGCTTACAACTTGTTGTTGCTGGTAATTTAAATCATATTAGGTTATATATTAAATTTTTCTTTTATTATTTCTTTCCAGTCAAAATAAGGTTTGATCTCTTATCATTTCTTGAAAATGGTCTTGGATATGGAAGATAAAAAGACTTCCTTAGTAAGGGTAACACAGTAAAATTTTGCAATAATTAAAAAAAAAATGGTTAAAAATTTAAACTTACCATTTTTCTTCAAAATTTTGCCATTTTATTAAGCACAATTAAATGTTCTTTCTTTTGGTATACAACAGGTAATATTTCCATTCATTAATTACTTCAAGATGAGGTTCTAAAGTTGTTTATTTTATTTTCTGAAAACACTTCAAAATAAATCAGGCCACCAAAGCAAGTTCAGTTTTAGAAACCTGACACTGTAAGGGTAAAAATTAGTACAGAAAAATCTTTATGCTGTTTGTCAGATGGCATAAAGTTTTTTCATTTATTTTTAAGCTATCATCACTCATATAAATATTATTATTGATGAAAATTTTACCTAATATAGAACAGAATACCTTGGAGTAACTTTAGTCTTTCAATGAAAATGCAATTTTGTACATTTGCGAAAAACTTCCATTTTGTATAATGTTGACTATCGAAATTCAATTTAAATGAAAATGTGATTCATCAAGAAAACTATTTTTAACTAATAAATGAGTGCAATATGAATATATACTGTACTGGTACAGATTGGGGAGAGAGGAATGCCTCCCTCCCTTTGAGAATGCTAGTAAGGGTAATGGAGGCCAAAAATTATTTAACTTGTGCATATTTCACATGAAAATTTCTAGAAAAAAAATAAAAATTAATCCTCCTCCTCCTCCTCCTCCTCAAGCAGCCATGGGCTACGGAGGTCCAACCAGACCGTGCAATTTAGTTCTCCAAGCAAATCTATCCTGAGCTACATCTACTGCATCTGGCCACTGCACACCAATTCTAACAAGGTCCTGTATGACATTGTCTGCCCACCGCATCCTAGGTCTCCCCCTCCTTCTGAGGCCTTTAGGCACACTGTTCATAACCCTATTCGCCAATCTATAATTATTCATACGGGCAACTTGGCCAAACCAACGGAGTCTCTCTCTGCACAATATGCTGCTTAAAGGAGGGTGCAAACTCCTTTGCCTAATCTCATCATTAGTTACAAAGTTGAACCACCTAATGCCCAAGATACTGCATAAGCATCTGGAATCAAAAGCATCTAGTTTCCTGTTATCTTGTTTACAAAGTGTCCAAGTTTCACTACCATAACTAACCCTAGAAAGAAACAAACTATTATACAGTCTAATTCTAGTCTTTAGGTGTATACGCCTATTTCTCCACACTCTCCATAGGTTCTTAAAAGTCCCGGCAGCAATCCCTATTCGTCTGTTAATCTCATGCCGCACATCACCATTATCTGTTACGTAGCTCCCAAGATAATTAAACTGTGACACCTGCTCAAGACTGCAACCATTCAGATTAACTGAATCACAGCCTGCCTGACCATTTTCATCACTTTAGTTTTCTCTCTGTTTATAACCAAACCTACTCTACTACCAGTCTCATCAACAGCTCGAATGAAAGAGTTCATCTCATCAACATCATTTGCCAAAAGGGCTAAATCATCAGCATAATCTAAATCAGAAATTTTCGTATCTCCAGCCCATTTAAGGCCAAAATCTTTCCCTTGAAGTGAATTTCGCATTACATAATCAATAACCAAGCTAAAGAGAAAAGGAGACAAAATGCACCCTTGTCGAATACCAGAAGTAATGCTAAACCAATTGCTACAAGCCTTACCAACTCTCACACACGACTCAGTGTTATTATAGAGAGCTTTCATAATGTTAACTAACTTGTCTGGTATACCATATGATCTCACAATCAACCACAAATTATGACGATCAACAGAGTCGAAAGCCTTTTTGAAATCAACAAAGCTAGCAACCAAAGGTTTCTGAAACTTTAAACATTTCTCAAGAATCTGCCTAAGTGAAAATATCTGATCCACACATCCCCTACCACTTCTGAATCCACATTGCTCATCACGCAATCGACTGTCAACCAGGTTCTTAATTCTATTAAGCACATTCATGGAAAGAACTTTACCTGGAACAGAGAGTAGGCTGATACCCCTATAGTTATCACAAGAACTGCGATCACCTTTTTTGAAAATAGGTATAACAATAGCTCTGGTAAAATCCTTAGGAACCATGCCTTTATCATAAAAGATATTCAGAATTTCAGTCATCCAAGTGGTAACCGAAACATTCCCAGCCCTAAGCATTTCCATAGTAATTTCATCTACCCCTGGGGATTTATGAAGTTTAAGTTTAGAAACAGCCAAAATAACTTCAGATTGTGTTAGAGGGCCAACATTAAAGCCACCAATGCATCTATCATCATTGCAAACAATGGGAGTAGAACTAACTACATTGTTTAGAACATCGCTGAAATGCTCAGCCCACCTAGCCATGACAGAATCCTCCCCTTCTATAACCTTACCTTGTTTATCCTTCAATCCTTGTATGCCTGTCCGTTTTCTACCACACAAAACATTAACTATCTGGTACAGCTCTCTGCTGTTGTGCTGTCTAACTGCTTCCTCGGCTTTGTCAGCCAAACCATCAAGCGAAAGATTCTTATCAGCAGCTAACTGATCTTTTACAAGTTTATTAAGGTCTCTGTAATGCTTTCTATTAGGACTAGTAGGGTATTGATTAAGTGCATTCCTGCAGTTCTTTCTTTCCGAAATAAGCTCAAGTGCCTTATCACTCAGATAATTCTGACTCTTCTGCTCCTTTTTTCCTAAAAGAGTATTGTTAGTGTCCAAAAAAGCCTGTTTAAAATAATCCCATTCTTCCTCAACTTCAGTAGTAAGCAAACCATGACTGTCATAATGACTAAGTAACCTATCATGGTAAGCTTTGGCTATAACTGGATCTTTCAGAGCTTCAGTATTAAAAGTAAATTTTTTAACCCTAGCGCAACACTTTTTAAGTTTAAGTTGCAACACACTTTTAACAAGGTAATGGTCAGATCCAATTTCAGCTCCCCTATATGCCCTGGTATTCCTAAGAGAACTAGCCCATTTGCTGTTAATTAATATGTAATCAATCATATTCTTATGCAGCCCATCAGGTGAAATCCATGTGTACTTATGTATGTCGCGGTGTTTGTAATAAGTGTTAGTTATTCTGAATCCATTGAGTTTACTTACCTGTAGGAAACGTTGCCCATTGCCATTGCAGCTACCAATACCAAAAGGGCCTATTACTCCTCCCCAGAGGTCAGAGTCAGTACCAACTTTGGCATTGAAGTCACCAAGAACAAGGGTAATATCTCCTTTGACAGAATTCAAAATATCCTGAAGTTGTTCATAAAACCTATCCTTCTCATCCTCATCGGCATCCTCAGTGGGGGCATAACAGCAGATAACTAGCAGCAGATCAAGTCTTTAACGCTTGTCTGAAATTTTGCTGTAAGAAACCTTTCATTAATGCACTCATATCCTAGAAGAGCATCGCTAGCGTGTCTGCTGAGAAGCAGACCCACGCCTTGGTGATGCTTATTGTCGTCCCTCCCTGAAAAGAGAAATTTAAGATTATTTTTAAGAATCTGACCTTTATCTGTCCATCTGGTCTCTTGCAAGCCGAGAATATCTAAATTATAACGGTGGAATTCTTGTGTGAGGACATCAAGAGAAAAAGCTCTGTGCAGAGTCCTCACATTCCAACTACCTATGGAGAGAAAATGGTTAGTGGGATGTTTAAAGAAACTATGTTTATTGAGAGAGGGAATGCCGACACTATCAAACAGCCCCCTAATCGCAGACATGGGGCAAAGACCCGTTCCCCCACTACTAAAGGCTGAAGCCATCTACACTGGAAGACTTCCTCCAATGTAGAATTTGACGATGCCAATAGAAGCAAAGAGTTCAGGTGCCTGCGATGACTTCTGCTCAGGATTATCCACCAGCTGATAAACATATCCTGTGAATCTATTCACTTGGGGCTGTCAACCCACAAACAAACAGAAAACACAGCGGAAGATTTTCCCTCCACAGAAGCCCACCAGTGCAGCAAAATCAGGATCCATAATCAAGCTCAGAGCCATATATCTGTCCAGTCCAGTAGGTTTATATGGTCAGCACCAGGACCCTGTGTGGTTGACCACTCCTCAGCAGGGTAGAAAAAAAAGAAAAGTAGCCATAGTTGTCCAGATCAGTAGGCCACACTAATCTGGCAGCCCTCGAGCAGTTTTGAGAAACATAATCCCCAACGAACCACAAGGACTTGCTGTATTTGCATTTTCCCAGTTATCCATTAGTTCAAATTCCTAATACTAGAGGGAGCTATAGGGGAAAATAAAAAAAACCAATTGTCTTTTAAAAGTACATCCCATATTTGCCAAAATCAATATGCTATTCTATTTCAAAAATTTTCTTTCTTTTGGCATAAAATACACTCTGTTTCTGTAGTTACTACAATAGGTCTTGAAGTTCAATTTTAATTTTTTTTAAATGTGGCATCATAGAGGGTTAATAAATTGCATCTTCAAATGTCTGTTGAATCTTTACTATCTAAAGAGATAGGTACTAAGAATGTATCTGCAATGGAAATAGTTCACATTTTGTCCATTTTTTTTCATTTGTGTGGACCAAGTTTGATCACAATGTTCAAAGAACACACAATGACAGCAATGTTTCAGGTTCAAATCTGAAATGGTAGTTGGTTGGTTGTTTGGGGTTTTAGAGTGCAAGAGTAACAAAAGCTATCTGAAATGGTAGTATAGGTGTTGTAAATATGTATGAGAAAATCTCTGTAATCTACAAGGAGCTTCCTCTATCATTAGGATAAGCAGAAAAAAACACATTTCCTAGGCCATGGAAAATTGTGCGCTCTCCAGTTTATATATAAATTTGCATTTTTTGGCACTCTCAGCATTTTACCATTCTACAATTATTTTGGAAGTTGTATCTATATTATTTTCATTAACATGGTTGCTTTGTTGCAAACCAAATATACTGCTGAAGATTTCTGCAAATGAAAAAAAAAAAGTTACTTTTGAAAAACTATCTTTTGAATATACACCATGTCCATTTTGTTACGAACAGCTCTCTAAACCTCCCTAATTTTTTAGATACGCTATTTATGGAAAATGTGATTGAAGAATAATAAAAGATTTCACCCAAATCTTGATTTTCAACAAAATTACTTCAATATTTGGCTCTTTAATGCTTATACCAGCAGAGATTTGAAGTGTACAAATCCAATTTTATTCTTTCCTCTTCACTAATTACTAGCTGCTATGGCTATTAAAGGTTCAAAGTGTTATGGAAGCTGGAATATTTAAACCAAGTTTTTTTGGCACATTACTGGGCATCTTTTGGTCATTTCTGACTGATAGTTTACACTCTCCAAAATAACTTGCTGTTAATTATTATTTTCTTTTACAATTTTCATTATTATTATATATTTTATGGCTTATAAAATGCACCCCCATTTCAGCAGAGAATAATCAGGAAAAAAAATTTAATGTATCTAAGCAATTAACATTTACTAATAAGGAACATGATACAATAAGTTTGTAGAAATGGAATAAATCTTTGGTGATAATTGATAGGTAAACTTAGTAGCATGTGACAAACAGGTGCAGAAAAAAAAAGGAAAACTTTCCAAATATGTTACATAAAACAAAATTCATGCTTACATTTATGATGGCCCATTGATTCTTTACTCTCCCAGCGAGTTTTTTATTTATTAAATGTTAATTCTAATGTTCCAGAAAAAAGATCACTGCCTCTAAAAATTTGTTTTGATTTTGTGGTATTTGAGATTTTTTTTTATCGAAAATTGCTGTTATTTCCAATGTGACAAAAAAAATTAATAGGCTGATCAAAAGATTTCATTGAATGTTCATTTACATGCTTGCAACACAATGTAAACCCATCCTCATCATTTTTACACAACAATGATTACGGGTATTGGCATTATTTAGAGAATCCATTTGCCTACAAAAAGACCCACAACTTCACATACTGGACACAAGTGAATTTTTTAAACTTTTTTGGTAAAAAAAAAAGTGCATCTTATATGTTCTCAAATATGGTACTTCACTTTATGAGAGAATACACAAATATATTTATATTTTGACAAGAGTATAACAAGGATTAATAAATCAACCTTTTTTAAATGTTACATGTATTTAGAAGAGTTAATATGGCTTTTGCATACAAAATTTACCAAAAGCTCTTCAAATAGTCATATACAAAAATGCAACAATAAAAAAGCAAAATATGGTGAAAAATGACTAATGTCAGTACAGCTTGCTGATTTAAAGGACTGCCCCATGATTTGTTTTCCCTACAACACCATAACAAAATGCATTGCACAAATTTTAAAATATTTTGGTTATGTAGTAAGAACATCCAAGGTTAACTTGGGAGTGGACATAGGTAGATAACAAAGAATTCCTTTGTGGCAATTTGAAATACAATATGTACAGATAAAGAGACCAAGATGCCACCATTTATGGTTAACAGCAGAGAGGCCAGTTAAAATAATTAAATAAGAAAAATTAATTCAAACAGCTAAAATGACAGCAACAACTATTTTATTAAACATAAAAAAAAATATCAGCTTATTTTTAGCAGTTTTATACTGATCTATTGCTAAATATTCCCATTTCCATAACTCCTTATATTTTAATTACTGAAATTTGATATATACAGGGTGTTTCTGAAAGATCTATTCAAACATTGGGAATGTATTCCACAGTGAATAGTGATGGAGAAAGCTCCTATGAACATTGGGCCAGAAATGGTTCCCTTCCAAGTTATAGCACATTTTGAGAGTGCAAACAAGGGTTGGGTTGTTTTACGTCTGAGCGGCACTTTTTTGCACACAATGGGCTAAATGGCCAGGTCACATGGACCCCGAAGGCTCAGAGAAGGTTGGGAGAGGGGACCCACTGGAGCAGCTGTTGGGAGACAGATGGTAGCCTCCCGTCAAGGCCATCCAGCGTGTTCTTTAACGTGCACAGGGTATGGCTCTCCCACACACGGGGCCATGGCTTAACGTCCCATCCGACGGATGGCGGCCTTTCCAAGCCCATCGGTGTCCCCTACTGACCGTGGGCAGAGCGGGGAATTTTGCGGAGATAAATCTCAACACTGACCCAACTAAGACTTGAATCTGGGAACTACAGATTACGAGCCGGGCACGCTACCGACTGAGCCACTCCCGCCCCTGAGTGCAAACAAGGAAGCTTGGCAAAAGGTACAATGCTAAGAAAATTTGCATCATTTGCATGTCTGATTCACTATTCCTGGGTGTTCTCAATCGTACATATCCAACAGTGATTGATATCACCAGTTGGATTGGTAGATGTGGACCAACTGCATTAGTTGCACACTCTCCCGATTTGAATCAACTGGATTTTTTCTTATGGGGATACTTTAATGCTGATGTTTACACTACCCTGATTCCTAATACACAAGCTCTCCACAAATGGATCGTGGATGGTTGTCAAAGAATTCAGAACACTCCAGGACTTTAAAAAAAGCTTTCAATAGATCAGAAGATGCTGTGAGGTATGCATGTATTTGCTGCTCAGGGAGGCCATTTCAAACACTTGCTCTGGTATAATTATTCTCATCAATCATACAGTGTGCTGTTATAACTGAAATAAGAACTAATTAATTTCACAGCTTTGTTATTTGCACTCTCAAAATGTGCTATAACTCCGAAGGGAAGCATTTCTGGCTCAGAGTTAATAGGGAATTTTTTTCATCATTAATGCACAGTAGAACAACACATTCACAAAGTTTGACTAAATCTTTTGGAAACATCTTGTAGATCTGATTGAGTTCATTAATTTATTTTCAATCATATTTTTTCATACAATTAGCTTACTTAAGAAGTTAGTGTCTCAAATTTGACACTCCACCAATATAACAAATGGGATTGTTCAAAATGAAGTGACAACTAAATGTAATAGCATAATAAACAATGTGATAAAAAACTGGCAAAATAATTTCAGGACTGCCTACTATGATTACTATTTGAATTCCTTAATAATTTTAAGTTATGCGGTAATCATTATAAAAGGACAACCCACATGACTAGTGTTCAATAGCCCATGAGCCACAAAAAGCATATTCAGCTTACAATGTTCGAGTCTCTGATCTATAACATTAGGAAGTAGTCAATCATATTGTAGTTTAGTATGACTGTCAATATCTCGCTGGCCACTGAATAAACTAAAAGTTATTTGCAGATGATCTGGAAACATTACAATAATAACACTGGTCTGAAAAAAAAAACCTTTTTTCCCTCTCAAAATTTTGTCTGATTTTTAAGTTTTTGAGGGTGTTGAATCCGAATCTGACAGCCGATTTGTTCTACTACCTACAGTTTTCTAGAAATGTGGGTTTAATTTAAAAAACACTATTTTACTCAGAGAAGATAAATATATTTTACCAAATATTTATTTACATTATGAAAAGTTAAAGTTTACATTAATAAATCCTGATAGATGTAAATATTTATACAAAAAATTATTTTGTTGTCTTCTGTCACTTATATTTTATCTCTGGAGCCTCTTACTGAGGGCCCAACAGCAGTCTGCCAACATACTCTCGTTTCATTTGCCACTATATTGTTTTTCCATTTTGAACATGTCTTGATGGAACCTTTCTCCATGGTTATCAGAGATCTCTCATAATAAAACTGAGGCTTCCAGTAGTTTGAAAACGAATAAAATTAACTAGATATTCACAAAAAAGTCATTTTCTCAAAAAACACTCTCCCATGAAAATAGTGCCTGGTAGAAACATTTAGATCTAGATTCGGATTCTGCACCCTCAAATCTATAAAGTACACCCATTTTTTTTTTGCGAGGGAGGATTTTCAAGCAGACCAGTAAAATTAGTTGAAGAATCCAGCATGCAGTTGGAGGATCCAGGTTTGATTCCTAATAGAAACATTTTCTGTTCCTCTTGAATTTTATGTAGCAATGCCACATCAATGCTAAGGCAACAAAATTGTAGCATCTTCCCTTGAAGGAAATTAGTACGATAAAAAAAATCCGAGTGCAGGATCAAACACAGAACCCACCTCCTTCATAAGCTTCCGACGTTTCAATACCTGGAGTTGGAAAGGATATTCACACCTGCAAATCTGTGAAAAGAAAACTTGTTACAGGTATGAATCGTGGGTACTCATGAATAAAAAAACTGCTATGCCATATATAAAATATTACTGTATCTATTAAGTTTACAATTGTTTTGTATTTAAACATTAGCTTCTAAAATACGTTGTCCCATACTTTTTGATCATTCAAGATGTTTTATGCAACCAATATTATGTTGTGGTATATTAATCCCCATTATTTTAATTAAAAAAGCATGTTGTGATGATCTCTGCTATTTCAATGAATAACGTGATATCTACTACTAAATTCTAGTTGAGATCTGCCATATTTTGCAAAAGTAATGGTCCATTTTTGTAACGTTCTGGTTCACGCTTTTTGTACGACATTATTCAGAGTCAAAATTAAGCAAAAATTCAACATATAATATTAATACACACTATAGTGCCAAAAATATTCAGATATTTCATTATTTCAATAGAAAGCCATATTAAGAACTCAACTTTTGAAATAAACTTTTTATGGAAAAATATCATCGGAGATGTCCCTCAATTTTTTCTTTATCTTGATTTTCTGCAATATTAATTTAACATTTAAAGAATTATCCAAGCTGGAACATGTTTCTACAAAACTGTCATTGAATGAAACTTTTCTTCAAAATTGGCAAAAACTGAAAGAATAATTATAAAGAACTCGTAAAATTACATTTATTTTAGTAAATGACTTGTACGAGGTATTGTTCTAATTAGTTTTTGAGAGGTGTCATACCTTATCACTAGGTGTTTGTTGTTAAATGTTCCAGCATCAATAATTCTTTAAATATCAGATGAATATTATTAAAAATTGAAATTTAGAGAGATTTGAAGATCTTTATTTTATCCCCAGTGACATTTTTCTGTAAAAAGCTTACTTTCAAAGTTAGTAGTAAAGATGAAGGACTAGCATTACTGAGTTGAATCCATTTCAATTCTCAGCTGGTTATGGTAAAGGGCTAAATACATCATTATACTTTATAAGATTATAAAAAACTTCATTTGATCACAGTATAATGCTCCTTCATGACATTCAAAAATTGTTATATGTTAATTGAGAATAACAGTATTTTAAGAGTTTAGAATAGTAACTTTAGCTATATTTGCAATTAACCAAAGAAACTTGATGAACTTCAAGTACATTAGTCATATAGTATATAAGCAGTTGCCCTGAACATACGTATGCTGAACTGTACTACGATATGGAAAATTTGCACTTGGCAGCATTTACTATTACACCAGATCATTTGCTAGTATTGGGCAAAGAGTCTGCATATCACTTTATTTAGCTTAATGTTGAGTGCTATGGATCGCTGCACATGGTATTTTGGGATAGATGACTAAGGCAATAACTAGTTTAGTTTGTACTATCAAATGATTCAGTGTGTTATCAAGCTTTTAGTAGAAGCTGCATATGAATGATATCGTGACTAGGAGTGGTGAAAGCTATTTTGAACGCATATTAAAATTTGCATTGTTATTATTAGAGGTAGAGAGAGACATACCAAATGCTTTGGTATTTGGAAGTCAATCATTTTGGAAAACAAAATTTCAAGCTGCTGGTGGGAGGGAAGATATGCAAGAGTGAGTTAGGCAAAGGAGTCAGCAACCTCCTTTAAGCAGCATATTGTGCAGAGAGAGACTCCGTTGGTTTGGCCATGTTGCCTGTATGGATAATTATAGATTGGTGAATAGGGTTATGAACAGTGTACCTAAAGGCCTAAGAGGGGGAGACATAGGATGCGGTGGACAGATAATGCCAAACAGGACCTTGTTAGAATTGGTGTGCAGTGGCCAAATGCAGCAGATGTAGCTCAGGACAGATATGCTTGGAGAACTAGGGTTGGGTTGTTTTACATCTGAGTGGCACTTTTTTGCACACCATGGGCTAAATGGCCAGGTCACATGGACTCCGAAGGCTCAGAAGGTTGGGGGAGGGGATCCACTGGAACAGCTGTTGGGAGACGTGATGGTAGCCTCCCGTCAAGGCCATCCAGCATGTTCTTTAACGTGCACAGGGTATGGCTCTCCCGTACATGGGATCACAGCTTAACATCCCATCCGTTGGACAGCGGCCTTTCCAAGCCCATCGGTGTCCCCTACTGATCGTGGGCAGGGCGAGGAATTTTGCAGAGATAAATCTCAATGCTGACCCAGCTGGGACTCTAACCTGGGAACTACAGATTATGAGCCTGGTGCGCACCAACTGAGCCACCCCCGCCCCTTGCTTGGAGAACTAAATTGCACAGTCTGGTTGGACCTCCATGGCCCATGGCTGCTTGAGGATGATGATGAATTGTTTTGTAGTTAGTGCAGTTATTTTTTGCTATATTATCATGCTGAAATCATGTAAAGAAATGCAATGAGAACTTTTCTTATGAGCATTTGATAAATGAGTAATAATACACATACCTATTTTTATTAGATGAGTGACCTCCCCCCACTAATATGAGCTCCAAGAAAGTAGCTTGTTTACAAGCACGTTGAAACACATTCCTCTCAAAATCTCTCTCTCCTGTGATCTTCAGTACATCATAAGAATAACAGATACCAAAATTTTTTCTCAAATGTTCAAACATTGCAAAGTGGCAATAGCAATTTTAGATCCAAATTGGGAAAGATGTTTTGTTTTGAGTGTAACCTAAATCTTCCCTTGCCTTCTACCACAAACTTCACAAAACTATAAAATAGGGTGCCAAAATACATTTGAAAAAATTATTTGTCTGAAAACTATTGAGCCTCACCTTCTACATCAAAAAGCCAAACTAAAGATATGGAAGTTGAAGTATATTTGGCTGAAGACATGGACAGCTGCCAGCTATCATAACCACCAGCATCATCACATGCCTACTTCTTAATTTATTACAAACAAGATTTATTAACTGACAAATTATATTAATAAAAAAATCCTTATTAAAATTTATTTTATTAAATCATGCTATATTTATTCTTTATTTTTTACTATAGGGATCATTCAAATTTTCTTTCTCTACTTCTTTGAAAAACTGCTTCATAATAAATTCTAATAGACTGCATTAAAAAATAAGTGTTAGTAAATTGTATTTATTGTAATATATACATAGCAATTTATGGTGCCAATTATTAAAATGTATCAAAAAAGTACTTAAACTACACCAGTTTATGTCCAGTTATGATCACATGGAATGAATCATAGTTTCACATGTATTTTAATGGAAATTTAGTGTCGCTTTTACAAGCTTTTGCCTAAAAGCAGAAATTTTGGAACCAATTGAACTCACGTAATGAGGGATTTTCTATTTTTGCTAAATAAAATCTGACTAAATTTATCAGATTTATATAAGTAGCAACTTAAGACAAATAGATTCACTTACTTATGAGTAAATATCCTAATATTTCGGCCCCTGAATGGGGTCGAAATATTAGGATATTTACTCACAAGTAAGTGAATCTGTCTTAAGTTGCTACATATATTAATCTACCTATTCTAAGACAGCCATGGATACAATTATTATTAAATTTATCAGTTTATGTGGTGGAATGTTGCTAACTGAAATTTATCTATCCTTTTAAACAATTTAATCTTTGATTTTTTTTTTTAAGTTGAAGTTCAAACTTTAGTTGGTCATGACAACTTGCAGATCATAGGCTGCTCTCATCATACTAGTTTGATGGGAAGACTCAAGTAGTCAGGATTGCCTTCAAAGTAGGTTAAGGGATTAAATAGGTAAGATTTTATTGTAATAATCAGTGTTTCAGTGGTGTTGTGTTGCATGAAACATGAAAAATAGCCAATGTGTCCAAGTCAGAAAATGGTACTACCATATTTCACCATACTGTGAAATATAATCTAGTGAAAGGTTAGCAGAAAAATTGAATTTGATGGAATGGTATAGGATCTCATAACTTTTTACTTCAATTCCAACTTATTTTCCTGAAACATTACTGAAATTAGCATTAATGATAATAATGGTTAGGAATACTGCTCCAGAAGGTCCATTTTCCATGTTAACTTTGAGAAAGTTGCCAGAAAATTTCACTTCAGCCTTACTGGAGCAATGTATGAGCTTTCAAACTAAGAATAGCTTCTAGGATTCATCTCTGACCTCTAATAGGAAATAAATTCAAAAATGGAAGCAAAGAATTGCACCAAAAATGCTAACTTTTCTAGCAATATATTAACCCTTTGCGCTCCAGATGTTTTTTTAGTATGATTTTTAAATAGTATGTCACCGTAGTGGCACTTATGGAGTGCAAAAGGCTAATAGTGAGATGTTCAAGGACTGGGCAGAATCTTAAGACATATTTTGAATTAAAAACATTTTGCATGCTTGTTAAATAGCTTGACTGACAGCTTTTCCAGAAAATTGGGGAAAAAAAAGACTTACTTTGCTTCACCCTAATTGTAGCAAGCCAACACAATTAAGTTGTCAGCTATGTGAATCATTTGTTTCAGTTTGTTAGCTGTACAATTGTGATACTGTAATTGCCAAGTAATAATTTCAAAAAAATGTATCTTACTTAAACATTCTGAAACATTTATTTATCTCCTTTAGCTACATTGAATCACACTAAAGTTAGTGGTTTTTACCAGTGAGCAACAAGTCTGTGCACACAATGGGCTAAATGGCCAGTCACAAGGGCTCAGAGTTCAATAGGGGAATTGGTCAGTTGTTAGGAGACAGAAGGGCTCCTGTCAAGATCATCCAGCGTGTTCTGTAATGAGCACAGGAATGACTCTCCTGCAAATTGTGGCCATAGCTTAATGTACCATCTGATGGACATTAGTCTTTCCAAGCCCACTGATGTCCCTTTCTCACTGAAGGTGGGTAGGGATTAGCAGAAATAAATCTCAACACTGGTACACAGTAAGGTCACAAACAGGGAACTGCATATTATGAGACTAACATGCTACCAACAGAGTACCTTCCCTCCAACACTGAAGTTTAACAAACAATATTACCCAAAAATTGAGTTTGAAAACAAGAAGAGGAAATTATATTTCCCATTGAGAGATTCAATGCTGAATACTTTTGCCTTATTTTCAAAGGGAAAAATGTTTTCTTCAAATGTGGTAATAAATGAACTCAATAATGATGACATTAATCTACTGTTGGAGTTTGTGCAGGACTGATGGGTTGTATATAATAAACTTTAAAAATCTGTCTTCAGACTGATGCAATAAAAATAATCTGAAATTGCAATCATTGGCAAATATTAGTTTTTAAGTTGTAAATAAGCTTTCTACAATTTACTTATTTTGCATCTCAAGTTTTTAATTTTAAGATAATGAGATAAACAATATTTGATAATCTCAGCATTACCTGTATATGTTTAAGCATCTATAAATCAACAAATGTTTTTGTAGAAAAAATTTTCACCGACATGTGGGCTTCGAACCCACATCACTTCAGAAATATGCCAGAGTATTCTAACCTGTTGAACTAATGCTGGCTCAATCTTTTTTCCACTAATAATGACTATCACTCTTCCTGTGAATTTTGGGCACCTCCTTTTGGCACCATCTATGATCTCGAGTGGCAGCTATTTCTTTTTTAGTGCTGAGTAAGATGGAAATAAATAATCAAGTCACATAACGCTATATAGCATTATTAATGATTAAAACAATATTTGATAATCTCAGCGTTAACTGTAGACCTTACCATGATGAGATCGTAGATGGCGCCAAAAGGAGGTGCCCAAAATTCATACGAAGAGATAGTTATAGTTAGTGGAAAAAAGACTAAGCCAACATTAGTTCAACAGGTTAGAATACTCTGGCATGTTTCTGGAGAGATGCGGGTTCGAATCCTAAGTGTCAGCGAAATTTTTTCCACAAAAATATTTACTGATAATGAGACGTGAACATATTTATAAAATATGCCTAAATGAAAAGATTGCTATCCAAAATGACTAAGTGATTCATTTACAAGTATTTTTATTCCAGCTTAAGAAATAATAACGTCTTCCTCCTTATTGTAAAACTTGCAATATGATTAAGTTTATATTTTCTTTATTGCAAATGATAGTATACTGAATTTTTCTAACCATTTACTAGCACTGTACACATTAGATTGTATCAGTTTAGCTTATTCACCCCTTCTCCCAAATATTTCAATGAAAAACGAATGTTATGAATAATTTCACTGTTACTCTTGCAATCATGCTTAATTAATGCTACAACTATAGCTATGAAAAAAAAATGTATAGGAAATGTGGGTTAATTATTAAAAACAATGCTGGGTCCTCACTATAAGTAAACTGCAGTTGTCTTGACTGCCAATTTAAAATGTACTTAATTCTATATCACAACCTTGTGGATTCCTTACCTGAAAAGTATTTATATATTTAACATTTTGGGGAAAAAATATTTTTCATATTGCACAGAGCTTCACTAATGTATAAGACTAGTTCTAATCAAAAGAATACAAACTATGATTTATACTTACATTCATATTGTAGATCTGCTATTTTAATTTAGTTAGAGAATTATAAATGTTTGGTTAATAAGCAGCCTAATGAAAGGTTTTAGTTCTATAAAGTTCTTTCTGCTAGCTAGTGTTATAAACAGATCTTCAGATATCGATTAGTTTTCCACTACTCTAGAGATGAAAATAGGTCTATTCTGCACAAAAGCAATGCTATGCATTTTAGCACTTAAGCATGATGACATTGATTACATTAATAAATTAAAATGGTTTGTGTGTTATTTCTTAGAACATGGAATCTGTTGAGATTTGGCTTTTTGAATTTAGGTAGATTCCAAATATCATTTGATACAGATTAACCTTGAGTGTTCTTTCAGAAGTTATATATTTCTCAAAATTATATATCTTTCCATATTATTATGCATTTACCCTGTCTGAAGATAGAGTTAGGGTATCATATTTAAAAATTGAGCATATTTCAATGGAAATTTCTTTTGCATTTAAAGAACAATTGCACCAAAACTGAAAAAACATTCCCTGTATCAAACTATCCTCACTTCCTTGACTAAAGCAGAAAGACCATTTGCAGGAAAACATATATATATAGGATTCATTTACTCAAATGAACATCTAAAATATAAAATTGAACAACACAAGCATAATTTTGAGCTTGTCCACATTAACTATATTTTGTGGCATGTCAGTTTTAAACTCCGAGGCTGCATAACATAAGGATTACTCTTAGGATTATCACTTGTAACATCCCAACTCAGAAAACAGACTTTTAAGGAAAAAATTCAAGATTCAAATTGATGGTTAGATTTATAAAAAAAAAGATATTTATATTTCTATATAGCAACAGTTAATGCAGTGAAATGAAGTAATTTAAAAGTTACCAGACACATTCAAATTATTTGTTTTATCTGTGGATAAAATCAATCTCAAAAATGTATTTGGTTTTATCAATACCTCACTGACAACTAATTTTGCATTTGAAAAAAACAAACAACTAGAATACATTATTGTCTCTGGTGAATATGGGATACTCATTTTCAAAGAGAATGTGAAGTTTTTCAGTGGAAATTTGAATAAATGGATGATTGGGAGAATGAGTAATATCTTATTAAAAAATAAATAAATAAATACCCCCTCTAGCAGCTGCTTGCCACAGAGGTCTGACAGGAGCCTGTCAGTTTATATGCCATTGTAGAAGGTCTATGAGGATGGCAGGACCTCAGCAGAAAAACGACACAAACATCCATGCCTTACCCGGGGCTCGAACCCAGGTCCCTTAGATCAATAGCCAAGTGCGCTAACCACTCGGCCATGGGACGGCTAATATTTTATTAGCACTTGTTAAACACAAAAAGAATTTCGCTTTTATCTCTTAAAACAAAAGTTATACTTTCCCACCTCTTTGGATTAATAGGGTGAATCAGTCAGTGTAAACCCCTTGACCATAAAATTACCACCAAAAATTCGAATTTCTAGCATAAATAGATCATTTGCAATATTCAAGTTTTGCATCTTCCACATTTAGCACCTCTGACAATTGAAATTAAATCCTTTTAGAGCAGGGGTCTCGTATTCAAAGCAACTGCAAGCCATATTTTATTTCAAGAAATAATAAGCAAAACCTAAAATGAAATCTCATTTGTAGTGGCTTTATGCTTGCATACCTGTATACAGCTAACTTATGTAAAAATCATTAAATATTTTAGTATATTTTATAGAATATCAAGTTACCTTTGCTACTGTTTATATTTGCGGGAAAATTGATAGCACTTTGATTGTGACAAAATATTTATTCTGAGTGAGAAATTGCTAGAAACCACTTCCATTATTGATTTCAAACACTCATCTGTTAGTTGCAATTTTGTTTTAGAAAAACACCTACACATTGGCCAAGTTCAGCTGAACCCAGCTGCTTAGTCACCAAGTCAGTAGAATGCACTAAACGCACTGCCAGCAGAGCATTCTGCTAACTCAGTGATGGGTTCACCTGAATGCAAACATTCTCCATACTCATGCGAGTTCATCACGTAGAGACAAGTTAGTAAGCCACAGTTTGCTACCATGATAGAAAATACTGCTACACAAAATGGCTTCACAGCTTCATGTTTGGGACCCCCTGTTCTAGAGGATTTCAAAAATGTGAATCCAAATTATTTCATTAGTATCTGATAAGCATATTTAATCTCCTTGTTATGAGATAGGAAATTTAATTTATAATCAGTTAATGGGTGCCATAGAATGACTTTTGCTAAACTTTGATCATTTGAATGTGAAGGCCTATTTTGGTTTCACCCATAATAGATCATGATTCCCATTTGAAAATTTATATATAATAAAAATATACAATTTACCCCCCCCCCCCCCCCAAAAAAAAAGTCTACTTTTTCAGTTTGGTATAAATTTTGATGCACCAATCAGGTTGATGTTCCTTAGCACCCATATTTGGCATTATGATCAATTCTGTTGATACCATATTAAAGCAATCCACTGAATTTCAGCTCATGACTCAACCAATTCTTTCATTAATCTTTTAAAATAAATGGCATTTTTCCACCCTTCTGGGGGTAAAAGGGTAAAACTCTTACAGTCATTGTAAACCTACTACCAGAAGCAATTGTCATTTCCAATTAAAACAGTACATGCTGCAAATGGCAATGTGTGTAAATGATCACACATCCTGGTAGATGGGGCAAATGCCACAAATATGACTATTTCTGTGCTGTGTGACATTACAACTACTAGTGAAGACATTAATATTAGGTACATCAATACAGATCAAAACAGACATTAATGACACAGTATCCAGAATGCATAAGGATGATGTATGTGCCAACAGTATCAAGTTGGATGTGCTTGAGAGTGAACAGCTAACTCTGTGAGCAGATGCCCAGTGATTGCAAGATAGCACCCATACACATGTAGCAGGGTCTAAAGCAATCAGGTGAACAAAATAACAGGATAACTGCACGATCTGAAGACAGGTTCCAGCTGAGCCAACCACAATGCTATCCACTATTTGGAAAGATTCAATGCAACCCTGGAAGTTCCTCTTAACAAGGATCTCTTTTTAGATGCCAATTAAATATGCTCATTTTTAAGTATATAAACCAAAGCATTTCTTAATCTTGATATGATTATTTTAGAAATTCAAACATAACAAATTTAGACTATTATTTGTTGGCATTTCATTCAAGGCTATTATTGCATATAAATTCTCTTGAATTTTCTTTGAGATACTACTATTGTTTTCCATTATGGCCAAAATCTGATTCGTAAATACTGTACTCAGTAGGAAAATATTTGATTGTAAAATTTATTATGTAGGAAACTGGTAACACACAGAAGATTTTAATAATTTATTCAATGTACTTAAAACCTAATTTACATTATGAATACACAGAAAATACCATATGAAAAGAATTAGAAACTTGCCTGTTCATTAAGTGATATTACTGTATCTTCATTGATATCATTACTAGCTACTATGCTTAAATCTCCAAACCAGTCGAGCTCATATCTGAAATAAGAGTACTTATTTTAAAATTTTATGAAACATTTTGTGTAATAAATCATAGTGAGATTAAAATTTATGAAACTTCTAATCTCATATTTGTTGAAGTACATGTTGAGTAAATCAAAAATAAATATATCTGCTTACTAGAGCTTTATAATCGAAAAAGTAACTTGTTTTTGTAAGTACAGTAGAACTGTGTTATGATGATAGTGCAGAGACAGATTTGTAATGTTATGTCCGAGCATTATAATAAGCAAGAGTGACTTTAATCAGAACACAAGATGTTTAAAATATAAAGTTTGGCCTATTTATAACAGTATGTATTTGCATCCAAACTAATGATCAAGTTAATAGGAGTTCTGAAGGAAAAAGAAACTTGCATATCTATATCTTTAATAAAGAAAACAGCAGTGATTTTTTTTTTTTGAGAATTGTACAACAGCAACATAATATAATATCTTCAGTAAACCAATATCTCCACTAATTTCATGATGGGCAAAAAAAAGTAATTTTTATTTGCTTTTCTGCTGAAACCCAATATACACATTTGAGGTTGTCTTCGATATCAGCAATTTTATTTTTTTCCCCTATTCACTGATCACTTTGTACTGTTTCATAAAACCTCAATACTATCTTGGATCTGGATGACTAAAAATACCTGATCTATACATCCCCTACCACTTCTGAATCCACACTGCTCATCATGCAATTGTCGATCAACCAGATTCTTAATTCTATTAAGCACAATAATGCAAAGAACTTTACCTAGAAGAAAATAAACTAACCCTATAGTTATTACAAGAACTGCAATCATCTGTCTTAAAAATAGGGATAATAATAGCTCTCCAAAAATCCTTAGGATCCATGCCTTTATCATAAAAGATATTCAAAATTTCAGTCATCCATGACGTAACCAAAACATTCCCACTCTAAGCATTTCTGTAGTAATTTCATCTACCCCTGGGGATTTATGTAGTTTAAGTTTAGAAACAGCCAAAACAACTTCAGACTGTGTTATAGGATCAACATTAAAGCCAGCAATGCATCAATCATCATTACAAACAATGGGAGTAGAACTAACCACATTGATTAAAACATCGCTGAAGTACTCAGTGATGTTCTAAATCAATGTGGTCAACCTAGCCATGACAGAATCTTCACTTTCTATAATCTTACCTTGTTTATCCTTCAATCCCTGTATACCTGTCAGTTTTCTATCACACAAAACTTTAACTATGTGGTACAGCTCTCTGCTGTTGTGCTGTCTGCCTGCTTCCTTTGGCTCTGTCAACCAAACCATCAAGCCAAAGATTCTTATCAACAGCTAACTGATTCTTTACATGCTTATTAAGCTCTCTGTAATGCTTTTTGTTAGGACTAGTAGGGGGTTGATTAAAGTTATTCCTAAAGTTCTTTCTTTCAAAAATGAGCTTCAGCAGCTTTTCACTTAAATAATTTTGCTTTCTCTGCACCTTTTTTACTAAAAGAGTACTGTTAGTTTCAAGAAAAGCCTGTTTAAAATGGTCCCATTCTTCCTCAACTTCAGTAGTAAGCAAACCATGACTGTCATAATGACTAAGTAACCTATCACGGTAATCTGAAATAACAGATGGTAGCCTCCTGGCTACCATCTGTCTCCCAAATGGGCTGTAAATTTCAACACTGGTCAAGGCCATCCAGCATGTTCTTTAATGTGAATAGGGTATGGCTCTTCCACAAATGGGGCCTCAGATTTATGTCCCATCTGATGGAGTGCAGTCTTTCCAAGTCTATATAGGTCCTCTTTTTAATGAAGGGCAGGGTGAGAATTTAGCAGAGATAAATTTCCACACTGGCCCAGGTAGGACCTGAATTTTGGAATTACATATTTTAAGCCTGGTGTAATACCAACTGAGCCAACCTCTGCCTGGTGTAATACCAATTAAGCCAACCTCTTTCCCCAAGGACTGACTGCATCCAATACTTTCAATACATACATACATCATTTGATTTCCACATGATAATTATAGAAGCATGAATGTCATATCCAAATCAGAAGAATCTACATTTTCATTTCACGGAGAACCTTTTTTTTACACTAACTTTATAACCGACTTTTTGCTACCACAATTTTGAATTAGGAATTACATTTTTACAAACATGCTATCAGGGATGCTGCTGTTGTGTCGGACTTCCTGGCTACCACCAGTTTCTTATGCGCACATCATTATTTTTATAGAATTAAACATTTGTAATATACTGAAAGCACAATTTGTTATACACACTGCAACCATCCACAAACCTGCCCTACTCTGTCACAATAATGCGACCAGCTGAAACCCCTTGGGGGCTATAAATAGGTCAGATGTCTGCATCTGCCATACCATGTTCCCATTTCCATGGTCAATGGACCATGGAAAACTGGAAATGGATAGCTTGGTCTGATGAATTGAGGTTCCAACTACAACATGCCAATGGGAGGTTGCATGTATGGCAGACAACATGAGGCCATGAACTCCAACTATCAAGTAGCCAGTGGAGGCAGTGTAATGTTCTGGGGAGTCTTTACATGGGCCACTCTGGAGCCCCTTGTACCTATTGAGACCACCATCACCACACATGGCTATGCTGACATACTTGCTAATCACCTACAGCCATTCATGGCTATCCATTTCCCACAGCAGGATACCTTCTTTCGACAAGGCAATGCCACTTCTCATCACTCCCATTTGACAGACTGGTTAGAGGAGCATTCCAGTGAATTCACAGTCCTTGAATGACCCTCTCACTCTCTAAATATGAACTCTATTGAACATCTGTGGGATGAAGTGGAGAGGGGTGGGGGTGGCTCAGTCGGTAGCACCAGGCTTGTAATCTGTAGGTTGTTTTACCTCTGAGCGGCACTTTTTTGCACACCATGGGCTAAATGGCCAGGTCACATTGACCCCGAAGGCTCAGAGAAGGTTGGGGGAGGGGACCCACTGGAATAGCTGTTGGGAGACAGATGGTAGCCTCCCGTCAAGGCCATCCAGCATGTTCTTTAATGTGCACAGGGTATGGCTCTCCCGCACACGGGGCCACGGCTTAACGTCCCATCCGATGGACGGCAGCCTTTCCAAGCCCATCGGTGACCGTGGCAGGGCGGGGATTTTTGCGGAGATAAATCTCAACACTGACCCAGCTGGGACTTGAACCTGGGAACTACAGATTACGAGCCTGGCGCGCTACCGACTGAGTCACCCCTGTAATCTGTAGTTCCCAGGTTCGAGTCTCAGTTGGATCAGTGTTGAGATTTATCTCTGCAAATTTCCCCACCCTGCCCATGGTCAGTTGGAGACACCGATGGGCTTGGAAAGGGCGTTCCATCGGATGGGACGTTAAGCCATGGCCCCGTGTGTGGGAGGGCCATACCCTATGCACATTAAAGAAAACGCTGGATGGCCTTGAAGGGAGGCTACCATCTGTCTCCCAACAGCCGTTCCAGTGGGTCCCCTCCCCCAATCTTCTCTGAGCCTTCGGGGTCCATGTGACCTGGCCATTTAGCCCATGGTGTGCAAAAAAGTGCTGCCCAGAGATAAAACAACCCAATCCAAATGAAGTGGAGTGATACATTCAAGCTTGAAACCCACCATTGGCAATTTTTGTTGCTTTATGAATGGCTGTCCTGGAATCATAGGCTGAAATACCAGGTGTTGGAAATGTTCTGGTGTTGCCCATGACACGATGTGTTGCTGCTGTTGTCAAGGCAAAAAAATGGACCCACACATTATTTGGTGGGTGTGTATAATAAATTGTCTTT
Organism: Ryuthela nishihirai; assembly: GCA_038380435.1. Taxonomy (NCBI): domain Eukaryota; kingdom Metazoa; phylum Arthropoda; class Arachnida; order Araneae; family Heptathelidae; genus Ryuthela; species Ryuthela nishihirai. The sequence goes on from JAWZYU010000022.1 coordinate 18,439,779, forward strand.
AGTGTATATGCCTAGTTCAAGATTTTCCTTACTAATAATTTCATAAGGAGAATATAATAAGTTTCATTATTTTATATATACTTACTTTTCAGCAACTTTTAGGAATGTTTCTCTGGACACTATAGAGAGGTAAGCAAGATCACCACTGTCTATCCTCACACCAAGAGCCTTGTAACCTAGCTCATTTAGGGCTAAAGCCACAGCACAAAAATTAAGCAGTCCACTCCTTTGGGAATAAAAAACAAAAACTCATGAGTTCTGTATATAACTTTATTCTTAATAAATAAAAATCACACAGTAATCTCTATTCACTCTTCCAGAAGGTGAAATTAAGCACTCTTTAAACACAGCTTATCTATAATTCTTACGTTACAAAATTGTCCATTAGAAAATACTAAACAACTACATATTTCGCAAAATAAAAATTCTTATTTTAACGTGTTAATATAACAGAAAATTACTACCAAAACAAAATATTGCAAATTTAACACTGACATGCTGAGTATGGACAGAATTTTAATATTGCATGGTTTAGTGCCACACATTGAAGTCTGTTCAACACAAAACTTTGAGGGTTTCTTAACATTTGTACACATAATATTTATGGTTTTTATTTTTGGCCACCCAAAAGGAAGGGGGTAATAGTCTGTTTTTGCAGTTAACATGCATAGAGCTGGGGAAAGTTATACTTCATAATTATTAATGCTTATACCTGAAATAGATTACAATTAGCATAAAGCAAATAAACTGAATTCATGGCTGTCTTGGAATAGATATTTAAATTTAATTATAGAATAAAGACAAAGATAATCATCAGAAGAGGTCATAAGTTTAACCCCCAATTGTTGCCAAGGTGTCTTTCAGACCCCCCAAAAAAGGTGTTGGGGGGGGGGGGAAGAATTTTTTTTTTTAGTTACTAAAAAACTGTTTTCCCCACCCTCTTTTTTTATCCAAAGTTACATCCACACTCTACCTCTGAATTAATATAAGAATCTGCAGAAGGTAACCAAGTTTGTTGTGCTCGAATTGTCCTCCAAAGTAGCACACCTTACAGCTGCTGTTCTTGTAAACCAAAATAGTTTGGGTTGTTTTACCTCTGAGCAACACTTTTTTGCACACCATGGGCTAAATGGTCAGGTCACAAGGTCCCCAAAGGCTCAGAAAAGGATGGGGGAGGGGACCCACTGGAATGGCTGTTGGGAGACAGATGGTAGTCTCCTGTCAAGGCCATCCAGTGTGTTCTTTAATGTGCACAGGATATGGCTCTCCCACACACAGGGCCATGACTTAATGTCCCATCCGATGGACAGCGGCCTTTCCAAGCCCATCAGTGTCCCCTACTGACCATGGGTAGGGCGGGGAATTTTGCGGAGATAAATCTCAATGCTGACCCAGCTGGGACTCGAACCTGGGAACTACAGATTACAAACCTGGCGTGCTAGCACCAAAATAGTTTGGAGTAGGAAAGAATTTAGAATATGTAAGACTGAAATATTCTAAATATACCACCACCACCACCACCACATCTGACAATTTCTGGCAGATGATATCTTTGTCATACTGCAACTGGTGCATTTGCTTTGCATGTCACCATGTGACTTCTGGCTGTTCCATAAATTAAAATGAACTTGGAATGAAAGCAATGAAATCAAACATGTCAATCTGAAGTGATTTTAAAAAAAGGAGTTTTGAACATGTTTCAACAAGTGGCATGAGTGACGGAACAAGTGTGTATGTATAGGAGAGTGCTAATTTAAAGGGGGATAATTATGTAGAATCTGTTGTTTATTAAAATTCATTTATTTCATCATTCACCAAACTTTTTGATCACACTATAATTTTCCCTTCCCTTTTTACTGGTCTTCGAAAAATATTTTTGCTAGGTATTAATCTTCATACATACATATTAGACACATTATTAAAAAAAAATATTTTAAAGTGTTAATTTTTATTAAATGATTAACAGAAGTAATCAGTTGTCCAGAATGTTAAGAATTCTCCATTTACAGAGAATAAATGTTTCTCAAAGCTTCCTTGTTATGATAGCGCAGAGTTAGTATCGCATGATTTCCAAATCACTGGATTAGAAGAGGTGGATCGATCATTTGGCCTCTGAGAAGTCCCAATTTGATTCCACTGGACTTTTACCTATCTTTCTATTGCTTTTCACTCCTCATTAGTTGGTTTCTTGATTTATCAAACCAGTTTTCTTTTAAACACAAAGGATTAACTTAATGATTTATGTGTCAAATGAAAGCTTGTGAAGAAGGGAGTGTCATAGACTATAAAAAATTTACCCACATGCTTTCTTCCCCTCTAAACAAGGGGGAATATGAAAACAATAATTCTGCTATATCTTTGGAATGTGAGGATCCAAAATAATGGGCTATGCATCAAATGAAAACTTGTGACATGGTGGTGTCACACTATAAAAATTCCCCCCCCCCCAAAAAAAGGGAGAAAATATGAGAACTGTTCTACTATATCATTCATAGTTTAAACACAGGTTTTATCAGACTACTCATACAATATAGTTTCACTCTTAACCTGTACAGACTACAGTTTAAATAATGTTAGAATTCATAAAGGTCTGCTTCCCTCGGGGGTGGGGGTGGCTCAGTCGGTAGCTCGCCAGGCTTGTAATCTGTAGTTCCCAGGTTCGAGTCCCAGCTGGGTCAGCGTTGAGATTTATCTCCACAAAATTCCCCGCCCTGCCCACGGTCAGTAGGGGACACCGATGGGCTTGGAAAGGCCGCCGTCCGTCGGATGGGACATTAAGCTGTGGCCCCGTGTGCGGGAGAGCCATACCTTGTGCACGTTAAAGAACATGCTGGATGGCCTTGACGGGAGGCTACCATCTGTCTCCCAACAGCTGTTCCAGTGGGTCCCCTCCCCCAACCTTCTCTGAGCCTTCGGGGTCCTTGTGACCTGGCCATTTAGCCCATGGTGTGCAAAAAAGTGCCGCTCAGAGGTAAAACAACCTAACCCAACCTGCTTCCCTCACTCACTGACATCCAGTGCAGTCAGTCTGTCGTTGGCACTCCCACTGGCTGTTACCGACGCTTCATTGTAAGGGTGGGTTTTCTGAAGGCACTCATCCTTCACCGTGTATTAAATCCTGTATTATGCAATATGGATGCACTGATGAGCTCGCACATTATTCAAAATTAGTTCAAGTCCCTAACTGGTTTGATAAGTTTTGAAACTGGTTTAGTGCCTGCAGAAAACCAATCCCCACAATGAAGCACTGGTAACAGCCAGAGGGAGTGCCGATGATGGACCCTGACCTTATCAGATGCCAACAGAATGAGGGAAGCAGATGCCAGTAGTCTGTAAATCTTTTATGAACTCTAGCATTATTTGAACTGTAGTCTGTACAGGTTAAGAGTGAAACTATATTGTATAAGTTCTACTATATCTTTAAAAAGTGTGGGCCGAACATAACAAGTTGTATGTCAAATGAAAGCTTATGATGCGAGGAATGTTTTGGGCAATAAAAATATACTCCCTTGCTATCTTCCCCCCAAAAAGGAGGAAACTGTAAAGCATATATTTTATTATTCTGAACACGAGGGCCTACAGTTGAGAGTTAGGTGCCAAATGAAAGCTCATATGAAGATCATCATAAACTTTAAATTATACTCCCCACCCTTATCCCCTCTCCCCAAAAGGGATGAAAATTTTGCACGGGTGGACCTTAATGAGTTATATCTCAAAGCTTGTGATGTCTCCAATGTCATGGGCTACCTCAAATACTACTCAAAAAAAGGGGAGGGGGAGAAACTGGGGATGACCTTTATGAGTCATATCAAATGAAAATTTCTGAAAGTAGGTGTTTTTAGAGACAAAGAAAAAATATAAATAAAAAAAAAATACCTATATTCCTATAGATTGGTACAATCAATCACTGAATTCATATTCACTTCAAAGGATGACAGGAGGCAGATTTACCTACTCAACAAGATTGCTGGCACTCTACCTTTCTTTGAAGTGAATACGAATTCAATGACTGATTACACCATAGATGTTTTAGGTTTATGTTTTACTTGTTAGAGCACATAGGTTTTTTTTTTTTAATTTAGGGATACATTGTATATGTATCATTTATAATAAAAAAAAATCTAATTCACAGTATTTGAATGAAAGAATCACTGCAGCAATTTCAAATGTTACACAAACATATATAGAGATAGATGATGATGCATGTTGAATATCACATGGATTGGTGCCACACATTGAAGTCTGCCGAATTCTAAACTTTGTATGCACAAAATTTCAAGAAACTAACTTACTCTTGTTACTTAATTATTTAATAAAATATACCACTCTAAAATCTGGGTACTGTGATGCCCCCTCATTCACTTTTACTTTACCTTAACCAGTTTTGCTTAATTCACATTATATTTATCATTTTGGGAATTTTAATTTCATTTTTTGGCATCACAGCATGGTTTCCAAGAGCATAGGAGTTGTGCATGTGCAACTCCGACCTTTTGATTGTCACCCGCTAAAGCACGCGTGTACAAGGACATGCCCCCTCTTGCGTCATAGTTTGTGCACTCGTCATTTTATGCAAATATCTTTACCGGTGCAACAGCCTTGTGTTGCCGAGCCTGTATGCTTGTTAAAACCGTGACATGTTAGTCACAGAAGTCAGTTAGAGTTGTAAAGCGTTGGTGTTAGTTGCAGAGAGTTGTTGTTAGTAGCAGCGAGATAGTGATGATGTAGTCGACATCTCATTGAAGTTGGTGAGTGTTTAAAAATAATTTTTTGGAAATAAACTTGTTTGCTATAGAAACTTTTTTGAATCTTTGCTATTTTTTCTCTTGAGCAATGTTAGTCAAGTTTGGATTGTAGGTTAAATTGTATTGACAATCATTTAATTTTTGAATTCTTACTCACTAAGTAACACTCGCTGGTATTTGAACCCTAATTGAATATTGCCTGGCACCCTACTTTAGCTATCTGGAGCTTGAATAAATATTGGATCACACAAAAGGTCCAAAACTTTAAAAGTATTATAAATCTTTGGTTGGAGCGTTACAGTATTCTTTTATAATGATGCTGTATTTACTGCTTTCTTTCACCTCCAATCCTGTTATTAAAATTCTCAAAGGGGTGGCAACTGCATATCGAAAAAATGGGAATATATATTTTAAATCCAATTAGGTTTCTTAATTTGTTGGTAGCTTAACAGAAAAATACTGAACTTAGTACTCAAAGAAACTTACATTATTCTTATATAAAAAAACATCCATTTGAAAGTTTTTTCATATCTATTTTTACTGTTTTATATATATATATCTATGCTTATAAAGGTAACCACACTGTAATTTCTGATTATTTTCAACAGTACATGTGCAAACTAAAGAATTAACAATTATAAGCAAAAATTTATCTTATTTGGCATTTACATATTCAGTGATTTCCAATCTCGCATTTTTTTTACAAGGCATTAACATTTTGTGCAAGTGGCAACTCATTTATACTCAGTTGTATAAACAAAGCATAAAACTAAAGCAAATTTACTACTTTTGTTTTCAACATATGCACTGAGTATAATATTCATGTAAGAGTTTTTCAGACCTCAGTAGGGTCACCATGCAAGCTTAAAGTAACTGATATCCAAATGAGGCATGTTGTCTGCATGCTGAACTCTGACCTTTGCAGTCTAGTTGCGCCTTTGTAACTTTTTTATGCCCATGTGTAATGTGACCAAGTCATTTGTGTCTATACATGTATAATATTCAAAGTTAGACTAAAAAAACATGGACTGGAGGTTTGCTCTGTCGGTACCAAGCCAGGTTTGTAATATGCAGTTTCCAGATTCGAGTCCCACCTGTACCAGCATTGAGATTTATCCCTGCTAAACCCCATCCTATTCTCGGTCAGAAAGAGGACACCACAGAGCTTGGAAAGGTCACTGTCTGTTCGATGTGGTGTAAAGCCATAGCCTCATATACAGGAGAGCTATACTTTGTGCACGTTAAAGAATATGTTGCATAACCTTGGTAGGAGGCTACCATCTGTTTCTTAACAGCTGTCTAGGGGGTCCCTCCCTCTCAGAGTCCTGTAACACTGGCCATTTAGCACATTGGAAAAAAGAAAAAAAAAAGCCACCCAAAGGTAAAACAACTCGATCCTCAAACTAAAAAAATTAAACACAATTAAATAATAGGAGCTTTACATATTAATTTTTCCACAGCTTTCTTATATCTACATTGTCATAGTATTTTTACCATTACAACAAAGTTACCAGTCTCTTTTACAAAGATGATTCAAATGGAAATCACAAACTCATCATGAAATCATAAAATGCAGAAAATATTGTGTCACGTTACTTGCACAAAGTAGGTGGGAACATTGATTGCACAAGCTGCTCCATCTACTAATGTTATGCTTAAGCCATTGTGATATATATGGAACTTGCAGCAATTGATTGTAATGCTTTGTGGGATAAAGTGAGGTGGTGGAAAAAAAGGCCTGTTTTAAGTGCTATAACATAGAATCATTCTATTTATCCCAAAACGGTTTATATTCAAGTTTATTATAGGGAAAAGGTTGAATTGCATTCAGTTGTACCAATTATTAAAAAAGAAAATATGATTGCACAGGTAATCATAAAATACATTTCTTCCTCAAAAAAGAAAATTTAGCAGTCAAAATGGTGTTCTCAGAAGTCTTACAAAATTAGATCAGACTTTAAAAAGTATATAATGCCTTAATTACTTTACTATTTGAAATAAAATTGTAGTATTGATTGATTTTTGGTGTAAAAAATCCTTAAAATTTATCAGTAGAAAAATATGAATTGGAAATCTTACATTTAACAGCAAAAAATATAAAAAAAAGGGGAAGAAACTCTTCTATCAGTACTCTAAAAATTAAAGAGAAAGCAGAAATATCTAAAGATAACTACTGGAAAATGTGCATATGAAAAAATTTGATTTCGGTTTGAAAGCTTATGATGCGAGGACCTTTGAATGTGCACACCTTTATTACTCATTCTAGGTTTTTCACAACCTGTATTAAATACACTGAATGGACAAATTATTAAATACACCCCGATAACAATGTGTAAAGCAGAAGTATTGCATCCAATCACATTGGACACCGAAAATGGCAATGCCTATAAATTGAACAGGTCTTTACGAACTGGAAACCAGTCATGGAAAAGTAATCATAGGAACAGACCAAAAAAAAAAAGAGAGTTAACTGTGGCCAGATAGTAGGTGTGAGGAAAGCCAGTTGTTCAATCACCACAACTGCTGAACTGCAGAGATATCCACACCAGACCATTGCACATGTATACCAAGACTATATGAAATACTGCAAAACTTCCAACCAGCAGGAGAAATGTGGACGTAAATGTGCAATTATCTCTTTATTGAGTGAGTGCAGACTGTCCTGCATCATTACAAAAAATCGCATGGCTACTGTGAAGCAGATAATGTCAGAATTGAATGAGGGTGTATCCACAAGCTTATGCATGAAGACTATCCATCACCATAGAAAAAATAGGCCATGGCAGTCGACGCCCATATTGTGTCACTTTGTTGACTGCAAGGAACCGAAAGATTAAGCTGCAGTTTGCAAAGGCCTATCGCAACTGGAGTGTGAAGGAGTGGAAACACATCATCTGGTCTGACAAATTATGGTTTCAACTCTTTCATGCCGATGGGAGAGTGCCACACTAAAGCAAATGATTTTGAAAGGCATCTCTCCCATCGGCATGAAAATGCCGATGGGAGAGTACCACACTAAAACAATGGACCCAGCTTGCCAAGTTGGGGGTCATATAGGCATTTGGAGGCAGTGTAATAGCTTAGGGTGCATTTACATGGGCTTCTTTGGGGGCCCCTCATACCTGTCAAGATTACCATCACTGGCACAAGTTATGTGAACATCCTTGCCAACCGTCTACACCCATTGATAACAATTCTTTCCACACCATGATGCTATCTTCGAACACAACAACGCCACACCGCATACTTCCCAAGTGGCGACCAATTGACTCCAGGAGCATTCAAGTGAGTTTACCACACTCAAATAGCCCCTCTCAATCGCCGGACCTCAACCCCATTGAGAATTTGTGGGGCAAATTCGAAAGAGTTGTTTGGGCCTGCCAACCCCTACCGGCAACTGTGGATGCTCTACGACAGGAAATCCTCACTTCATGGGCGGCAATACCACTTCTACGTTTTCAACACCTCATTGAGTACTTACGAAGACATCTGGCTGCTATTGCGAGGGCAAAAGGTGGAACAACAGGTTATTAGGTAGGTGTATATAATAATTTGCCCATTCAGTGTATATGTATAAAGTTCAAATGTTTACAATACCATAGTAGTTTTTTTCTATTGAGCATTTAATGTCTGGGGTTCCAGATCAGAAAACATAACATTGTTTGATAGTGAATATATATTTTTTTTCTGTTAATATTTTTTGCATTTGATTATGAGAGACAGTTATTCACCTGTGACAACTGTCCCTCATAATCTATCCCTAACACAAGAAAGAAAAAACTGTCATTTTTCTGATTATATGCTTAGTTTTCCTCATGTTTTTTTTTTAAAGGTACAGCTGTTTTGTATCCCACACTAAGAGAATGAAGTCTATAAGCAATCTCATTCTAGCTAGGCAGAGAAGTATAAAAGCAATCTCATTCTAGCTAGGCAGAGAAGTATAAAAGCAATCTCATTCTAGCTAGGCAGAGAAGTATAAAAGCAGTCTCACTCTAGCTATGTAAAGCAATACAACTCGATTCTATAAACAGACCAATGTGTAAAATGGCAGCATCTTTGCAATTGGTAATTTACTTTTTTAATGCAGGAAGAATAAAACTGGATGAAATTTATTGTAGAATGCTGATTCAGTGCGAGTAAATGGCAGATCTTTGAGTAATATATAAATTCAAAAATTATCTTTGAGAATGCTAGCAAAGGTAATGGAAGCCAAAATTATCAAACTCTTACATATTTCATGTGTTTTTCATGAATTATTTTAAAAACCTCTAAAATGAAAGGGAAAATATTGCACTGCAATGGAAATCCAGTCTCTTGCCCCCTTCCCCTTTATCTTTTCTTGGCTTGATTGCATAAGAGTAAAACATTAATAAAAATAAATACCCCTTCAAGAAGCTGCTTGCCACATAGGTTTGACAGGAGCCTGTTTAATATGCCATAGTAGAAAGTTTGTGAAGAAGGCAAGAACTCAGCAGACAAACAACAAATATCCATGCCTTATCCAGGGCTCAAACCCAGGTCCTTTGATCAGTAGCCAAGTGAGCTAAGCACTCGGCCATGTGATGGCATAAGAGTAAAACATACGAGTTAAAAAAATATTCTCAAAACCTAGAAACTAGTATAAATTTTACAAAGTCAAGATAATGTTATTCAAAAGAATATGCATAGTCGTCAAGAATTTCCTATAGTTAATATATGCATTTACAGTAATATGAAATACTTGTCATAAAAATTGATAAAAACTACAGACCAAATGAACTCAGGATAATTACTTAAAAGTAAGTTCAAGGATCAGATATATTATCTTGATAACTTGTGACGGTTATGGAGATCTTAAAAAGAATTCCTTTAAAGTTGATTTCTATCCATTTATTTGAAATTACAAATTTGTTAGAAGCCTTCCAATAGTGAATACTTCTACAAAAGTTTACAGAATTTGCTCAAAAATAAATTACGACTATTTACTGGAATAGTTTTGTTTGTAAACAAACCTTTCACGGCTGCAAAGATTTATCATAATTCTAATGTTTACTGCACAGCATTTTTCACTAGGAAATTCACAAGTGGCATTTTTAAATAACCAAGTAATGTATGTTTGACTATCTCTGCATTAACCCTTCCAGGGTCCAGCATGTCCACCGGTTTACATCCAGACGAAAATTTTTCCACAAATATTTATTGATTTATACACATTAAAAAGTCAACAGGTAACTCTGTGATTGTCATTTATGTTTAGGTTTGAATTATGCATTTTTATAAGATAGGTGAAAAATTTCAAACTGCAATTTCTATTTTCAAAAAATTGAAGTTTTGTGTGTTGTGCTAAAAATGAATATATATTCTTCAGCCTCTCACTTTGGATTCTATGAACATGTAAAATTGACGCAAACTCTGGAAGGGTTAAATGAATATTACACAATAAATTATATTGCATAGCACATTATTTACTAATGTCTTAAATGTAGAAGAACATCCCAAATATGCACACAAAAATTGCTAATAATGGAAAACACAATAATGCCTACTGTTTTTAATTTTTTTTTACAACCTTCAATGCTGTTGGGAGCCTGCAATTTTGACAACTGGACACACGTAAACAGTTGATTAAAAAAAAAAAAAAAAGAAAACGAGTTAAGAAGTTGTGTACAGGGTGGAGCAAAGCTAACAGACACATTCTGATATGAAATAATTTGTTTAAAAGCTGGAGAAATACTGAAATGAAACATATTAGGTTTAAGTTCACAGAACGTAATTTTTATTTATGGTAGATAACATTATGAAGGTGGCCTTCTTGACTTACAATGCACTGTCTTAGATTCAACAAAATTATCAAAGTTTATGCCATAAATTTTGGTGTTGATTGATGTGAGCAATTTAATCTTGAAATGCATGTGTTGTGTGACAGTGATTTCTGCATACTTCTTCTTTCAGATATATCCAAAGAAGGAAGTTTGGTAGTGTGAGATTATGAAGATGGGATATGGAATGTCTCCAAAATATGAAATAACCTTATGGAAGAGATTCTCTTACACTACCAGGCCTTCAAACTTATGTAACCATATCCAAATTGTGTTGCATGGAGGAATTGCACCATACCTAGGAACATTAAACTGCTGTCTCAAGCAACACTGTGGCTGAATGATGAACTTGGCTTTGTAACAAAACAAATAGCTGCAGTTCTGTGCACTACACTCCATCTCTTCATTGCGACTAAACAGATTTTAAGATGGCATCAACTTCTCTCTTGATTGCAATGTTGTTACACACCCTAATCCCTTGAACTGGAGAGAATTCTGAAATGTGTAAGTTGGCTTTGCACCACCCTGTACCTGCAATTCAATGTGAAACAGATGTCTTTTTGAAGGAATGAAAAAATAAAGTTAAAAATTCAAGCCAGAGGTCAAAGCAATTAAAGAGACATTTACATAGTATAGGTTTCATATTTCCCCCTTATTATTATTGGTTTGATTTTACTATTTTTCAAAAATACAAGTTTGTGCCCCCCCCCCCCCCCCCCCCATCTACTTTCTTTAATTTTCTCTTGGCCAATTAAACATAAAGACAGGATGTGACCTTTGACCACCATCTGAGTGGTCCTTATATATAAAAGTATTACTTTTGGGATTTGTTGATTATCGAAAAAGCTGAACATACTCAGAAATTGATGCCAAAGACAAATGGATAACTACTGATACTTTGCATTGAGACTGATTCTTGGCAAAGGTAGAAAAATACATATTGCCTCTGACAAATATAGGAATCTAATTTTCAGAGAGAATTTTTTTTTACCTACTTTTGCACTCTTTAATAGTTTTAATTTGAACTAATGGATGATTCACAAAATGCAAATAGTAATATTTTTAGTAATACATTTGCAACATAAAGTACAGTGGAGTTGCACGTTATGTGGGGTTAGGCTCTAAAGTCATTGTGTAAGCCGAAAATGGCAAATAGTCAAAATTACCTTTGAACAACCCTTAAATCGTCCATAAAATACAGTATACGTGATTTTATGTATACAACCCTGTACAGTAATATGTATAAATGTACATAAATGTGCACACAATAATGTACAGTATATAATAAAGAGCATATATGCAATATATAATTTCACAGCATTTTTAATTACATAGAGATAGAAGAATGAAAGAATAAAGAAGTTAGCTGCTTGAAGCAGTTCCCAAAACTGTTATGCCAACCTCGACTGGCTTCGAATTTCTTATCAGAAGGAAGTCCCTCTTAGATAGGAGGTTTGAACCATGGGAGTGGGTTTGAACAGCCAATAGAGCCTAAGGGCCTTTTTTTTTTTGCAAAATGCTGCTATTGATAAGCACATGTTTACATTTCATGTCTTCCAGTCATATGTTTAATGCCTTTTCAGCCCTCAATTGTCTTATTATGCACTTGACTCATCACTTAGCTCTTACTGAAGCACTTTATGCAACAGCTTGACAAAATCTATCTCTCGAATCTTAATGGCATGGATGCTGGATTCGTTGCAGCCATATTAACGCACCACATTGGAGACTAACGTACCGTCTCTTGAAATGTCCATCACAGCCAATTTTTCCTCCAGCATTAGAACAGATCTTTATTGTACCAGTTAACTTGTGTTAAGGGGCCATGTTGTACGAAAAATACTTATCTTTAAACACTGTGCACAGTGAGATGCTCAATAAGAGAAGCACATGGGAACAGACTGAATGAGGAAACATCAGATTCATGTCTGTCATCTCATGCTCACTCCAGGGTTTCTGATTGAGAGGAATGGCGAGTGGAATTGTTTGCAGTACTTAAATTGATATTCTGTTCTTTTTTTGCCGAGAACATATAGTTGAATTCATGTAAGTTAAATGAAGATATGATGCAACTGTACTATATTTGTCTTTTGTTTCTCAACTTTTCTATAAAAAAAATGTTGCTTTTCTCACGCTCTCTGAAAAAAAAAGGAGGCAGATTGTTGCTCTCGGTGGAATATTTCAGCACTCTACCACCAAAATTTCAAATTTCTACCATAAATAAATCACTTGTAATATTCGTTATATTTCACTTTTTCCATATTTAGTGTCTTCTAACAAGGTGAATTAAAACTACTTAAAGATTCGCATTTTTCAAATTATATTTCATTAGCACCAATCAAATAAAAAATGAATTTTCCAATTATTTCTCAAAATGAAAAGTTTAATTTTACCACCAGTTTGGAGGTAAGGAGCCAATTTACTGTTTCCAATGCAAACCTTGTGACCTTCACATTTCACCACCAAATTTTTGAATTCTTAGCATAAATACTTTGTTTGAATCATTCATTTAAAATTTTTCAATTAAACTTTTTGCATTACTAGAGAGCACAATTTAAACTTTTGGGAGATTTGGAATATGCAAATGTTAATATTACATCAATATCTAGCCAATCCAAAAATTCTTTTTTCTCTAGAAACAACTCTCTTAAAACAAGTTGTAATTTCCCAACTCATTTTTGCTAATATAAATCTTGCAATTTTTCCATTCCAAAACCAAAATTTTTAGCATAAATATATAATAATATAAAATATAAATACCCCCCTCAAGCAGCTGCTTGCCACAGAGGTCTGACAGGAGCCTGTCAGTTTATATGCCACAGTAGGAGAGCTGAGAGGATGGCAAGACCTCAGCAGAAAAACGACACACACATCCATGCCTAATCCAGGGCTCGAACCCAGGTCCCTTAGATCAGTAGCCAAGCGTGCTAACCACTCGGCCACGGGACGGCATAAATATACCATTTGTTATATTCTGTTTAAAATTTAGCAATTTTACTTTACACCAAATACACTGATGTTCATAATTTAAGAAATTGACCAAAATTTCAAATATCTCAATAAATCGTTTTTGGAATTTAACTAAAGCTCTAGAGGATATTTAGCATGCAATAAACTCACATTTATTGGCTATTAAATTTGCATTTTTCAATGCAAAAGACTTGTGCAATATGAAAATTAACATGGAGATAAAAGCAGCTTCAGAAATGGGTGCTTCTCATTTTGAGTTAAGAGTGGCTTTATTGAATGATTTGGATTACAGTTTTGTTAAAAGGCAAAGGAGAAACCATTTGGATGATGGTCAGAAGTGGAGAGCCCATTGTATGGTTGAAAGCAGGATAGTCACATAAAGAGGTTGCCAGACTCATGAATGTGTTGAAAAGTGTAATTTACAGACTGGAACGTACTCTACTAAAACAGAGGTCAGGCACTGGTGGGGGCTCTGAACACTTGAAAAAATGGCATTTAATGCTTTTTGATTCAACATTCAACTTTGAAATTGTTTTAATGATTTTCATTAGAAATAACCATTGAAGCAGGTTAGTACACAACAGTTTGAAAGCAACGATGTAATTCAAATGCTCTAAATATACTCCAAACTGATTTAGTTGATCGAAAAAACTCAAGTCTCCTGGACTAAAGGCAATTTTTTTAATAATTCTTTTCCATAGTTTTATTGCATACACTTCAAGAAACTTACTCTAAAACTATAAGTTACAGCTTTATTTTTATTAATAATCTATGGTTTCTTTTTTCCTGTTATGGCTCTTGACCCAATAAAGATAATTTTCAGCTCTCAAAATTTGTTGGTATATCTTTTATGTTTAGGCTCTTGACCCAAAAATAAATCAATATAATAAATCAATAAAGCCACTCTTAACCCAAAATGAGAAGCACTCATTTCTTGGGTCCTGACCTCTGCTCTAGTAGAATGAACCAGTGTAGGCCCAGAGCAAGAACAGTTCAAGATGATTGTTTCTTGTCCCTAATTGCAAGATACAATAGAATGCTCTCAGCTGCCACTGGAAGAACAGTAACCAGAGTATCTGTGTCCCGACGATTTCAAAAAAAGAGGGTTATATACAGAAGACCTGTAGTATGCATACCACTAACCACAGTTCACTGGAAAGCACGACTAGAATGGAGCATGAATCACCTGAATTGGACCAATGATCAATGGGGAGTTCTCTTTTTGGATGAATCACTATAGCATTAGTAATAATTTTCAGCACCAATGCACCTGGAGAGAGTATGGGACATGTCACCCCAAGAATATTGTGGAAAGGGACTGCTTTGGTAGAGTGGTTTGTTGGACTACAAAGGTATCACTGTCAATAGCTTCCCTGACCTGCATAGTCTTACTCAAGAGTGATTAATTATCTTAAGATACAGAGACAAGATCCTAGAGCCTTACGAGATTTTTTTTAGAGATGCCATTGAGTTGGAATTCATTTTTATGGATGATAAAGCTAGAGCTCAGACAGTGGAAGAATACCTTAAGAATGAAGATATCCAGAGAATGGATTAGCCAGCGAGGTCCCCAGACCTAAATTCCATTAAACATGCCTGGGCTGCTTTGGGAAGGAGAGTTGCGAGTTACTGACTTCATCCAAGGACCCTTCAGGAGCTGAGAAATGCTCTTATAGAGGAGTGGGATTTGCTGACCTCTGCATTGTTGGAGAACCTTATTAGAAGCATGAGAGCTCATTGTGCAAGCTGTATTGTTAGGAGTAATCATACTCCTTACAAAATAACTTTAATTTCAATATCTGCACAGATCTACAATTTTTCATAATTGGACAAGTATTCTGATATATTCTTAATTTTAAACATAAATATTAATATGTGTGATATTAAATATCTCTAAAACTTTCATTAAATTCTAAAAAGGATTAGAGATATTTGCATTTTTGCCCAACTTCCTTAATGAACAGCAGTTATATAGGAGACCACTTATAAAAGGAGGAGATATGCATTAAGCACTAATTTTAATAAAATGTTTCCCTGATGTGCAAAACCTAAGAAAAATGCAATTATTGCACAAAATAAAAAAATGTTATCTCCATCTGTATGGAATGCTCAAGTGGTGGAAGTTGGTTCAGTCTAGCACACCAAGCTCACAATCTGCAGTTTCCAGATTCAAGACCCAGCTGTTCTATCATTGAGATGTATCCCACTAGCCTCCACCCTGCCCTCAGTGAGAAATGGGATAGCAATGGGCTTGGAAAGGCCACTGTTCATCAAATGGGACATTAAGCCATGTTTCTGTGTGCAGGAGAGCCATACCCTGTACATGTTAAAGAACATGCTGGTAGCCTTGATGTGAGTCTTTCATCTGTCTTCAAACAGATACCCAGTGGGTTTCCTTCCCCCAACCTTCTCAGAGCCTTTGGGGTCTTTATGACCTGGCCATTTATCCCACTGTTTGTAAAAAAAGAGCAAGACTGAGGTAAAACAATCCAACTCAATGGACTGCTCAATGATGGTGCCATCTGAGAAGGCTATACACTGAAAGCTCTCAATCTTTTTAATACAAATAACTGTTTAAATACAATAAACTGTTTTGTTAATAATGGGACAGTCTTCCCATTATTTAGATAAAAGGTTTAACTGGAAGCTTATCAGAATTAATCATCTGATTTGTAAGTTTTCAGTTTTGAATTCCATATACAATTTCTTTTCAAACACAATTTCTATTTACCATCCTAAAAGAATGGCTTGTTTTTTAATTCTTTCAACATTACAGTAGGTGCTACAATGTTGTGTAATTTAATTCCCCAAATACATCTATTCTGTGCAAAAGATACTGCATTTAGCCACTACACACCAATTGCAACAAGGCTCTGTTTGATAATGTCCACCCATTTCATTCTTGATAAATTCCTTTTTAACAGCTATGGGAGCCTGGGAGGTCCACGTTATAATAAAGATTGATTGAATAAATGAGAGATTAATAAATTGAAGATTTGCTTTCCCAGATGCATGGTGCAATCCAAAGGTTCCCGGATTACTGCACGTAGCACCATCTAGACATAGTTCACAGTTCTGCCATTAGGTATCGCAAGCCTACTCCTTTGGAAAAGCAGTCTGGAATTTGACATTGACAGTTGGAATCGAGCAGTGGTGGGATTCAGCTGGTTTGCACTGGTTTGTTCAAATCTGTTCCCAGAATTTCCCAAGTTTGCCGAACTGGTCCTTAATTCTTTCAGATAGGCTGCTATTCATGTTCTGGGGTTGCAATTATTGCTCGTGCTATTCCACGGATAATTATTGCCCAAATTACAATTTCAATGAAATGTTTTTGGTTTTCACTATGAAAGGGCAGTAAGGCGAGTGAAAACTGTTAAAATTTCTGAATCCCACCACTGAAACCAAGCCTTCTTTACAAGCGGTTTAGTGTGTTTATGAAGCTTCATGGTTTTTAACAGAAAAATGGGTGATATGAAAGAACTGAGTGTTTGCAACCAGTTTGCTTCAAACTCTGCAAAACCACTTCAGACTCTCCCAAAATGCTTAAACAAGCATTTGTTGACAATGCCATGGGCTGAACTTAGACTTTTGAGTTATTCTTGCTTTTTAAATGTAACCAAATGCTGGAAGATTCTGAATGTTCTAGTCATTTCTCAACAGGCCAAACAGATGAGAATGTGGAGAACAAAAGCCAAACAGAAAAAAATGGGCATTAAGTCCCCATCAGACCATCCACGAGGACTATTAAACAATTAAGGACATCTGTAGAATAGCTGGGCTAACATGCAAATTGTGCCAACAGAGGAACTGAACATGAGGATGCCAAATTTATGCCTTGACTGCAGACTAAGAACCAAAGGCAACATCTGTTCAATGTATCCAGTGACCTGGAGCAAGTCAAAAAGGACCAAACCTTCCTTTTTTAAAGTAATAATTGATGATGAAAGCTGGGTTTATGAGTATGACCCAGAAACAAAGCAGCAATCATGCCAGTGGAAGAGTACTCATTCACTGCAATCAAAGAATGTGAGGCAGATGAAGAGTATGCCGATTTGTTTCTTTAATGTGGAGGGAATCGCACACAAGGAGTTTGTTCCTACACGCCAGACAGTGAATCAACACTACTACAGCACATCCGAATCTTGAAGTGTGAGGGAGAATGTGAGGATGAAACGTCCAGGAAAATGGCACACACAGGACTTGGTGATGCATCATGACAATATGCCAGCCCACACTACTGTCTGTTCAGTAATTTTTGGCTGAAAAAATTCAAGGCAATGGCCACCCACCACCCTACTCATCAGACATCACTTGCTGCAACTTCTTCCTATTTCCCAAGATGAAGTTACACCTTAATCCTTCCATGGTCCAAGACAAACATTGATATTAACAGAATCCAAAATGAGACCCAAGACATCTATGTTCATTTTTAGCACAACAAAAAAAAACTTCAATTTTTAAAAAATAGAAGTTGCCATTTCAAAATTTTCTTACTTATATCTTTTACAAAATATGTAATTCAAGTTCGAAAAATAATATTTTCTTTTTTCATTTGATGCATATTTTATTAAACTACAACATAATTTGTGAAAGCCATC
This sequence comes from Ryuthela nishihirai, assembly GCA_038380435.1. NCBI lineage: Eukaryota > Metazoa > Arthropoda > Arachnida > Araneae > Heptathelidae > Ryuthela > Ryuthela nishihirai. The sequence continues at coordinate 18,457,890 of JAWZYU010000022.1, forward strand.
TGATAGTCATTTCTTAGAAGTGCTACATGGCACTGCAGATTTGTTTAATGTAACTCTATGCTGAAGCAACCTTCTGATTTAAGCTCACAGGTTTGTTTGAACAATTAACAAATTTTTCCTTAAAGTTTCAAAAAATTTGAAAATTAACAAAACACTGCTATTTTTATCAACTGAAGATTTTGTAAGTAATTACGAGGTTTGTACCTGTTTTTTGCTCCGTTTCTACACTCTTTTCTGCCTTAAAATTCTAGCAATAGTGAAATTGGTTTATCATTTATATAATTTATCTCAGCATTTGATGCATTGTTCCCACTCCTCAAAATGAAATAACCAAAAAAAAAAAGTCTTCACAGCCTGATCATAGAGCTCTTCAAGACTGGCTGCAATACATGTATCATAGGAGAGGAAGTCGCAGGTGTTCCTAATTTGCTAAACAATGAATAATTTGCTCGCTCACATATGCAAGACTGGGAGAGCCATCTACTAAGTGGCTGCATGATAGTTGTTTACATGGATGAGTTATATCCAGTATGGGGAGGAAGTTGGGTTGTTTTACCTCTGAGCGGCACTTTTTTGCACACCATGGGCTAAATGGCCAGGTCACAAGGACCCCGAAGGCTCAGAGAAGGTTGGGGGAGGGGACCCACTGGAACAGCTGTTGGGAGACAGATGGTAGCCTCCCGTCAAGGCCATCCAGCGTGTTCTTTAACGTGCACAGGGTATGGCTCTCCCACACACGGGGCCACGGCTTAACGTCCCATCCGACGGACGGCGGCCTTTCCAAGCCCATCGGTGTCCCCTACTGACCGTGGGCAGGGCGGGGAATTTTGCGGAGATAAATCTCAACGCTGACCCAGCTGGGACTCGAACCTGGGAACTACAGATTACGAGCCTGGCGCGCTACCGACTGAGCCACCCCCGCCCCTGGGGAGGAAGTATTTGAACTTAAGCTCCCTTTGTATAGTTAGTATTTTATTTCTTTTTTTTTTATAATTAAACCGTAGTTTTCATTTCTGTAGATTTCCATAAATTATCACTCTTTTGATCAATTAATTATTGTTGATTTTTTCAGAGTTATGATACATCGGATAGCTGGCTTACAACTTGTTGCTGTGGATATTTTATTTAACATCACATTTGGTTATATGTTAATTTTTCTTTTATTACTTCACTATCCAGTAAAAAACTTTTTTTGTAATATTTCCTGAAAATGACTGATGTCTTGGATATGAAAGCAAAAAGGGCTTCCTTGACATAAATCAATTCTTGTGTGGGAGGGAAATTTTGGCAAGTGTTCTAAACTGCCCCCCCACCCCCACCCCAAAAAAAAATTGAGGGTGTTTTACTCCCCCAGATAAAATTTCCCCCCCAAAATTATGAATTTTTAAGTTTAAATTATGCCATTTGGTCAGTGCAAATTTAAAGTTTGCAGAAAATGACATATTATACAATCACAGAAAAGCATGAAGAGAATTTTACATGAAAAAGGAAATTAGAAACATAATTTCTTAAAGATTGCAAAACCGCCCTCATTTTCAAAATTGCCAACTCGGCACAAAAAATATGATTTGGATGCTAAGGAAAGAACACAAAAATTATGAAGTTTCAAATGCTAAAGTGCATAAATAACACCAGGATTTTTTATAATGGTATTGCCCACATTATTTTTATTTCATGTATTTATGAATGAGTCATTCCATTGTGAACCCACTGGAATAGAACCTATTTTTAATCAAATACTTTTTAAAAGCCATAAGTTACGACTATTTAAAAATGGTTACTTGAAATCAATACATCAAAAATGGCATGTGATATACTCCTAATATATAAATGATCAGATTTGGGACATACAAATGGGTTTTATTTATAGTGATAGGAATTTTATGAAAAATCATCAAAGGTTAAAAACCGATTTTTTTCTTGATTGCTTGTCCACATCACAACCCAAAAATCTAGTAATACCTGGGGAAAAAAAATTAATACCTTTAGGCAGTAAATGAATCAGAAAATGTTTGGCCTATTTACAATACATATATTGGCTGTATATTAAATATTAGTGATCCCAAATTTGAAAAAACTTAAAATAGTTCTCTAACTTTTGTAGATGAAACACAAAAGTTGAACTAAATGTTACAAGAAATTTTGGTATATTTTAATATAATGAATTTTCTTATCTGTTTGAGTATTTCAATATCTTTAATATCATTAGAGCAGTTTACAAAGGAACTATACTAAATTTGCCTAAAATATTATTTTAAGTTGCACTTGTTATTCACATTTTTTGTTGAAATAATAGTTTAATATATTCATTCACTCTATTCAATTATAATGCTTAAAGAGCTAATTTTTTATTTAACCCTTAATTAGGTGTGCTGTTGCCCCAGTGTCAACACTGAGGGAAAAATATAAATAAATTAAAAAATTGCCTATCTTCCTATATGGGTCCTAAAAAGTAGAAAAAAACTTGAAGCATATCGATGGTGTAATCAGTCACAGAGTTTACATTTACTTGTCACTAAAAACACCTACCTTCAAAAACTTTCCTTTGATATACAATTCAAAAACATTGACCACATTTTCCCTCCCTTTTGGAGTTGTGTTTGAGGTAGCCCACGACATTGGAGACCTAACAAGCTTTAATTTGAGATAGGACTCGTTAAAGTCTAACCTCACGAAAATCCCCCTTTTATCAGGTGGGAGAATAGTGGGGGCAAAATTCGAAATAGTTTACGACAGTCATTATATGAGCTTCCATTTAACATCCAACTTATAACTGTGTCACGAATCATTAAATTCATTTTTACTTCTTGCTTTTACATACAAAAAATCCTGCTGAAATAATTTATAAACGTGAAAATTCTGATAAAAAAAATTCCGAATCATTAATGTTTTTGTATAATATCTACATTTAATGCCTGTATACCCTGTCATTATGAATGTTTACTAATTTATTTATTTATTTAAATATCAATTAAAATAATTAAATTAAATAATTCAAATAATTTACTAACACTTATATAATTCAATTAAAAAAAATAAGAATTTAAAAATTGTGAAAAAAAACCTAAATCTAAATTTTAAACTGACTATAATTTTTATCATATACACAATTTTTTTCATTATAGTTCTTTATAATATATTCTTATTTTATTGCTCATGAGTTTCATTGGTCATGGTCATCATGGTCTGTAAATGGTAGCTAGGTAGTCACTGGAAGGAAAGCTATGCACCTATCCCCTGTGATGATGCATAGAACCGGCCAGGCCTAGCACCTAATGTCCAACCCCGCCTTCTCGTGGTGCAGACAGTTAGTACCTTTCAAAAGAGATACTCTTGTGGAAGTGAACGGAAGGGGAGGGCTGCCAGATTAGTGTGGCCTACTGATCTGGACAACTATGGCCTACTTTTCATTTTTTTTTTCTACCCTGCTGAGGAGTGGACACACAGGGTCCTGGTGCTGACCATATACACCCACTGGACTGGACAGATATATGGCTCTGAGCTTGATTATGGATCCTGATTTTGCTGCACTGGTGGGCTTCTGTGGAGGGAAAATCTTCCGCTGTTTTTCTGTTTGTTTGTGGGTTCACAGCCCCAAGTGAATAGATTCACAGGATATGTTTATCAACTGGTGGATAATCCTGAGCAGAGGTCATCGCAGGCACCTGAACTCTTTGCTTCTATTGGCATCATCAAATTCTACATTGGAGGAAGTCTTCCAGTGTAGATGGCTTCAGCCTTTAGTGGTGGGGGAACGGGTCTTTGCCCCATGTCTGCAATTAGGGGGCTGTTTGATATTGTCGGCATTCCCTCTCTCAATAAACATAGTTTCTTTAAACATCCTACTAACCATTTTCTCTCCATAGGTAGTTGGAATGTGAGGACTCTGCACAGAGCTTTTTCTCTTGATGTCCTCACACAAGAATTTCACCATTATAATTTAGATATTCTCGGCTTGCAAGAGACCAGATGGACAGATAAAGGTCAGATTCTTAAAAATAATCTTAAATTTCTCTTTTCAGGGCGGGACGACAATAAGCATCACCAAGGCGTGGGTCTGCTTCTCAGCAGACACGCTAGCGATGCTCTTCTAGGATATGAGTGCATTAATGAAAGGTTTCTTACAGCAAAATTTCAGACAAGCGTTAAAGACTTGAATGTTATCTGCTGTTATGCCCCCACTGAGGATGCCGATGAGGATGAGAAGGATAGGTTTTATGAACAACTTCAGGATATTTTGAATTCTGTCAAGAAAGGAGATATTACCCTTGTTCTTGGTGACTTCAATGCCAAAGTTGGTACTGACTCTGACCTTTGGGGAGGGGTGATTGGCCCTTTTGGTATTTGTAGCTGCAATGGCAATGGGCAACGTTTCCTACAGGTAAGTATACTCAATGGATTCGGAATAACTAACACTTATTACAAACACCGCGACATACATAAGTACACATGGGTTTCACCTGATGGGCTGCATAGGAATATGATTGATTATATATTAATTAACAGCAAATGGGCTAGTTCTGTTAGAAATACCAGGGCATATAGGGGAGCTGAAATTGGATCTGACCATTACCTAGTTAAAAGTGTCTTGCAACTTAAACTTAAAAAGTGTTGTGCTAGAGTTAAAAAATTTGCTTTTAATACTGAAGCTCTGAAAGACCCAGTTATAGCCAAAGCTTACCATGATAGGTTACTTAATCATTATGACAGTCATGGTATGCTTACTACTGAAGTTGAGGAAGAATGGGGTCATTTTAAACAGGCTTTTTTGGACACTAACAGTACTCTTTTAGGAAAAAAGGAGCAGAAGAGGCAGAATTATCTGAGTGATAAGGCACTTGAGCTTATTTCGGAAAGAAAGAACTGCAGGAATGTCCTTAATCAATACCCTACTAGTCCTAATAGAAAGCATTACAGAGAACTTAATAAACGTGTAAAAGATCAGTTAGCTGCTGATAAGAATCTTTGGCTTGATGATTTGGCTGACAATGCCGAGGAAGCAGTTAGCACAACAGCAGAGAGCTGTACCAGACAGTTAATGTTTTGTGTGGTAGAAAACGGACAGGTATACAGGGATTGAAGGATAAACAAGGTAAGGTTATAGAAGGTGAGGATTCTGTCATGGCTAGGTGGGCTGAGCATTTCAGTGATGTTCTAAACAATGCGGTTAGTTCTATTCCCATTGTTTGCAATGATGATAGATGCATTGGTGGCTTTAATGTTGGCCCTATAACACAATCTGAAGTTATTTTGGCTGTTTCTAAACTTAAACTTCATAAATCCCCAGGGGTAGATGAAATTACTACAGAAATGCTTAGAGCTGGAAATGTTTCGGTTACCACTTGGATGACTCAAATTCTGAATATCTTTTATGATAAAGGCATGGTTCCTAAGGATTTTACCAGAGCTATTGTTATCCCTATTTTCAAAAAAGGTGATCGCAGTTCTTGTGATAACTATACGGGTATCAGCCTACTCTCTGTTCCAGGTAAAGTTCTTTCCATGATTGTGCTTAATAGAATTAAGAATCTGGTTGACAGTCAATTGCGTGATGAGCAATGTGGATTCAGAAGTGGTAGGGGATGTGTGGATCAGATATTTTCACTTCGGCAGATTCTTGAGAAATGTTTAGAGTTTCAGAAACCTTTGGTTGCTAGATTTGTTGATTTCAAAAAGGCTTTCGACTCTGTTGATCGTCATAATTTGTGGTTGCTGTGAAATCATATGGTATACCAGACAAGTTAGTTAACATAATGAAAGCTCTCTATAATAACACTGAGTCGTGTGTGAGAGTTGGTAAGGCTTGTAGCAATTGGTTTAGCATTACTTCTGGTGTTCGACAAGGGTGCATTTTGTCTCTTTTTCTCTTTAGTTTGGTTATTGATTATGTTATGTGAAATTCACTTCAAGGGAAAGATTTTGGCCTTAAATGGGCTGGAGATACGAAAATTTCTGATTTAGATTATGCTGATGATTTAGCCCTTTTGGCAAATGATGTTGATGAGATGAACTCTTTCATTCGAACTGTTGATGAGACTGCGAGTACAGTAGGTTTGGTTATAAACAGAGAGAAAACTAAAGTGATGAAAATTGGTTAGGCAGGCTGTGATTCAGTTAATCTGAATGGTTGCAGTCTTGAGCAGGTGTCACAGTTTAATTATCTTGGGAGCTATGTAACAGATAATGCTGATGTGCGGCATGAGATTAACAGACGAATAGGGATTGCTGCCGGGACTTTTAAGAATCTATGGAGATTGTGGAGAAATAGGCGTATACACCTAAAGACTAAAATTAGACTGTATAATAGTTTGGTTCTTTCCAGTGTTTGTTATGGTAGTGAAACTTGGACACTTTGTAAACAAGATAACAGGAAACTAGATGCTTTTGATTCCAGATGCTTATGCAGTATCTTGGGCATTAGGTGGTTCAACTTTGTAACTAATGATGAGGTTAGGCAAAGGAGTTTGCAACCTCCTTTAAGCAGCATATTGTGCAGAGAGAGACTCCGTTGGTTTGGCCATGTTGCCCGTATGAATAATTATAGATTGGCGAATAGGGTTATGAACAGTGTGCCTAAAGGCCCTCAGAAAGAAGGGGAGACCTAGGATGCGGTGAGCAGACAATGTCAAACAGGACCTTGTTAGAATTGGTGTGCAGTGGCCAGATGCAGTAGATGTAGCTCAGGATAGACTTGCTAAGAGAACTAAATTGCACGGTCTGTTTGGACCTCCGTAGCCCATGGCTGCTTGAGGATGATGATGGTGTTTCATTAAAGTTGTTGATCATAGTTATCATCTGGAAAAAAATTATGAACCAATTTCACCATTTCCAACATTGTTGCACTCTGTGCAGCAAACTACTACTTATGTGCTAGAAGGCACAATTACTTATAATTAAGATCAATTTGTGGAAGACTATAAAAACTGATTAAACAAGAAACAATTGGATTGGGTAAGTTAAACAGCTGTTAGGAGACAGATGGTAGCCTCCCATCAAAGCCATCCAGTGTGTTCTTTAATATGCACAGGGTATGGTTCTCCCACCCACAACTTTACATTGTATTCAATAGATGACCTTTCCAAGCCCTTTGGTATCCATTTTCTGACTGAGGATAGGATGGGGAAAATTGCAGCAGATTAGCTGTTTCATACTCATAGCTTGATGGCATATTTATCCAATTTACTGTTGGTAAAGGCAACAGAAGTCTGTCCTTCAGGGGTAAATACACTGCTGGCCATTAAAAGTGCAACACCAGGAAAGACAAGAGATATCAAAGCCATATTTGGTGAATATATAGCTTATGTTACAAGGATCAAATAATTACAAATACAACTTGGCTAGACTTGTGGAATACAAATAAATCAGCATTTTATGTAGCCACCATGAGCGGCAATAACCGCTGCTACACAGTCCGGCATTGAGAGGATGAGACGTCGGATGTGTTTGGATAATGGCAGTCCATGCAGTTTCAATATGTAGCCAAAGTTCACATGTTGTAGCAGCTGCTGGTGTCTGGTGTGCTAGTTGTCACGAGATCATGGACCAGACATGCTCAATTGGGGACAGATCCAGTGAATGCACAGGCCAAAGCAGAAGTGTCACATGGTGCTATCTAGGAATTGTTGAACGATGTATGCCACATGTGGTCGAGCATTGTGCTGTTGGCATATGGCATCAGAGAGCCCCTGAAGATAAGGTATGACCACAGGCTCCAACACTTCAGTGATGTAACGCTGACTGCTCAAAGTACCGGTAATGTGTACAAGGCGCGTGCATGAGTGGAGTCCAATGGCACCCCATACCAAAACACCATGGGCTGGAACTGTATGGCACTGCATCATGCATGTCTCGCTGAGCCTGTCGCCGCAGTACCACCAGATATGAATTCGTCCATCATGGTGCTGAATACTGAAGCGGGATTAGTCTGAAAAGACGATGCGATACCATTTGCACATCCATGCGCAACATTCTTGGCACCATTACAGTCGCATATGCATGTGTTGTAGAGTCAATGGTAGCCGAAGGAATGGCTGCCTAGCAAAGATACCCCAATGTTGCAGACGACTTCAAACCATACATACAGACACTGGTTGATGTGCAACACACCCTAACTGTTGGGCTAAGGTGTTTGATGTGGATGCACGATCATTCAAAGCCATGCACATGAGATGTCTGTCCTCTCGTTCGTTTGTGTGACAGGGCTATTGAGATCTCTCACGTTGGAGAGTTCGTTCTTCCTCTACCCAATGATACCATATTCTCATTACTGTGGCAGCATTCCGTCCAACATGAGCACAAATGTCTCGGTACGATAATCTGCCATCCCGTAATCCCACAATTCTCCCTCGATCAAAGTCTGAAACCTGGTTGTATGGATGCCATGTTCTTTGATGGGGCATACTTTATCCTTTAGTGCACAAGAACTGCGAGCAAACAATTCCAGTACTTTAACCGGTTCTTTGCAATCTCCTCTTATACCACTTCCAGGGGGCATTACTGTCACACATGATGTGCGTATGTGCTGCGATTTGAATCATTTAAATGTTCTCCCATGGGCTACATATCTTGCATATTTTGGGACAATCTGATGAGTTCTTCCTGGTGTTCACTTTTAATAGCCAGCAGTGTAGTAGAGGCACCCATTGCTTAGCTTGGTGCAAAAATTTATGATTCTTGAGAAGCAATGAAATAAACTCGACATATTCTACTAATAAATCAGCACTTTGAAGTAGATTCAAATTTTTGAGGAAAAATTGTCTTGAGCCGGGTAGGATATGAACCCATGACCTCCTGCTAACATGTCAGGTGCTCTGGACCACTGAACTACCGGCCACTGATCAAGATCTCCTCTAACTAATGCTATGAACATTTCTATTATGTCACATATAGGCACTATTCAGGCAATCTAGCCACAAGTGGCTTTCTATTTGTCATAGTATCCTACCCAGCTCAAGACAATTTTTCCTCTAAAATTTGAATCGACTTCAAAGTGCTGATTTATTAGTTGATTCTTGAGAGCTACAGTAGTGCAAATACACAAGTCAGGTTTCACGATGTTCTAGGCAGACAGTAGAGTGGGAGTGTACAAAATGCCAGGGTAACATCTGTATCATCCTTCATTATTACAATGACTAAGTTTGGTGAAAGCAATATCATGCTATGGGGTTCTTTTTTGCAACTGAAATGAGGTTTATTAATCAGTGTGTCTGGAACTCATTGCCAGTGTCTATTTAGACACTTTGCAAAATTGTGAATTGCCAATGTTATGGAACTATGAGAATTCCTACTGCAGCTTCCAAAATAACATTCCATGCCACAAAACACTGCTTGAATCCATAAAATTTAAACAGAATGAGAAGCCTCACACACAGATAACTTTAACCTGAATACCTGTTTGGCTGTTTTACCTCTGAGCAGCACTTTTTTGCACACACTGAGCTAATCGGCCAAGTCACAAGGATCCTGAAGGCTCAGAGAAGGTTGGGGGAGGGGACCCACTGGACAGCTGTTAAGAGATAGATGGTAGCCTCCCGCCAAGACCATACAGCGTGTTCTTTAGCATGGACAGGGTACAGCTTTCCTGCACACGGGCCACAAATTACTATCCCATCCAATGAATTTCAGCCATTCCAAGCCCATCGGTGTTCCCCTACTGACCAACAGTAGGGAGGAGGGGGGTTAGCAGAGATAAATCTCAACACTGTCCCAGGTGAGACTTCAACCAGAGTCTATTTACAAGCCTGGTGAGCTACTGATTAAGCCACCCCTACTCCAAGTCACAAGGACCCCAATGGCTCAGAGAAGGTTGGGGAAGGACTGTTGTTAGGAGACAGATGCCATCCATCATGTTCTTTAAAATGCACAGGGCATGATTCTCTTGTATGCAGGGCAATGGCTTTATATCCCATCGGATGTAGGGTGGTCTTTCTAAGCCTATCTGTTACCCCTTTCTGATAGAAGGGCATGCTGGAATTTTAACAGAGATAAATCTCAATGCTGGCCCAGGTGGGACTCTTACCTGAAAACTACAGATTACAAGCCCAGTGTGCTACCAACTGAGCCAAACCATGCCCTCATAAAACTGGGAGCAACTGAGAGGGTTAACATGGCTAGTACTGACTGGTTCAAACGAAATGGACTGTCAATACCTGATGATGCATATCAGTGTCACATGGTAATTAGAGTACACGGCCATCAAGCAGCAGAGAACATGTTAAGCTATTATTTCTGCAAAAAAATTATTCAAAAAAAGTATTCAAAAATGTTTAACAAAAATTGTTCAAAAATGTTTTTCAAGCAATTAACTTTAAATTAGAAAATATTTTTGAATTGCTTTAATGCAGTAAAAATAGTTAAAAAAATGTTGTTACGCTTAAAATACACAATTTCTTTCCACAATTAGTTAATTCAAGTCTTTCATCTGCAGAAGTTAGTTTTTAAAGAATAATTAAAGATTTTTTGAGTTTGATAATTTTTGGGTTACTAATATTCAATATATATAAGCAGAACCTTCTGTGGAATGAGATAACTACATTTACTACTAAGGAATATAAATTCCCTCCTTCCCCAGATATTGCAAAAATTTTGAATGGGTTGTTTTACTTCTGAGTGGCACTTTTTTGCACACGATGAGCTAAATGGCCAGGTCACAAGGACCCCGAAGGCTCAGAGAAGGTTGGGGGAGGGGACCCACTGGAACAACTGTTGGGACACAGGTGGTAGCCTCCCATCAAGGACATCCAATCCAGCATGTTCTTTAACTTCATAAGGTATGGCTCTCCCACACAGGGGGAGCACGGCTTTACATTCCATCTGACAGACGATGGACTTTCCAAGCCCATCGGTGTCCCCTACTGTCCATGGGCAGTAGGATTTTGCGGAGATAAATCTCATTGCTGGCCCAGCTAGGACTCTAATCTGGAAACTGCAGATTATGAGCCTGGTGAACTACCAACTGAGCCTCCCCCTCCCCAATTTGAATGGCAAGAATTCACAGGAAAATAAACTTTTGGCCTTACTCTGCCATTTTCTTTTTAAATAAAATTCCTATATTTGTTAAAGAAACGAAAGTCATTTATATGTTTCAAATAAAAAATATCTGAATAAATCTGGTTGAATAGTTTTGGAAATATGAGTATATCACTTATTGTTTTTGACACTTGTTTTTAGAAGTCATAACATTTTAAAATAGTTTTTAAATAGCCATAATGTTTGAAAAATATTTTGTTAACTGTAAAGAGATGCTACTCCAGTGGTTTCATGATGAGTAATCTCAATGTATAATTTTTTGCCACCAGAGTCCTCAAGGGTTATACAACACCCTTTGCCTGATCTGGAATGACTCAAATATGCAATATTTACTTTAGAATATACAAGCATTTTATAACTATTGAAAATGTACATTTATTGAATAACCCACAGAAAACTTTTATAATAAATAATTATAACTTTAACTGTGCACAGATAGAACTTTTGAGGAAAAACAATACAGAACTATGTAAGTTAGTTTGAAAGGAAAAATAAAGGAAATATTAGTAAATATTTAACAAAAAATAAATTCTAAACCAGGGTACAACTTATTTTGTGTTACTAAAATATATTAGTTTAAAATAGTTTAATCAGAAATATAATTGTATTTAAACTTAAGAATGACTGATATAGCTCATTTACCTTTAGGGAATTTTAATTTGTATGATATTGCTGTGAATTTTTAATACACATGTTTTTACTTTATTTTTTAAGTATTGTGTAATAAATTTTTTATGGTTTTACACTGAATTTACTTAAATAACTAAAATGACTATATCTTGAGTCAAGGATTTCTCAGTGCCTTACATTTGACAGTCTTCTCAACCACCAGGTATTTCAATACACAAGGAATGTTTTAGAACATTCATTAAATTTTTGCCATTTTGGATGCTTCATTATTTTTATTGAGAAAACTTTACTGCAAGGTGATTCTATCATTAATTTTTTTTTGCTAAGAATATTTTGTTAATATATATATATGCATTTATTAAAGTGGGAAATTCAATTGAAAAACATTTCTTTTTCTACAATAATAATCCCTTTATGTAAATAATTATATGAAATGCCGACATCTGCAATTGATAAACTATCTATTTGGGACTATTGTTTGTCTCTTATTGCAAACATTTTCTATTTACTGGAGTTTTAATCTTGTGTGGAAAAAAAAATTCTGCAAAATACTAAGTTGCAATTTAAGTTTTCTCATGTGCAAATTTGATTTACTTACTGATGTCCATTAGCAGGGTAGGTTAAGGGATATATAACAAATTTAAATGAAAATAAGCAAAACCAAGTATTATTAAATACAGCCTTAAGACCAAAGTAATAAACATTTCATTAATAAATGGCTAGATTTATGCCTAGTTAATGTATTTACATCTATTTGCAAAACTTTGCAACACCTTTACAAATGAGTTGCTTTTCTGTCAAAACCACACCCACTATGGTATTGAATATATAAAATTTCTAGTGGCATAGCATCAGGGGAGACTATTATACTGTCTCTCCCTAAGGAAAATTAAGCAGATAATAGTATATCCCAATATTAAAAAAAATTAGTCAGTTATAAGGAATTTTATTTATATTCCATATCATAATCATTCATATATTCCATATCATATCATTCCATTCAATAAAATTACATTCTTACAATTGTTATGCGATATATCTCATACTTTAATAAAATAACAATGGCTATGGATCTGTCAGCATAGATTGACTTCTAGACTGAACTATTGCCCCCTGAAATAAACTGTACATAGCTTTACTATACATTTTGCTTCCCATTACATTATCACCAGTTTAAATTTTAGAATATTAACTTAAATTCATTCAGAGTTGTTGAGTTGTTTTACTTCTGAGCGACACTTTTTTGCACACCATGGGCTAAATGGCCAGGTCACATGGACCCCGAAGGCTCAGAGAAGGTTGGGAGAGGGGCCCCACTGGAACAGCTGTTGGGAGATAGATGGTAGCCTCCCGTCAAGGCCATCCAGCGTGTTCTTTAACGTGCACAGGGTATGGTTCTCCCGCACACGGGGCCATGGATTAACATCCCATCCGACGGACGGCGGCCTTTACAAGCCCATCGGTGTCCCCTACTGACCATGGGCAGGGCGGGAAATTTTAAATTCATTCAGAATAAGCTACTACATACACTGAGATGCCAGTTTATTAAGTACAACACCTCTCATAACATAAATGGTTCATTCCAACATGTAATAAGTCACATGATCGCAGTCTGCAGTATAAATCAGGCAGACCAGCCCTTTGAGCATCAGTTAAGATATGGATTGAGCATCAGAATGGGCAAAACGAACCACCTGTACAACTTTCAACATGGCATATTGTTGGTGCTAGGCATGCTGGTTCTAGCATGTCCCAATTGACAACTTTGAACGTGGCACAATAGTTGGTGCTAGGCATGCTGGTTCTAGCACGTCCCAAATGGCCATCCTCCTGAACTTTTCATGCACAACTGTTTCGAAGTTTACAGAAAATGGTATGAAAAGCAAAAAACTACCAGTGATCAGTGATCCTGTGGATGAAAAACAGCTTGTGGATCAGAGGGGTCAAAGGAGACTGGCAATAATTGTGCAAGTGAACAGATGGGCCACAACTAGGCAAATCACAGGAGAAATAAACATAGGTGTGCAGAAAGTCATCTCTGAACACACCATGTAATTGGACTTTGTTGCGAATGGGATACAACAGCTGTCAAACATGTCTAGATAGAATACAAAAGTGCATCTCTCTGAACCTCGCAGGAACATCGTCACTGAATCATTGAGGACTGGAAAAAGGTAGCCTGGTCAGATGAATCAAGGTTCCTTTTGCATCATGCTGATGGAAGGATCAGATATTGGGGCAAGCAATACGAGGCCATGGAGACGTCTTATCTGGTGTCAGCAGTACAGGCTGGTATGGCATATTTGAACATCACTGCTGACCAAGTTCATCCCTTCATGGCTAGAGTATAGCCTCATTCAGATGGATATGCTCAGCATGATAATGCACCTGCTCACAAGGCACATACTGTTATAGAATTGTTCCAGGAACATGCCGATAAGTTTTCCTTGCTTTATTGGTCTGCACACTCCTCAGATCTAAACCCTATCAAGCATCTTTGGGGTGAGGTGGAAAGAGCTATTTGCAAAGAGACTGTGCCACCATCCAATTTGCAGCAACTGGATGACACAATCATTTCTGCATGGTACATTCCTGCACAACACATCCAGCAACTTGTAAGTTCCATACCCCAACGAATTCAGGCTGTTCTGAAAGCCAAAGGAGGCAAAACACATTACTAGGTAGATGAATAATAAACTGGCATCTCAGTGTAGAGCAACCAGTTAATGTTAGTTGATGAGGTTCTGTTACTAGTAGAGTCACAACCTTTCTTTGTAAAATAATTTCTTTTTTTTCGCATTTTTGATCTTTTCCACTGTTTGTATCTTATATTAAATGTTGTTTCTGTTAATAATTGTAAGAATTTTGGATTTTTACACTTGTTTTATTTTCCATTTTTTGTTGGTAAAGTTAAGCTTAACTTAAACTGTATATGCATACAGCACAGAAAGATTGCTTTCAGAGATAATTTTGTGGATCAACCTTAATCTTATTAATATATCCTTGTCAAAGTTTACTTTTTGGTCTCATAAATATCATAAGCAGAGAATATTTGCCATAATTCATAAGTACTACAAAATAAATAACATGAATACTAGCTAGACTGCATTGACATTAGATTTTTATGCCAGAGTACATCTTGTACTTTTTTTACGATTAATTTGCTTTTAACTATGTAAGTAACTTGGGTTACCAAAGATCTGATTAGAAATTACTTTTAAGATTTTAATACAATTTTTTTTTATAATTATTGATTGGTTCAAATAGTTTATTCACTTATATTAAATAAATGTAAAGTTATGCTGAAATGTTAAGTGAAATGTAAATGTTATAAAAAATGTAAGAAGCCACAACTTTTAGAACAATGTTACTAAGAAAACTTAGCATCCAGTGTAGAGAAATAAAAAATATTTTCTGAAATAATTTACATTTATAACTCGTTTTAAGCAAGAATTAAATTCTTTTTAACTAAAGAGCAGAATATTTTTTTTGCTGCGACTGCTTTAAAAACATTGCTGCAAATTTAGATTAGCAATGCAATGTGATATGTGGGGACCTGAAGTTCATCTATTATTGTGTTAGAGTTAGCAATATTATTAATAAAATTATATCAATAACTGTTATGGCAAAAGTGTAAAACTAGCTATTCAGTCACAAACATAGAAAAATTAGTTTTAAGGAAACAAATTTTGTACTTCAGATAGACATTTTGGAAAAAAGTGGAAGTTAATCATGAAATTAGAGAAAATGCCTGTCAAGTATAATTCCTTACTTGCATCACGTTTTAGTTTTGTCTTCCAAGTTTTTTTTTAATGTTTTACCATTCTTACAAGGAGTTAATGCTTCTGTAAATTAGGAGCTAATAGTTTTTTTTTACAATCTTAAAATAGATTGAGTGCCAGATATGTAATAATTTCCATGTTATCATGTTGCTAGATATATAATACACTCAGTGGCCACTTTATTAGGACCACACCTAAGTCTAGTCCTAATAAAGGGAGAAGTTAAACGAAAAACCTGGTACATGTTATGTGATCCACCAAAAGAACAATACATTTTATACTGCCTGCCAAACAAAATATTTGCCCACCCCTAAACAAGTGAAACCTAGAACTAAGTGTTTGAATATTATTATTCCAGTTCAAAAATTCAGTTCATCAATCAGAAGATCAAAATAATACCCTGAAAGCAGGTTGTTGGGTTGTTTTACCTCTGAGCTGCACTTTTTGCACACCATGGGCTAAATGGCCAGGTCACAAGGACCCTGAAGGCTCAGAGAAGGTTTGAGGAGAGGACCCACTGGAGTTCAGTTGTTTTAACTCTGAGAAGTACTTTTTTTGCATGCAATAGCCAGGTCATAAGAACCACAACAAGGGTTGGGGGCTCAGTCGGTAGCACCAGGCTCTTAATCTACAGTTCCCGGGTTTGAGTCCCAGCTGTGCCATTATTGAGATTTATCTCTGCAAAACTATCTGCCTTGCCCACGGTCAGTAGGGGACACTGATGGGCTTGGAAAGGCTGCTGCCTGTCAGATGGGATATTAAGCTGTGGCACCATATACAGGACAGCCATACCCTGTGCACATTAAAGAATGTGCTGGATGGCCTTGATGGGAGGCTACCATGTGTCTCCCTCTAGCTGTCCAATGGGCACCCTCCCCAGCCTTCGAGCCCTTGTGACCTGGCCATTTAGCCCATTGCGTGCAAAAATAGTGCTGCTCATAGGTAAAACAATCCAAGTGTTGGATACCTCTGAGTGGCACTTTTTCCACACAATGGGTTAAATGGCCAGGTCCCAAGTGCTCAGAGAAGATTAGGGGAAGAGGATCCACAGATGGAAGACTTCTGTCAAGGCCATCCAGTACATTTTTTAATGTGTACAGGGTACGAGCTCTCCTGTACACACAGATATAGTTTAACTTCCATCCAACAGATGGTACAGTGGTAGTTAATGGGAATAAATCTTAAAGTGGACAAAGTTGAGACTTGAACCTAGGAACTGCATATTATAAGCCTGGCACAGTAATGCCTGAGCCAGCCAGAGGAGGCTGGGGAAGAGAATTCACTAGACTAATTGATGACAATGTTAAAAGTTAGAAGACAGATGAAAGCGTCCCATTAAGGCCATCCAGTGGTTTCTTTAACCCACTGGCATATGAAAACTGTTAAACTTGACCAGAATTACTATTTTATGAAGTGAAATTTTGCCTATTATGCATAATCTGACATTTCACCTGATTTTTATAATATCCAGTGTGACTAAGAAACATTCATTTACTTAAGCAAACATTTTGTGTATAAATATAGGATAATTCGTAACATTGCATAAATATAAGTTTTAGATTGTCCATATTAATTATGCTTTGTGGAACACTAGTTTTAAACTCAAGGGCTGCCTACGTGGTCACAGATTGTTTGTTTGGGGTTTTATGACGTAAAGGCAACAAGGTCACATTGCACCTGTGGCTGCAGAATGTGAAGGACAGAGTCACGTGTGACCCTGGCAGGGGTGGGGGGGGGACACTCCTATTATAGATGGTAATGCTTTTTTGATTAAACTTATTCCAAGAATAAACTGATTCTGAGTTTCAAGTATGCAGACCAAATAAACCAATTAAGCAATGTAAGTTCAAATTACAATTAGCCTTACATAATCATTATACATCTGTTTACTATAATAACATAACCAATTAATATTCAATTTTTGTTTCTTTAATCATTTTTTGCAAGAATTTGCAATGCACAGATATTTAGAACATTACATTGATATACCTTAAAAAAAACTAGACACAAAATCAATTACTATGATAATAATCTTTAAAAAGAGTTATAACTTTTAATTGCATTATATTTTCATATTTTTAAAATTATGAATTATAATGGAGAAGGAGTTTAATATTTTTATGAGATTATTATTTGTCGATTTTAATATTATTTTTCTTGTTTCTGAATTAGATTGTGGGCTGGGGGTTGCTCATCACTACTCTTGATTGAATATTACTGGCCTAACAGAAGCATTTTCCTGATAGAGAATCTGTGCATCACACTGAATGCATATTGAAAGACAATAGAGTTTATCTTATAGGTTTGAAACAAATAATATCCTCATTAAAGTATCAGTGCTTACATAGGGTTATTGTAATCATAAAGGATTACTGCAGAGTTTGGCTAAAATGGATCTCCAGTTCAGCATTGAAATATCTTTTCATGACTCAAGGTATGGCCATTTTACTGATTATTTTGAGCAAATAAATTCAGGAAAAATAGTGGTAAAATGAAACTAAATTTATTTTTAATAACAGTTTAGTTCATGAAATTATATAGAAATAAATGAATTTTAAACATTATTATGAATGCTTATATTTGTGCACAATACTCTTGGACACTAATATGAATATGCGTAACACTATAAGATCACCATAATAATGCATATAGTGCAAGCATTCACCTGATTTTGTGAGTGGTGATTTCCAGTGGAAGAACCTTCAACTGCCCACTTCTGTAAGCATGCAGATAATTACTTGTTGAAGTCTATGCCATAGGACATATACCACATATAGTGCCACAGCAATATCAGACATAAACTTGCAGTGTTAGTTCTGACACTTAAAAAAAGCTGAAGTGATATTAAGCATTACATATTAAAAAAAGACTAATAGACCAGAAAGGACAGAATACATGTTTACAAGATAAAATATATGAAGTAATTAGTTCATTTTTAAATAATATACAGCAACAAAAAAGAAATGCAATTATTTATAAGACTGTATCTACTTCAAAATTAGCTTTTAAATTTTATCATTTAAATATGTTTAAAACTGATCTCTGTTCCCAATTTTCCTCCATGTCTAGATATTTCATTTAGATTTTTTTCTTACAAATCGACAAAGAATTTTCTATCATGAACAAAATCAAAATAATACTAAAAAGTATGCAATTATTGAAAAATTTATAAAATACTTAAGTAGTGAAGAATAATAATTCTAAGTTTGTAAGTACTAAAGAGTAATGATAATTCCATTTGCATCAACTGTACACTCTAGTTTTAAAATCAGAATTTAGGAAAAATTTCAATAACCAAAATAATAATAAAAGGTACACATCTTTTGTTATAAATATTTACATGTGCATTGTGGGAATTAAATCACATCCAAATTTTGCATGATGGTTCCTGAAATCAATGAAAAGATTGGTCTATATTTGAAGTTAGAATTTGGGCCCCCAAATTTTCTTCCTCCTAAACGGTAGACCCTGTGATTCAGTATATAACTTCCTCTTTCTATAACTTAGATCAATGTAAGGGTTGCACATTAAACATTATTCACAAAATTCCACTTATGAAACTGTTGATAATGTCGAATTACCACTTAAGGTACGACCCTACTGTACTTTGTTAACCCACATAACTTTTAAGTGAAACACAATTACTGAAAAATAGGAAACATTCTTCTTATGTGTCTAGTACAGCGTGAAAGAAAAAAACACCAATTAAAAAAGTACAACATAAAATTTTCTATTGCATCCCTAACCCTTCCCCAGTTCAGCATGAAAATCTGGAATGAATTAAGAGCCCAGATATTTTTTACTTGTTCAGCAAAAATGAGAAAAAAGTCTAGTAATCGTATTTTAAAATAAATTAAAAATATAAAACATTAACTTTAAACCAAATATTTGTTTTTAAAAACTGATGCTTTAATGAAAGTATCTGTGTTCATTTCTAGCCTGTGGTTTCATAATCTGGTTTTGTGGTTTCATCATCTGCAGATTGATAAGGCTATCAAAATATAGAATTTTTATATTCTAAAAAGTCATCTGTTATAAAAAAAACTTCAGTCTATTTCTAGTTCTCATGCTGCAAGCATTTTTTAAAGATTAGCTATGGTATTATTAAATCATGAAAATCAATCAATTCAAAATGAGGTCAGGTTTCCACAGTTTGCTGCAAAACAACTGAACAAACTAAAATTTAACACTTGTTGTTGCCATTCTAAACTGATGAGCTAAAATTAATATATATAATGAAGTTTTTCAGAGTTCATTTGAATTGGTATTTTAATTGGCCTAATTAGCAAACTTATCAAAAGGCCAATAATTTTAATGTTTGCAATACTTCACACTAGAAGATAGTATCACTAGCAAATTTGATAGTAACAGCACACTTTTTTCCTTTTTGCTTTCTCAAGGCTATAGGATGATATGTGATGGGGCAACATGACCCTTTTGACCTGACCTTACAACACTGCAAAAGTAATCTTAAAGTAGAAATATCAAACACAATTGGAGAGCTGAATTTCCATATATTGAAAATACTGGCAAGCTGCATTTTAAAAAAGGAGCTTAACACTTCTCAGTTTTGAAACTGATGAAATGGCATAAAAACATGTCGTGACAATAATAGTACAGCTGTCTGCCAAACTTAAAAGTTAAAAAAAAAAAACCTAGAGACCTTTTCTGAATTCCCAAATTTTAGTGAAAAAAAAGTTTAATGAATATTTCCTTTTCTTAAAATAAAGATGTAAGCACAACATTTGTCTTATCCCAAGGGGTGTTTGATAAAAGCTCTTGTTTTAAGGAAGAACCAAGTAAACCTTTTATTTTCTTTAAAAATTGTGGGTCAAATATCTATTGAAAACAATGACTTGTTGCATGAATTAGACTATCATGCATTTCAACATTTTGTCATTAGATAAAAAGTTACACTGCATTCTGATTTTCTTCACTTGGCTGAATAACCCCTCACATTTAGCATTACTGTGAAGAATGATTCAAAGTGCTACTCTTGTCAATTTGTTGCATTTCCCCTCAACATTCTCCATTTTCGCTGCTAGGGCACACGTACATTGATTCTCCCTTCTTCAATATTAGCTAGATGGTCATCAAGTTGAAATGCACAGAACTGGGACTGTAGAAGATCTAATGTACATCTACAGTTTCCAGTTCCTCTATATTCAGAAAGCACTAGCAATAATATTTTGATGAAAAATTAAAACATTTGAAATTGCTTCTATCTGTGCAATTTTAAACATTTATAGGACATCATTTCTAAATGGGATGATGTAAGGTGGAATTGGGCCATCTCTTCTGTTAAATGGCCAGATTTAATATTACAGATACTGATGTTCATTTGATAGTTAGAATTTGAATATGAATTGTAAAGATATAATGTAACACATGTAATATCATGTAATGTTAATTATTATTATTAATTTATTATTTATTATGTTACATTATTTTATTTTCATATTACCCCCCCCCCCCCCCCCCAACCATCACTGCATTCCACACATTTGTGGTCAATATTATTTGTGACTGTATTAGTATTGGAAAGAAAACTTCCCTTTTATGCAGAAATTCTATTTTCAACATTTAGTATGAATGGAAGAAAAAAAAAAGTATATTAAAAAGAAGGCCAAAACTGTTCCAAATGTAGTATGATAATGAGAATATGAAGCTCTGCATTATATTTACTAGTATTAGTGTGAAGATTGTACTAAAAATTATATATTTTTATATATTAACAAAAATTTAATATGTATAATAAATTGATATGAATTTATAACCAATAGAACACACTATTACAAAACTAAAGTATTAACAGACTATATTGGTATTCAAAGATTGTCAGCACAATCAATTTAAAAATATCATTCTGTGTTTTTCAAGAGTATTTACCATCCCAAAAACGATTATTAAACTATAAATATTACAGCTATAGTTACCTTCTTAACACATATTCATACATATTTAAGTCATTAATAAAAATTTATAAAGTTTATGGCAAAAGATAAATATAAGTATCAACAACTTTAATACATATTTTGTACAAAATTTTGATAATTGATAAAGTTACTGAAAATTACAGTAACTATTTATTTACCTTAAAGTGAGGGCCAATAGTTTTTAACTGTACTTAAATACATGCAAGTGTGTTAAAACCAAGTATATAATATTTATAAATCAGAAATAAAGATTTTTTCATATTTCCTTTACCAAATAGAAATAGCAATAATATCTAAAGATTGTTATTTCCTAACAGATGATTCCTTACTTTTGATTTTTTAGTATTCAAAATGAGTCTTTTTTTCCCCTATGCTGTAACCTGAACTGATATTTCAAAATTCTACTGCTGCAGTAGATGATAATCATTACATTAAAAGAATTCCAGATATTCCACAAAATCTCATGTATAAGAGAGATAATTCAAATATTAATTGGGGAAAAGAATTGGCAAAGCAGAGTTGTTTTACCCTGTGTTGAATCACTTTATCACATATAATGGCCAAGTCACAAGGACCCCAAGGGCTCAGAAATGTAGTAAGAGGACCCACTGGAGAGAGCTGTTAGGAGATAGAGGGTATCTCCCTCAAGGCCATCCAGTATGTTCTTTAATGTGCACATGGTACGACTGTCATATAAATGGGACCACAGTTTAATGCTCTATCTAATGAATGGTAGCCTTTCCAAGCCCACTGGTGTCCCATTTCTCACCAAGGGCAGAATGGGAGTTAGTGGAGGTGAATTTTAACACAGGCACAGTTGAGACTCTAACCTGTGAACTGCAATTTATAAGCCTGGAGTGCTACTAATTGAACCAACCCTACCACAGAACTGACTCTAACCTGTGAACTGCACATTATAAGCCTGGAGTGCTACTAATTGAACCAACCCCTGCCACAGAATTGACAAGACTTGTTTCTTCCTGTGAGAGTGGAACACAAATACTACAGATCTGTAATGGCCTGTAGCATAACTACTGCTCATGCAGACCCTTCAAATGCCAATGAGAGAGGATAAAAAAAAAAATACAGATTTTCTTTTTGATTTAATTTTTAAATTTTTTTTTTTTTTTGCATTTTTGCTAAATGTTACTGAAATTTACCATTCCTGTCATATAAATCAATGACTTGTTTCTATGAATGTATCTTAAAACCAAAATTGTTGTGTGGTAAAACAAAAAACAGAAAAAAGAAAAAAAAAAAGAAAAAAATTTACATTAAAAAACTAATTTCTAAAACTTTGCAGGAATCTCCAAAATTTGTACTACTCATAATGATACATATTTTCTGACCATGTCTCTGACCATAAGTAGTCTAATTATGAATAGTGAAATCTCCTTAAATGGTAAATAATTTTGTTTTAAAGGCATACTTTTCATATGGTGGTTGATGGCAAATGGTACACCCTTTGTCCATCATTAATCTCTTAATATCCATTTGATCCTCCTTGGAAAGCTGCATATTGTCTAACACAATTACATAATTATGTAATAATATTAATCAAGACAATTGTTTGTTAGTTTCCTTTCTAATATTAAGGCTTCCTGGAGAAATGCTAACAGTGCAGCGTACAGTTATGTGTAAAATATTTCACATTTATTATAAAAGATGTCCTTCTCCTCAAACTTTCTTGCAACACCAGTTATTTGCATAACTTTACGGTATCCATAAACCCTGAAACACATTCCCTAAATGAACATAAATTCTGAAAATTATCCCAATACTCTAAAATTTTCAGTGGAACAGTTAATGAAAATTAAACAACTTGCACATTTTGTCAACAGGAAAGTTAGGTTGGCTTACACCTCTGAGTGGCACTTTTTTTTGCACACAATGAACTAAATGGCTGGGTCACAGACTCAGAGAAGGTTTGGGGGGGGGGGGGGGGAACTGTTGTGAGACAGATGTTAGCCTCCCATCAAAGACATCCAGTGTGTTTAATGTCCACAGAGTAAGACTCTCCCAAACACGGGACCACGGCTTTATGTCCCATCCGACAGACAGCGACCTTTCCAAGCCCATCAGTGTCCCCAAATGATCGTGGATAGGGCAAAGAGTTTTGCGGAGATAAATCTCAACACTGGCCCAGGTGGGACTCGAACTTTGCAATTACAGATTATGAACCTGGAGTGCTACTGACTAAGTCACCTCTGCCCCTCAACAGGACAATACTACAACACATATAAAGAGAGCATATTTGAATATGATTCATAAAGTTTCTGGTGATAAAAAAACGTTTCTGGACATTTGTGGTTGCCTAGATTACTCGACTTTGGGTGAATTTTCATCTTCGATAAAAATGAAAATGATTAGCTTATTCAAACAATCTATACACTATCAGGGTTTGAGAGAAAAGATGAGCAGTCTCCAGCATCTCATACAAGAGCTGCAATTTTGTCATAAAAGTGTTTTAAAGAGACCAAAAGCATGTGAATGACATGTGAATTTATGGAAAAAGAGATTCAAGAAAATAAAAAGAGTGGTTTATTGTATGGCAAGCCACTGTGAAGAGGCAAATTTGACGCTATAAGCATGCTATATTCACAGCTATAAATGATGCAGGACACTTTTGGTTGTGATAACCTATATATATATATAAGAATATGCATTTGCATTAATGCTTTTTTTTTTACTTTATATTCTGAAATTTCTATACTGTAACATTCATTTCCCATACATTTGAAGTTCATCATCACAAGTGAAGCTTAAATTCAGCTGAATGCTAAATATCTTATGCAATTTTAATCTAATCAATTCAATCAGTGTTTGAAAGAAACACTTATTATAGAATATGAAATTTGCACATTTACAATTTTTCTTTCCACAACTTACCAATATTGTATATATATAAATATATAAAACTACAAAAAAAAAGCAAGTACATAATTACTAGAAGTATCAACATTCTAGTCATACCAGGTAGCGTATTATTACGTCAGTCTTGCTATATATTATTCCAGCTCCATTGTGAGTTGCATTAAATAAAAACAAATATTGGTACTTTTTTCAATCACACTAAATTTGAAGAATAAATTTTTTAAAAATACTGCAGCTCTTTATCAGTGGTTAAATTATGTACAACTATTAAAATGCCTTAAAAATAATAACTTTACATAAATTGGCAGGTATTGAAAAATCCAGGCAAGATCTAGGAACCATTCCTAAATTTAGTCCTTAGAATGGATGGGAAGTACTTTTTTACTTAGTGGAATGCATTAAACCTGCATTCGGGAAATAATTTTTTTCAGTCTAGAAAAATTAGGTTTTAGAAAATATTCCAGCTACAAAATTTTTTATTTGGGAGAAAAAGAATGCTTGTGATTAAATGATACATATGAGGTTGGAACCCAAAATAAATTTTGAAGGAAAAAAAATATTGCAATTAAACAAAATTCAGGTATACAGACATAAAATGCCTGAATAATCATAAAAAAAAAACTAGCATTATTTCTAAACTGCAACCAATCACATTGTTTTGCAATGGTTTTCAGATGTACAAGTTGAAAGTACTGATAACAGAATTCAAATATTTAGCATAAATATACACTCAATGGACATTTAATTATGATTACTCCTCATTCTGAAGAATGAAACGTTCAAGTGGAATAAAAACTGGTATATGCCAGTCTGAAATGTGTGAATTAAAAAAGTGTCATAAATAATGGGCAAATGGTACTTAAATGACTGAGTACTAGGGTACTGGAACACTGAAAATAAAGCAGCCAGTGAGAAACGGAGTTGTGGTGGGAAACACAGGGTAGTGTACAAGAGATGAGTCCATTGCCTTCTGAAAGCCAACAGGTAGGCAACAGTTGTGATGCATCTACAAATAAAATGCTGGAGAGTTCTAGTAAACAATACATCAAATCTTTCCTCATTTGGAATATAAGAGACTTGCAACATTGAAAACTTTGACCTGCATGGTGTATGAATTTTAGTTCACTGGAAAAATGTCTAGTCTGATGAATAGAGTTTCCTTTCTTATATACAAAATATACAAATGGCTATGTGTATGATTAATCATGAGACAATGGATCTCATATATATTATACAGAAAGTGCATATTAATGGCAGTCATGGTCTGAGAAATGTTCTGTTGGGATGTGATGGGCCTTCTGATACAGGTATAACAATATATGAAGGATGTGGACTACTTGAATATTGTTGCAGATCAAGAAATTAGTCTTCAATATTAATGTTGTGCCCCACCCCCACAATGCTGATAACATATTTCAACAAGACACTAAACCACATCAATGGTGCTACTGCACAATAATGCTTGGCAGAATAGTCCGACAATTTCATCAATCTGGCATGATCTTTCAACCTTTCAAATCACAACTCCATCAATCATTTTTTGAATGTTGTGGAACAGGCAGTCCAATGGGCTAATTCACCAATGGTCAACATTACTAAACTAAGGAGTCTTTAACGGCAGGTTAGCCAAACATATTTCCAAAGATGTGTAATAGCCTAGTAGCATTCTTGACACATCTTATTCACACAGTTTTTTAAGTCAAAGGGACTCCATGTATTAGGAAGGCAGTAATAATTCAGCAGCCACTTAGTGAAGATACAATATTACCAAAAAAATTAGGCACCATAATATAACTTTCAGGTATATATTTTTCAAGGACCTTGCACATGGGATGTGTCAAAGCCTGCTAACTGGTATGATGATTATTAAAATTAATTAGATATTTAACATACCTTATAACATCATAAGTGTCAATTAATGCTAAAAAATTATCAGGAAAAGCTACAGCATAAGTGATGAAGGCAGCAAGCTCTCCTGGGTTTGCTTCATCTCTTAATATGCGGAGAAATTTAGATAATTCATCACGCCATTTCAGACATGGATCGACAAAATTAACTTCAGACCCAGTGCGACGATCAAGTAATGTCTAGATAGAGAAAAAAAACAACAAAACAGCAAAATATTTTCCATGTTAGTACGATATGTTAAAAACAAGTATTTGCATGAATTTTTTTTTTTACAAAGTTATAAATCTCTTCTATAAAATATCATTATTTGAATTAAAACATTGACTTTTGCTTTCTTATTTTTCACATCAGATTATACAATTCATTTTTAGATTTGACAATTGTTTTACTGCCTCTCAATATTTATATCATAAAAATTAAGGGTTAAGTGCGGAAAATTTTTTAATGTAATTTTTTTTAAAAAGTTTGCCTTTAACTAATTTTCTGATCATCTTTGAATTTATCTATTTTTATCTATGTCAGGTTGGTTGGTTGTTTTACCTCTGAGCGGCACTTTTTTGCACACCATGGGCTAAATGGTCAGGTCACAAGGACCCTGAAGGCTAAGAGAAGGTTGGGGAAGGGGACCTACTGGAATGGCTGTTGGGAGACAGATGGTATCCTCCCGTTAAGGCCATCCAGTGTGTTCTTTAACGTTCATAGGGTACGGCTCTCTCCCATACACAGGGCCACGGCTTAATGTTCCATCCGATGGACAACTGCCTTTCCAAGCCCATTGGTGTCCCCTACTGACTGTGGACAGGGTGGGAATTTTGCGGAGATAAATCTCAAACTGACCCAGCTGGGACTCGAATCTGGGAACTGCAGATTACAAGCCTGGTGTGCTCCGACTGAACCACCCCTGCCCGATCTATGTTAGGTGTGTATGCACTCCATTGTGAGAAACATAGCCAAAGAAATCCAAAGTGTAATTTTTCTTATGTTAATTTCATCTAATTAGGTCGCATTTTTTATTCGTAATATTATCAATATGCTCCTCCCCTTTTTCCATTTTCAGCTTACAATAGCTAATCTGTGCATTAACTCTTCCAGTGTCCACATCATCTATATACGTTTTTAATACAACAAAAAATAATAGATTTAAAAAAAAAATAAAAATTGCAGTTATAATTTTATATATCTTAGAAAAGTATATAATTCAGGTTTAAAAAATATTTTCCTTTTTAATTTGATGCATATTTTAATAAAATCAAAATACAATATAAATAATTTGATAAAGCCATCTGATTGCCATTTCTTAGAAGCACTAAATGGTATTGCCAATTTGCTTGTTAACATTCCTATTTGCTGAAGCAACCTTCCAATTTAAGTTCACAGTTTGATTTGAACTATTATCAACAAATTTTTCCTTAAATTTTCAAAAACCTCCTAAAAATTGACAAAAAACCTTTTAAAAACGTTAGATTTTGGAAGTAATTACAAAGTACACACTGCCATTTTTTCCCCCTTTTCACACCCTTTTCTGTCATAAACCTATTTCAGTATTCCCAAAATTATTTTTTATAATTTTCCCAGCATTCTATGCATCTTTCCCACTCCTAATATTGAAACTGGAAGTAAAAACATCCTTCTTAGAAATTCGGGATGCAGCTGCATTTAATTACTTTATGGCTCACTGAGGCAAACAAGAGGCAGATGGCTGACACATGCTATCTCTGTTCTGTGTGCTGTAAGTGGCTCCCATATTGCTTACGGTGTTGGTCCAGCATATTAGATACCCTTTGTAAAGTTAGGTTCAAATATAAAAAAGTAAATACTTAGTTTCACTTCAGTAGATTTTCACAAATTAGAGATCTTTTAGCTGATCGATAAGTACTGATTTTTCATAGCTATGCTATATCGGATGGTCAGCCTACAACTTGTTGCTGTGGATATTATAACATCACATTAGGCTATACACCGATCAGCCAAAAAAAAAGAGACTTGAAGCAAAAAGCTCCTTGAAAATGGAGAGGCCTGAAGCATAAGGAGAGAAACAGCATCATCTCTGCCTTCAGATATTGCAGCCACAGGAAGGCAGGTGTCTGTCTCAATTGTGACCAAAAGGACTCGCAAAACTGGACTTTATGCCTACCAACTTGTATGCATCTCCTTAAACCTTCAAATACAGACAGGCCCAGCTGAAATGCCATGATCTGTAACCTGGACCCAAGAACAATGAAGTTGCATACTGTTTATGGACAAGTTGAGATTTTCTCTACAATCAGAGAGCAGGTGTGTACTAACCTGGAAAAATATGGAAACCCACACTGAACCCCATAACAACATTGAGAAAAGTCCATGTGGTGGTAGATGTTTGACTTGTAGAGCTGCTTTGACATACACTGCTTGATGGAGGCTATGTGAATGCTCCTAGATAATGGAGCAAGAATCTTATTCTTTATTTCAAGCCTTATGTTGGTGCAATAGGTGATGTTGGTCCTAATGGATGATAATGCCTGCCCAGACAGAGCAAGACTGATCAACTAATATCTTGATGAAGAGGGTATCAAATGAAATGAGTAGCTTGTATTCTATCTGGATTCTAATTGCCAGAACATCTGTGGGATGCCCTGATAGGAAGGAGTTGAAGGGTGACATACTGTCATCTTTCAAAACTCCCAACCCTTCCTGGGGTGGGGATGGCTCAGTCCAAGTGTGCCAAGCTTGTAATCTGTAGTTTCCCAGTTTTGAATCCCAGCTGGGACAGTGTTGAGATTTATCTCCGCAAAACTGCCTGCCCTCAGTAAGTAGGGGACACTGATGGGCTTGGAAAAGTCACCGTCCATTGGATGGGATGTTAAGCCATAGCCCCATGTGCTGGAGAGCCATACCCTGTGCATGTAACACATTGGATGGCCTTCACAGGAGGCTACTACCTATCTCACAACATCTGTCCAGTAGGTACCCTCCCCCAACCTCCTCTGAGCTTCAGGGTCCTATGACCTGGCCATTTAGCCCACCATGTGTAAAAAAGTGCAGCTCAGAAGTACCCCCCCCCCCCCCCCAATGTTTTTTTTTTTTTTTTTGAATATATGCAAACCATTTTGGTCAAACTTTTGCGAGTTATCACATTATTTTTATCTTACTGTGAAATTTAATTAAACTTGTCCTGATATATTTTGAGATACATAAGTTGATCACAGATAAATAAAATGTGCATATTATGAAGAGCAGTATATAACACAGAATTATTTCATTCTAATATGGATTGATGTAGTAAAACTGTATTAAACTTTTATGCAAGTGTCAGAAGAACTGAATAATTATGAAGCTAAAGAGCATAAAGCTAGCTTCTGTAAAGTAGCTCTATGATAATTAGTTTCTTCTTTTATCAACTGTTCTGATGAATGCAATGGACTTCTTTTATAAGTAGTAAGTGAATATATTTCAATGTATTTTTGCATGGGAGATTTATTATTAGCGATTACTAGCAGATTTACCCAGTGTTGCTCATATCTTAAACTCTCTGAAGTATATAGTAGCTAATACTCATCATGTTGCAAGTTTTCATTTGGTATAAAAACCATTATGCTTCATCTCCAAGTAAAAATTTTCTCCCCCTGTTTTAGCATATTAAAGGAGTGGTCATAATTTGAAATATTGTCTATTTTACCAAGATGTAGCCATTACTCAAGGGTAAAAACAAAACATATCTAATAAATAATACAAAGTAGTATAAACTGCACAAACTCCCATACATTAAAATTTTTTATGCTTTTGCATCACAGATGACAGTATAATTTTGCTCAACATTCTGACAACTATAAACAAGTAATCAGAATAGCTTTTTTCATATTTCTGTAACATAAATTAATATTGTTTTATGATAAATACCAATTCACTTACTTTAACTTTACAATCCTCAAGTGATGAATAAGACATAATGAAAGCATGGGCATGAGTACCTTTAACAGGAATGTCATACAGTTTTCCAGCCAGTACATTACTTGTTCCATCAAAACCTATAGGAAGAAATGTAATCCAATTACAAAACATCACTTTTCACTGGTAAAGACTATAAATATTTTAAACATATTGCAGTCACTTGTGAAAGTTGGAACACACTTTCAGAAATAAGTTACTTGTGTTTCAGATCACTGCAAGTTACAAAAAAAATCCATTCTAACACAATAAAGCATTTATGAGTTAACAGTATTAAACATTATGTATGATTTTATAAAATATATGATAAAGTATTTTATGCTCCATCAAATGATCTATAACATTATGTGTAGTAATATAATTAACTCAAATGTTTCCAAGCATGAAAAAAACCTTTTCAAAAAGTGTCCATACTTTTTACACTTACTGTAATGTTTCAAGGTATTAAAAAAAAAGCTGTACTCCGTAGAATGATAAACAGAAATACCATTTGAAAGTATATTTTATAATGGAGGGATAAATTACAGAAATCTCGCCTTGAATAACCTTGCCTTCCTTATCCCATAGACCTTTTTTTTTCTTTACCTACAAAAATTATTTACTATCCGATATAATGCTCTGTAGTTGTGGTTCCTAGCAGCCTTCTCTGCTTTGTCAACTACATTATCAAGCCAAAGATTGCTATCAGATTTTAGCTTATTCTTTAGACATTTATTAAGTTCTCTGTAATGCTGTCTGTTAAAACTAGTAGGGTGTTGTTTCAGTTTATCATTTCTTCTTGCACTCCATTCTTTAGAAATAAGTTCCAATGCCTTATCATTAAAAAAATGAATATTTCATCTGTTCCTTTTTATCCAGCAGAATATAATCTTGGTTTCAATAATAAGCTGGTTAAAATGGTATCATTCCTCAAACCTGGATGTAAGCAAACCTCAGGTTACCTTTGTTATTATGACGACTATCATGATAAGTTTCAACTATTTCTGAACCCTTCCGAACTTTAATGTAAAAGGCAATTCTTTTAACTTTGTCATACCATTTCTTGAAGTTCAGTTTACAAGGTATTGGTCAGTTTCAATTTCAGTTCCAACATATGACTTTGTGTGTGTTCCTAACAGGATTTTTAAAGAAACTAGTTTTATTGAGAAGATTATGGTCAATTACATCAAACAGCCCCCTATTTCAGGCATGGGTCAAAGGCCCATTTTCCATCTGCTAGATCAAGCCACCATACCTTTATATACCCAATCAATGGGATTATTTACCAGACCCATTCATGCATCAGCATACTATCATCCTAGATAAATCACTCCAGTTTAAGATTAATACTAAAACTAGTTTCAAGAGTTCAGGTACCTGCAATGGCTTCTGGTCAAGATAATAGCTGATACAAAGTATCCTGTATATCTGTTAAGTTGGGGATGGCAACCAGCAAAGAATCAGAATATATAAATTAAAGAATCAATAAATTCTCCTTTAACCTTTTCTAGCCTCATGGCACTCATGAGCATTTTCATTTACCTATCTTTATAATTTTTATCATTTTATTGAGCAGAATAAATTGCTCTTTAATTTGTTATATAAAAACCAATACCCATGTTTGTTAATAACCTCAGGATAAGGTTTTATTTTTCTGAACACAGTTACAAAATAGTTGGGCTTATGCAAGTCCAATTTTTCTCTGGACATGGAAGGGTTAAGAAGTTTACTAGTGTGATATGTCCAGGATCTAAAATCACATGCATTTTGGACTAGACAGTCCAGCTGCATATGATTTAATCTGACATTTAATCTGACCTGGTATAAAAACAATTTAAGTTATTGAACAAAATGGCTCTGCTTTTTTCTTCACTTAAATTCTGAGATTACTATTCTGCTGTATCAAATTGTATTTATGTAAATCCACTGTTTCTGCTTTGATCTTAATCTTGCTTGCAATGCAGATATTCTTCCCTAGTAAAACTGGTTGTCATAACCAAGTCTGAATTTTCATACAGCAGGCTCTTATCTGGAATAGCATTATCTTTAGTATATTCCAGGGCTAAAAAATACCAAGCTTAGGTCACCATGGTGCCTAATTTTTTTTTAGCTTTATTTAATTACATTTTTGATACACAAGTCCTCAACTGCTAGCCTCCTTAGTCTCACAAAAATGTCTGGCTCCTAGCTCTGTACAAAAAAGTTTTGAACTAAAGTTTACATCTAACAGTCTTAACAGTTTGCTTTATAAGTCACAATCATAACATATCTGAAAAATGTACACTACATAAATATATAAAAAAAATTGTACTGAAAAATGTTTACTACATTTATATTGATACTAACATTGTAGCACCCACTTCTTATGTATTTTTTTTCTTCTGGTGGGAATGTATATGAAACATTGCTTTTTTTATTGTTTGAAGTATAATTCATGGACTTTGCTAGTCCATGAATTCACAGTTCATAATGTGCTAGTGCACATTTCGGCATGATTAAAAACAAAAATTACCCGAAAGACTTCAGAGAGAAATATTCACCAAGCCAAGAACAAAGACATGAAAGAGCAGACAAATATGGAAATTCTTTTGCTCAGCTGTCCCTGTTGTGACATCATGGACCCTCTCAGTGAAGTTGCAATGACCTTGGTAAAATAGCCAGCTGACAATCTTCACCTTCAGGGTAGAGAATCTTTCTTTGAAAGGTACTAATGACTTGCACCATGAGAGGTGCAATCAAACTTTAAGGGTTGTGTCTGACCATTGCTGTGCATCATCACATCACAGAGGAATAGTGCACAACTCCCCTCACACAAGTTATGACTAAACAACATTATGAAAGTTTGCTGCAAAATTCTTGCTATATGGCAAATATATATTACATCATTCCTTGATGTCAATTTATAAAATAAGATGCTAATTGAAAACAAAGTTTTTCTTTCACAGCTAATGGTAACAAATTGAATTCTAACAATTATCAAAATATATAGATTGTAGAAGTAATAGCATAATAAGAAAAATAACTTTCACAATCCTATATTATATATATATATTCATACCTCCAAGATAGGCATACTTAGAAGCTGATAGACCTCCATCTGGACCTTGAGCTCTGCGCAGGCCAAACTCCAGAAGCTCTATATTTGGACCTGCAGCTATACGGTATCTAGCTGCATTTGTAGCAATTAAGCTAAAAAGGAACCCAAAAATATGGAAATTTTAATGTTGTCATTACAACATAGTCTCTACTATTTCTACAACTATTTCAAATAAAAAAGCAAAATTAAGAATATTCAATTGTAGTGCATTTAGAGGCAGAATATTTTAAAATCAAATACTTTTAATCACTTAAAAGATGGCTTCCATGAAATCTTAAAAGTTTACTTTTTGCTCTATTGGCATTGTTAAATTATTAAGTTTTGAAGTAACCTGTACTATTTCACACATTAATATAAAGCTTATAATCAAGAAAACTTTTGTGGAAAAAGTTGAGTGGGATTTGAATCCACACCTCCCAGTTACATGCCAAGTACCTTTTCCACTAAGCTATCAACAACTGGGAGGCATGGGTTCGAATCCCATTCATTGGCAAAACCATTCTTTCCACAAATGTATATCTTGAATTAAATGTCAACAGGTAATCTGTGACTGCATTTATTTATTGATTTGATCGATAAAAGCTTATAATTTAAAACAGTTTCTTTTTTTTCTTTACTTCTTTAACAATGATGAATATGGAAACTTAGATGGCCCAACTTTTAATAAATTAAAATCAATCCAAAGTGAATGCACAGTATTCCCTGTTAAGAAACATTAATTAATAGATTCTTAAGAAAATTCATCGCCGCCATGGCAGGAATCGAACCCGCATCTCTCCAGATTCATGCCCGAGTGCGCTAACCATTGCACCACGCGTCAGACAACGAATATTTCTGAAAATATTCGTTGTCCGTATATTAATGTGTGAAATAGTACAGGTTACTTCAAAACTTAATGACATCCATTAATTAATCTTCAATTAATTAATGTTTCTTAACAGGGAATACTGTGCATTCACTTTGGATTGATTTTAATTATATATTTAACGCGTTAGCGACCTTCTCATTAACATCTGATAATCAAATGCAATGACTGAAGACGTTGCATCTCCTTGAGTATAGATGGCGCTGTCTCAGTCACGTCTCAGGAAGATTTATAAGGTCATATTCTGAAAATATTCGTTGTCCGACACGTGGTGCAATGGTTAGCGCACTCTGGCATGAATCTGGAGAGATGCGGGTTCGATTCCCGCCATAGCGGCGATGAATTTTTTTTCAGAATTTATTGTAATAAATAGTTTGCATGTTCAATTCTGAACAATTGACAGCATTAAGACTTCTTTCACTTTTCACACTTATATAGGGGGAAAGGGCTTCTTTTCACCAGATGAGATATTTGTGTTACTAAGTGCTAATTACTACATTAGTTTGTTAGATGAACTTGCAAAGAGGATCTTATTTGGATCTAACAGCTGTATAGTGGCTCACTTTCCATCTCAAAGTCTGACAGTTTAGTTCATTGGTATAGCAAACAAGTGCTGCTTAGAGATAAAGCAACTCAACTTAATAATTGTTACTAAAATAAAAACTGTAACAACAACTTAATTGTTACTAAAATTTTATAGTCTAATTTAACAAAAATCCTTCTTTACAAAAAAGCAACTGCCAATTGTTTTGCAGCCATGGTTTCAAAGTATATTACTATCACCCTCTTAATTACTCTTCTGATCTGAATAGAAAGATAAGGGGACAGAGGGAGCAGGGAGTTTTAAGTGAAAATATGAGTTCAAAACATTGAACTTAAAATACTGAAAAGCATAATTTTAGTTATTTTGGGAGAACCGAATAAAAAAAACCTCAAGCAGACACTTGCTACAGGGTCTGACATGAACCTGTATGTACAAAATATCATAGAAAAATTCTGTGAGGAAGGCGAAACCTCAGTAGGACACCAAAAACAAAACATCCATGCCTTATTTGGGGCTCAAACCCTGGTCCCTCTGAACAGCAGCCAAGCTCACTAACTGCTCTGCTACTGGGACAGATCGGTATAATCAAGTTGATAAAATAATAACCCCCCCCCCCCCATCAGTGTGAAAACGAAATTTGGGCTAACTATCTCCAAAGAATAAAATGAGGAAAAAAAAATCTCATTTTATATAAATATAGATAAAATGAAAAAAAAAAAAGTTTTCAGAGTACATTTCGATTATTGATTGAGGAATATCTCCAGTCACAAACACTGTACAGAGCATGAAGTCAATAATGGTCTGTTAAATGATAGCTTACAGACTTTGGATTTGGTGAATTGCATGCATTCATCTCTATTTCTTAAGCTTGTGGAGCATTGGAATCCAACACTTTTCCCATCAATGTAGTCAAAATCATGTCTTCCACAATTTGATAAAACCAAGCAATTTCAAAATGACAGTTCTCCTTTAGCATCTAAAATTTTTGATAAGTTTGACTAATGCCAATTTGTGTTCTAATCCTGGAGAAATTCACGTGGTAATAAAAATTTATTTCCTGCAAAAGTGAGATGCCACATTACACAATATATAGAAAACAAATCTGATAAATTTGAAATAAAATTTTGGATAGCAGTCAATATAAATTCAAAATATATTCTAAATGGTTTCTAATACTAAAGTAGGGAGAGTGATACACATTCAAAATGATCTAAAGTTTGATTAAAGAATTTGTCTTAGTCTTATTAAACCATATGTCAGAATAGGAAGAATTGGTTTGACAATTTTTTATTTCCCTAAAATTGGTAGAAGAATTGCTAAATATAAATACTATGTTAGTTGGCTGGTACAGTAAATAACAACAGAAATTCCATCTTCAACTGCTGACATCAGCACTGAACTGTATTCACCAAGTTTTTTCAAAACTTCAAATAACTACACATGTGTAAACCAGGGCCTAAAAACTTAAATGTGGATGCAGGCCAAAATTGACTACTAAAGGAATAAACTTATAAAGGATTGAAGCAGGCCAGAACAGTTATATAATGGAATAAAGCGGCCAAGAAAATTCTCTTGCATTGTATATTGCTTAGGCCTGGTGTACAATAATTGAAGAGGTGTACAAAAAGGAAAAGTCTATGCTCAGCAGGGGTTCATCCCAAAATTTCTATTCAATGATACAGGGGAAAAGTGAAAAAACACAATGTACTATTCTACAAAACACAATGTTTTGGATCAATTATGTGGAAATGCACTGTAATTGAAAATTCATGAAGATGGCCCATTTAACTTTCCTACAGTAACTTAGATCTTGAAGGTGTGCACTGATGAATCCTATAAAGATGCTCAAGAGTGAAGATTTCCAGGAGATATTTCAAACTACAGATCCCTTATGATCTATATAAAATGCATTTTAAGTAAAGAAAGCATACAAAATTAGCATCAAATGCATTAACTTTTAACATAAAACCATGAACTAGCTGTAAAAGGTATGAGTATCAGTTAATGCAAATGCCACAAAAGTAAATCAAATATCTACAATGTTTGCTGAAAGTCAGTGTGCACAAAGTGTTTGGTTAGTATTGAAAGTTATTTGCACCAACTATATAGGTGTATAAACTGACAGGCTTCTGTCAGACCTCAGTGGCAAGCAGTGCTTGAGGGGATATTTATTTATTTATACAGCTACATAAATTTAAGCAGATAAGCAGTGTTTGATAAATTTATTATTTCATTATTCTTCAACAAGAGCAATTCCATATGCTAAAATTTACTATTGATATATAGTCATTAATTTCAATTTTGCTCAATGACAAAATAGTAGTAGCATTATTATATTTATTGTAAAACAGTTAAAATTAGCCAATGTGATAGATATATGTTTAAATTGTTTATCAAAAATAATGTCATGCAATTAATGCTACATTAAGTATAACAGGATTCAACATTAAATGACCATTATAGTTGTTCCAGGTGAATATAATCTGTCCATTCTAATGTTAAAGTTCTTTACAATTCAAACTAATATGTATAAAAGAACAAACTTTAATAATTATATGTGCTATAAGCAAACTACTAATGACAAATCCATTCTTTGAACTG
Source organism: Ryuthela nishihirai (assembly GCA_038380435.1). Lineage (NCBI taxonomy): Eukaryota > Metazoa > Arthropoda > Arachnida > Araneae > Heptathelidae > Ryuthela > Ryuthela nishihirai. Next base: position 18,495,058 of record JAWZYU010000022.1, read on the forward strand.
TGAGAATGAAATTTTTTACTGTTATTTATTGAAATAAATCTTACCTGGCATAATTGACAAGTGTCAACAATGTTGTTTCCAGAAGCTGTACAACTGGCAGAGGACCTTCAACCCTCAAAAGTGGCACTCGTGGAAATACTATGGTACCCTCTGGTACAGCATATAATTTTACATCATTTGCTGTCAGTTTCGATAAAAAAATAAAGAAATCTGGTTCTACAGTACTTGGCAGTGTTTTCTTCAAATATTCAATATCTGAAAACAAAAATCTGAGTGAGCAACAAATTCGACATTTTAAAACATCACTTATTAATTCTGACTGATAAATTTACAATAATTCAGCAGAAATGTAATTGGCATTTAACCGAGCTTTTCTTACTTCATACCTAAGTGAGATATGAATTTAGCCTCCAAAGTAATTAGTGGAGCTTGTATATGGACCTCAATGTTAGAGAAATTTTATTATAATAAAAATAAATACCCCCTCAAGCAGCTGCTTGCCACAGAGGTCTGACAGGAGCCTGTCAGTTTATATGCCACAGTAGGAGATCTGAGGATGGCAGGACCTCAGCAGAAAAATGACACATACATCCATGCCTAAATCCGGGGCTCGAACCCAGGTCCCTTAGATGGACATTAGAATATAATTTTTTCTCTTTTGCAAACAAACAAAATTGTTTACTTTTTAATTAAAATTTCTTTTTTATTGGAATTTCCCTTGCCTTATAAATTGTAAGGTAGTATAAAAGAAAAATCCTCTCGAGTAGCTGCTTTGCCAAAGAGGTGTCAAAGGAGCCTGTTAGTTTAATAGGCTATATAGAAGATCTGTGAGGAAGGAGATATCTCAGCAGAAAGAAAACACAAGCCTCCATGCCTTAATGAGGGCTCGAACTTAGTATTAGACAGTAAATTTGAAAAGGAAATATTCACAGCAATTGGGAATTGATTGACAAACATCTATATAAACCTTAAATAACTGCTATTCGTAGAATATTTTAACAACTAATAGAAAGTTTTAATGCAAATACTTGCATCTGCATGTATCTACATTAAACTACAATTTACATTTTGGCTTCATCTCAATATTTTCAAAGAAGTTCCTAAGTTCAAAAGGAAGCTTGATTTTGCAAAAACTATTAGTTGTTTCTGACTATATGTGATAGCTGTACCTTTAAGTTGTTGAGATATAAATATATAAAAAGGTAATGCAGAATAAAACATCACATTATAAATTTCAACATTTAAGATTCATTACTTGACAATTATTCTATGGGTCTCTAGCACTGATTAAAAATTATTCTCCAGTTTCATTCTTGCAGTTTTTATTTTTCAAGCTGAAAATGAAATAGTTATGGGCAACCCTAAGAGGGAAATTTGAGTTGTTGGATTGTTTTACCTCTAAGTAGCACTTTCTTTTTATAACCTAATGTGTTAAATGATCAGGTTACAAGACTAAAGGCTCAGAGAAGGCTAGAGGAAGGGAACCCACTATGCAACTGTTAGGAGACAGATGGAAGCCTCTTGTCACGGGCATCCATTGTGTTAAATGTGAAGAGGGTAAAGACTCTTCTACACATGAGGGAATGGCTTTACATCGATGTAACAGAGGGCACTTTTCCAAGCCCATCAGCATCCCCCTTTCAGATCTAAGGAAGATGGAGTTTAGCAAGGATAAATCTCAATCCTGGTACAAGTGGGACTCAAACCTGGGAATTGCAGACTACAAACCTGTACCACTGAGCCAAACCACCACTGTTTGAGAGGAAGCAAAAAGGGGATTTATTTTAGCATTTCTCCACCACCAAATAATTAAATATATATATATTACTCAACAAAAAACAAATTGTGGATTCAAAATTCATGAACTGAATGTACCACACTTTAAAATTAAAGTTGTAAAAAAGAAATACAATAGGTCCTCATTCAGTGGTATTGCCAAGAACAGTGGATTGAGGTTTTACACCCCTTTCTTTGAGGTATTTTACCTTTAACAAATCATTAGCCCATCAATTCATATTAATACTTCAACCTCCTGTAAAAAATTGTATGCTATAATACTTTTCTTTAACAAGGTCAAGGGACTTACAGTGTGGCATTATATCCTTTAAAAATTATGCAAAAGTTAGTTGGGTTGTTTTACCTCTGAGCAGCACTTTTTTTGCACACCATGGACCCCAAAGGCCCAGAGAAGGTTGGGGGAGGGGACCCACTGGAACACCTGTTGGGAGACAGATGGTAGCCTCCCGTCAAGCCATCCAGCTTGTTCTTTAATGTGCACAGGGTATGGCTCTCCTGCACACAGAGCCATGGCTCAACATCCCATCCGATGGACGGCAACCTTTCCAAGCCCATTGGTGTTCCCCTACTGACCATGGGCAGGGTGGGGAATTTTGTGGAGATAAATCTCAATGCTGACCCAGCTGGGACTCGAACCTGGGAACTACAGATTACTGACTAAGCCACCCCCACCCCAGCAAAAGTGAGTCAAAGATGTGTTGGTAACCACATCTTTATCATCTATACTCTAAATACAGCATAACAGTGATAATGTACTAAGTATATGTAGTCACTGTGATTACTTTGGAAATTAAGCAATTAATTCATTCTTGGAAAACATAAAATGCTAAATGAAATTAATTTTTCCACAGGAAACAATGCTATAAAGTAAAATTAATTCTGAAATTTCAAAATAGCTATTCTAACTATATAAGTCTGCTCCCCAATTTTAATTCACATCTGAGCATCAGTTAAAATATAAATTATATTTATACCAACAGAAATACAAAAATAATAATTATATAAAAAGTTAACATTTATTTGGGAATAGTCACCAAACCTTCTGTTACACACTACTTATAAAGCTATTTAGTTTTTTTTATTGCAGTTTAGATGAACTTGTAGGTTTGGGTGAGATTCTCAATTTTTTTTTCAACAGTTAGATGGTTTGGGACACCAGCTGCCAAACTGCAGATAGATATCCTCCAATGCAATCCATACTGAAATACCTGTAACAGAATTTAAGTGCAAGTCTAAAACCATTTATTTTTCTATGCTGATACCAACTGAGTGGGTTGCTGATGTTGCATACCAAGTAGCTTCAATTTAAAATGTCATGTTCCTGACCAATGAAAAGGTAAATAAAAATAATTTAGATGTATCATTCACATCATTTACATATGATAAGTTCAGCCATAGGGACTTTTGGTGGTCTTTCTAACTGGGGGAGGAGAGAACAGATTTCTGCTAGTGCAAGATAAAGCAAATTACAGATCTCTTCTGAAACACCAAAAAATTCCCAAACATCTAAAAAAAGGCTGTTGCAAACTGGAGAGCTAATACAGTTTTCCCCAATAAATCAGAGAGCATTTATGTGTTAAGAAGATCTCATTTTATAAACTTAAAAAATGTTGTAAAGGTCATTTAACTCTTTCACATTGAAAGTTTTTTCACTATAGGAAGTAGTAACTCAAAGTTCTTCTGCTAAAAAGTTGATGCATTTTTTGCAACTAACATAAAAATAAATCATACATAAACGACATAAAATTAAACTCATCTTAACTGCTACTAATTTCAACATTTGGCTTCATTTTTATAAACACTAGAAACAGACTAAGTTTAAAATAATAATTTTCATTAAACACAATGCTGCACTATGAAATGCACATAGACAATAGATTTACATATTTAAAATGTAAAGAGGAAAGATATCTGTTTATAAACCAGTTATTGTCACCATCTCTCAGTCGCCATTAGAGTTGCTGCATCAAACCAAGTAGCAACTGAGGGTTGCCTCTCGAGTGCAAAGGGTTAAGTTATATATACAGGGTGTTTCAAAAATATAGGTACAAACTTTTAGGGGAGGTAGATAACATCTAAAGGAATGAGAATTGCATAGGAACCCATAACCGGAAATGCCACCGTAAGTCAATAGGCAGCGCCTATTGCTTTGAGGAAGGTTTGAGACCCCCTCCCCCACCGAAAGAAATCAATGCTCGTGGTGGAAACTTCGAGCATCAATTATCTAATGTGACAATTATCTAATGCGATCAATTATCTAATGTGACAAACTTGTAATGCTCCAATTTTTTTTTATTAACATAGCATTGCATTTTAAAGCACCATTAGATAATTCTAGAATACATATTTAATTTTTTTTTCTAATTAGATCTTAATTCAGACAGAAGATTAAATTGAATTAGATGCCAACACCAACATACATTCCATCATACACTGCTAGCCATTAAAAGTGCAACACCAAAAAGACAAGAGGTATCAAAGCCATATTTAGTGAACACATAGCTTATGTTACAAGGATCAAATGATTACAAATACAATTCAGTTAGACTTCTGGAATACAAAGAAATAAGTATCTTGTGTAGTCACCATGAGCGGCAATAACTGCTGCTACACGGTCCGGCATTGAGAGGATGAGACTTCGGAAATGTGCTTGGGGAATGTCAGTCCATGCAGTTTTGATACATAGCCAAAGTTCATCTGTTGTAGAGGCTGCTGGTGTGCTAGTCGTTGTGAGATCATGAACCAGACATGTTCAATTGGGGGCAGATCCGGTGAATGTGCAGGCCAAGGCAGAAGTGTCACATGGTGGCTATCAAGGAATTATTGGACAATGCATGCCATATGTGGTCGGGCATTGTCCTGTTGGTAAATGGCACCAGAGAGCCCCTGAAGATAAGGTACAACCACAGGCTCCAACACTAATGATGTAACGTTGGCTGGTCAAAGTACCGGTAATGAGTACGAGGCACGTACATGAGTGGAGTCCAATGGCACCCCATACCACAACACCATGGGCCGGACCTGTATGGCACTGCATCATACATATCTCACTGAGCCTGTCACTGCAGTACCATCATATATGGATTCGTCCATCATGGTGCTGCATACTGAAGTGGGATTCATCCGAAAAGATGATGCGACGCCATTTGCACATTCATGCGTGACATTCTTGGCACCACTGCAGTCGCATATGCCTGTGTTGTAGAGTCAATGGTAACTGAAACAATGGCTGCCTAGCAAAGATGCCCTGATGCTGCAGACGTCAAACCATACGTGCAGACACTGGTTGATGTGCAACACATCCTAACTGTTGAGCTAAGGTGTTTGATGTGGCTGTACGATCATTCAAAGCCATGCACATGAGATGTCTGTCCTCTCGTTCGTTTGCGTAACAGGGCCATTGAGATCTCTTATGTCGGTGAGTTCATTCCTCCTCTACCCAATGATACCATATTCTCATCACTGTGGCAGCATTTCGTCCAACACTAATACCAATGTCTCGGTACGATAATCTGCCTTCCCATAATCCCACAATTCTCCCTCGATTAAAGTCGGAAACCTGGTTGTATGGATACCATGTTCTTTGATGGGGCATACTTGATCCTTTAGTGCACAAGAACTGCGAGCAAACAATTCCAGTGCTTTAACCAGCTGTTTGTAATCTCCTGTTATACCACTTCCAGGGGGCCTTACTGTCACACATGATGTGCACATGTGCTGCACTTTGAATCATTTACATATTTTCCCATGGGCTACCCATCTTGCATATTTTGTGACAATCTGACGAGTCCTTCCTGATGTTGCACTTTTAATGGCCAGCAATGTATATAAGAAAATCTTCCCAGTTGTGGCTACAACTGAAACAAATTCCTTCAAATTACTTGATATATAAAAGTTTACCAAATTTTGCATTTTTAAATAACAATTCCAAGGATTTTCACATGAATCTTTTTTAATATTTTACATTCGAGTTAAAATTCAGCATTTAATTTGATTACAATATATTTCATTTGTATAGAAAATATCAGTGATAATAAATATTCTACTGGAGGTTGTTGTCTAAGGTTTTATGGGACCCTAGCAATTAAAAATATAATGCTCCAGATGAGGTAAAAGGAATTAAAACAGCATAAATTATAAAAGACCACACACACAAAAAAAAGCAATTTCAAAATAGTACAAACAGCAGAGGTCAAATGTAAAATTATCCAAAGATATTAACATATTAGTAATGTTTTGATTACAACATTTAGTAAATTGTAATAATACAAATACTGCAGGCATCACAAATTACAAATTAGATAAAAGGTGTCTAAGCATAAACGAAACAATGAGAGAACAAGCATGCAACATTCAGGGGGTAAAAACAATGTTTTACTGGAGAACAAGAAAAAAAAATTGGCATGGTGATACATATTTCGAATGCAACACATACAACACAGAAATCAGGAAACTTTTCACAACAACCTTCAGTCAAATGAATATTTCTTATTTCCTTATTTAAATTTTTAACCATATTTCTAAGTCATCACCTGACAACAACAGTAGAAAATGCCGCAATGAAGAGTGATGATATTTCATTGAAATGCAGACCACAGTAAAATTCCTTTTACAGATCATGGTTCTCCATTTACTGATTAATTATTTAACTGTGCCTTACATAGTGCACAGTTAAAGTAAAAAAAAAAATAAACAAATTTCAGGACCTTATCCTGAAGTAAATAACAAGACTAGATCACATTATTACACAAAAATGTAATTTGCTAATTTCCAATGATAATTAAAAAAAAATTTTTTAAGAGTTTCTGGAAAAGTTCTGTTGAACTGATTTCATCTGTTCATGTGCTTTAGGCAACTGTATGGAAGCTGCATATAACAGTCAGTATGCATGCAATTTCTAACAGTATTAATTTACAGTATAGTTAGAAAGAATTCAGCCCAATGATTTAATTATAAAGTGCATTTCAATGGGATCAGAATACAGGTTGACAAAATGCTTTTAAGGCACATGATATTCTAGAAGTTACAAAAAAAGCAAAAATGCATCAGCTAGGACTAGGAACATTTCTAAAATCTTTGGGGTTGAAGTAAAAATGGGTTGGGTTTACCTCTGAGTGGCACTTTTTTGCACACCATGGGCTTAATGGCCAGGTCACAAAGACCCCGAAGGCTCAGAGAAGGTTGGGAGAGGTGACCCACTGGAACAGCTGTTGGGAGACAGATGGTAGCCTCCCATCAAGGCCATCCAGTGTGTTCTTTAACATGCACAGAGTATGGCTCTCTCATATGGGACTAAGGCTTAACGTCACATCCGATGGACGACAGTCTTTCCAAGCCCATCAGTGTCCCCTACTGATTGTGGGCAAGGCGGGAAGTTTTGTGGAGATAAATCTCAACACTGACTCAGGCAGGACTCGAACCTGAAAACTGCAGATTACGAACCTGGCGTGCTACCAACTGAGCCACCCATCACACCATAAAGTAAAAATGAATGTACATGTTGCTCTTAATTTTAAAACCTTTGTTCTGACAACTTCAACTTGAAAAATAATCCACATGCTGCAAAGACTTCAGTAATTGTATCAACGTATAAGTATTCTTATATGTTGGACTCCATACTTGACTACTAAAGAAGCAGGTATGTCCTTGTATATGTGTTTGTATGCCGTATGAGAAACCAGGACAAGCTCAATACAGCTTTTAGGTTATCTTGGCCCATTGTGTAGAGGAATACCTTCACTTTAAAATATATATATATGGTTGTTAAGCATAAAAATAAGGATTTATTGTCCATTGTTATCTATTTTATGCCCAATCTTGAAACATAAAATTCACGTGCCTTAATATATAGAGTTTTTAACATAGCATTTGAAGTCAATGGTTGATTGGTTGGTTGTTTTACCTCTGAGCAGCACTTTTTTGCACACCATGGGCTAAATGGCCAGGTCACATGGACCTCGAAGGCTCAGAGAAGGTTGGGGGAGGGGATCCACTGGAACAGCTGTTGGGAGACAGATGGTAGCCTCCCGTCAAGGCCATCCAGCGTGTTCTTTAACATGCACAGGGTATGACTCTCCTGCACACGGGGCCATGGCTTAACGTTCCATCCGACGGACGGTGGCCTTTCCAAGCCCATTGGTGTCCCCTACTGACCATGGGCAGGGCGGGGAATTTTGCGGAGATAAATCTCAACACTGACCCAGCCGGGACTCGAACCTGGGAACTACAGATTATGAGCCTTGCGCGCTACCGACTGAGCCACCCCCGCCCCTGAAGTCGATGGGATAAACTTAGTTTAGTCTAGCAGGCCAACTGTCTGTGCTTGTTCCACAGTGGCTGCTGCACATTCAGGTGCCACAGATAGCAAATTCTCATAGATATCTCAGCTCTTTCGCAAAAGGCACACATATAATAATTCATAATTTGAAAACAAGACAGATATAAAAAGCTAAAATTTCTTAAAAGCCTGACTCAAGTTTGGTACACTGGTTTTTACTTTTTCTATGGGCTTATCCCACTGTGGCAGGCATGAGACAGAGTTAATTGTATTGTCATGTATGCTATGAGGTTGTTCACTACAAGGTGGAAGAGCTCTCTGTTTAGGGTGTTGGGATGTTTTTCTTTCCATACCATTGTATGGAAATTACTAATAAAATATTAAATCGAGTATTAAATGTCCTTTCTTCATTAATGCACTTTTTTCTATTTAGGTAAATAACAATTTGTTAGAACATGTCCAACTCATGTTGAGTTGGGTGTGCATAAATAATTCTGGCTTTAGCAAAGAGGTATTTTTGGGGTTTGTTCTTTATTTTCTTTGCCAAACAGGTTGTCAGGATTGACCAGATCAGCTGGGAGAGTATGTGTCCCCCCCTCTTTCTTTCTGTACCCTACCTACATTCCTCAAGAATTAGCTCTGCTGATTGCACAACTGGTCAGAGCTGATAGGGAGGGCATAAGGAAAAAAAGGAAGCCCCATCTGTAAACAGGGATGGGAACAATGAGAAAGGAACTTGAAGTTCAGTCTGTTGGGTAGTTGTGCTCAGCGAGTCTGTTGGGTAGTTGTGCTCAGCGAGGTCAGTGCTGGCGATCCTACAAACAAGCACCAGGTATAATTTGAAAAAAGTACAAAATAGTGAGAAACCCGTGCAAAGAATGGTAATCTCTGGCAGATAATTTGTTGTATGTCTTGACAAAGAAAAATTAATTGTTTTGTTATTGTTACTTAAGTAAATTGGTACAAGTCTGAATTAACCAAGGTACCAGAAACGAGTAATATTTAGCCAAATTTGTGTAAAACGTGTATATACCACCCCACATCGAGTACTGCATACCACTCAGCAGTTGAGTTTATGACACTGGTATTAGTATTAACATTATTTATATCATTTTGGTGCTTTTCCACCCTTGTGAAATTTTCTTAGAGTTACCATAATAATCTTTGATTTGACTAAAGCAATCTTTTAATTGAAGATGTGTGCATTTTGAAGAATGAGTCAAGATATCTGCAAGGAATACCACAGTGGTTGCATAGTGGTTCTGCACCAGGATGTGTAGAAACTACTGTGGAAAAAGCATGGACAGTTGACCTGCTGGACTAAGGCCAAGTTTGACCATTGACTTCAAATGCTACTTTAAAAGCTATTACATTAATAATATAAAGTGAAATAAGTGGTAAGATTGGATATAAAAGAGATAAGAATGAAAAATTCTTATTTTTAACAGCTATTAGTGTTCATAATATCAATATGAAAATGATTTATGACACACACAAAAGAGATTACACAAAAGCAGAGATTTCATCAATCAACTGCATCTAGGCTTTGGATTGGATTGTTTTACCTCTGAGTGGCACTTTTTTGCACACCATGGGCTAAATGGCCAGGCCACAAGGACCCCGAAGGCTCAGAGAAGGTTGGGGGAGGGGACCCAACTGGAACAGCTGTTGGGAGACAGATGGTAGCCTCCAGTCAAGGCCATCCAGCGTGTTCTTTAACGTGCACAGGGTATGGCTCTCCCGCACATGGGGTCACGGCTTAACGTCCAATCCGACGGACGGCGGCCTTTTCAAACCCATCGGTGTTCCCTACTGACCATGGGCAGGGCAGGGAAATTTTGGAAAAATTCATCGCCGCCACAGCGGGAATCGAACCCGCATCTCTCCAGATTCATGCCAGAGTGCGCTAACCATTGCACCACGCGTCGGACTGCATCTAGGCACATTAAGGAATGGTTGAATTTTAACTCTTTCTGTGTCTGAGCAGTGTTAATTGGTTTCATCTTTCGAATTCTAGTGACCTAGAAAGAAGCTTTGGTTCCAGAGCACAAGTGTATAAAAAAAACTTCTGAATAGAAATACACACTTTTTAACTGTTTCTAATCAAATATTGAAAATAAAATTTAAATCTATGATATATGTATATTTTTACCTGTTCATTCCGTTTGGAAAAATTATGATAAAGTTTAAAAATAAATATATTTGAGTCTGCAGTCAATGTAAATAGCATCAAGTAGTGAAGATTTGGTTTATGCCTTTATCTACTTATGTGATTATTGGTTGGTTGTGATTCCTGATACTTTGACTCTGGTAGAGTTGTAATGCTTTCAAAACTTCTAATATAACGATACTGATTTTATTACTATCAGAAATTTTATCATCCAGGAACTATGTACATTGGCTTTCAGTCAATATTTTAGTTAAAAAACACCTTTAAAATCAAAAGTCTACTAATGTTTCTAAAATTATTTTATTGCTTCTAAAATGTATTTGTATGTACTTTTTTTCATAGTTCTTTATCACTTTTAAGAAATATTTTTCAATTTTTATTCATATTATCTTGCTTTTGAAGCAAAATGATTATTTTATGACACTGCTTTTCTTACGTTTAGAGTTTGCTGATCATCAATGGTAAAAAAAATATGCATAAATCACTAAAAAATGAAGGAAAAAACTAAATGAATGGAACATTTAAGCATTAATAGAAATATCATGAACTGTTTATATTAGAATAATAAAATAATTTAGAATTTTTTTAAATTTTAGGGAAAAAAAGCAAAATATTGCATTGTTTAAAAAAAAATGCTTAAATAATTTAACTTACCATTTTTTCCCTAAATTCTTGCCATTTTATTAAGCACAATTAAATGCTCTTTATTTTGGTATATAACATGACATTTCCATTCTTAGTTCAGGATGAGGTTCTAAAGCTGCTTATTTCATTTCCTGAAAACACTTTAAAATGAATCCGGCCATCACAAGTTGTTTCAGAAACCAAACACCGTAAGGGTTAAAGAACAACATTTGGGTACCTCATCAACTGTCACAATAAATTTACTGGACAGACTAGCAGTATGTGCTTGTTCCATTGTGCTTGCAGATTTTCCATAAAACACAACTTTTTTGGGTCAATTTGTTAATGGTAATGAAGAAGAGATCCTCTATGGTAATTTGAAACACAAATAATACTACAAATGGACCAAAAGCAGGATTCCACCAAAGGAAGGTTATGCATTTGGTGGGATTTGAAGGTATATATATATAATTTTTTCTTTTCCCTTTTTTTTTTATGAGTTACTCCATGACCAAACTGTTGACACATAATAACAACAGTTGGATAAAGGCAAGAAATTGTTTTAAAAAAATGTCTGCCACTAGCCAATAAAAAAGGTGTCATCTTTCAGTATAATACTAGATATGCAACACTGATGATCAAGAGAAAAATTGAAAGAATTAAACCAGGAAGTGTTTTTTCATCCCCCACCTCGCTATTTCCCAAAAATTGTACCAGAAATTTTTGCTTTAATACACGTCAGATAATTATTTTTCATTTAAGAAATTATTCAAACTTCAAAAATATCAAATTGCTGATGTTTAGTTTTTTAGCTTCCAGATAGAAAGTTTCTTTCTACAGCAGTGGAATCTATATGCTTATGGATATATGGGAAATGGTCAGAGAAAACAATGGAAAATATATCAATATGCATTTTTCCTAAAAACCAAATTTCAGTTTTATTTTACATACCAGACAAAAACTTTAACAAAGATCGATTAAAAAATTTATAACAAAGTTATTTAGAAACTAATCTTTATGACACTTAAAGGGTTAAACAAAGCTGCAGTTCTTGGAATTAACGATTCATTAGAAATAAATATATATTGCAAATATGCAAAACAAACATACCACAATGAGAGTAATGAAAATTTTGCAAAAACTTTAAACATTCTTCTAGTCCAGCAAAAACTGTGAATTCACCATAAAATGGATTTTTTCTGAAGAATAAATCAAATACTGCATAGTCTGAGCACTTGTCACTTTTCCAATATGCATATGCCATAGTAATTTGATATAAATCTGGAAAATAAAAATGCATTTATATTAGTCATCTGTATATAATTCATTTTACAAAACAAAAAAAAAAGCATTAAAATCCTAAAATTTTCGAACTGAGCATTATACAAAGCAGAATTTATGTCATGCTTTAGTCTTCTGTTATTTTTTCACAGAAAATAAACACAAAAAGTTATATATCTAAGCCTTTAACTGCACACCTAAAACAAACTATTACCATTGAATCGTTTTAGTATCTAGCTGCAACACAGGAGACATAAATCTCCCATCAGTGATAATTGTGAAATAAATCTGTTATTTATACAAAAATTCCATTCTATAATTAATATTCATTTTAACATTTTCAATAATAGGCAAGAAAGCAGAGCTAGCTTTTTGCTAAGTAGCAAAAACTAGTAAAAACAAGAAATATGGCAAAAATAAAAAAATTGCTTTGACTTAAAAGAATAGAAACACCTTTCTTTTCATTTAAAACTAAATATGCAACTGGAATAGTAAATTATATATAACAAAAATAATTTAATCAATTTCTTTTTGCTTACAAGTTGCATTGATTGACAACTGGACGAGAACTTATTGTATTATTATATATGTAAACGAGTCATTCTGGACAAATTTTGCCAGAAATTAGCAATTTCACTAAAGATAAGTTAAAAGATTATGCATGAAGCACGACTTCTTATATTTTCTTGACTCTCGTAAACCACTTTACATTTCAAGGACAGTGAAAGAATATTTAGAAGATAACAAATAAAAAAAGGTAAATAAATAATTTATAGAAAAAATTATGGAAAACAATAGTACCTCCTTTGAGCAACATTTTGTGCAGATTGACAAACAGGATTATGAGCAGTTTGCCTAAAGGCTTCAGGAAAAGGGGGAGACTTAGGATGCAATGGGCAGACAGTCAAACAGGATCTTGCTAGAATTAGCTTACAGTGGCCAAATGCAGCAGCTGTAGCTCTGAACAGACATGTCTGGAGGGTCCATAGCCCATGGCTGCAAGAGGATTTTGTATGCTTTTTTGATTCATAATTTAGATTTACCTATGCATATTGGGGGCAGGAGTGTAATAATCCACATCCTGAATAATATGAATTAAATCCTAATCCCATTCCTAAGAATCATAGTTCATACACACAAGCACGACATGGCTTGAAGGGCTGAAAAACAAACATTCATTATATATTTTAAACAATTAACAGTACATCCTCGAGCAGCCATGGGCTATGCAGGTCCAACTAGACTGTGCAGTTTAGTTCCCAAGTCTGTCTGTCTTGAGCTACATCTGCTGCATCTGGCCATTGGACACCAATTCTAACAATTGGCAATTCAATGACTGTTTGACATTGTCTGCCCACTGCATTCTAGCTCTCCCACTCTTTCCGAGGCCTTTAGGCACACTGTTCATAACCCTATTCGCCAATCTATAATTATCCATACGGGCAAACATGGCCAAACCAACGGAGTATCTCTCTGCACAATATGCTGCTTAAAGGAGGTTGCTAAACTCCTTTGCCTAACCTCATCATTAGTTACAAAGTTGAACCACCTAATGCCCAAGATACTGTGAAAGCATCTAGAATCAAAAGCCTAGTTTCCTGTTATCTTGTTTACAAAGTGTCCAATTTTCACTACCATAAATAACCCTAGAAAGAACCAAATTGTTATACAGTCTAATTTTAGTCTTTAGGTGTATACATCTATTTCTCCACACTCTCCATAGATTTTTAAAAATCCCAGCAGCAATCCCTCTTCATCTGTTAATCTCATGCCGCACATCACCATTATCTGTTACATAGCTCCCAAGAAAATTAAACTGTGACACCTGCTCAAGACTGCAACCATTCAGATTAACTGAATCACAGCCTGCCTGACCAATTTTCATCACTTTAGTTTTCTCTCTGTTTATCACCAAACCTACTCTACTACCAGTTTCATCAACAGCTTGAATGAAAGAGTTAATCTCATCAACATCATATGCCAAAAGGGCTAAATCATCAGCATAATCTAAATCAGAAATTTTCGTATCTCCAGTCCATTTAAGGCCAAAATCTTTCCCTTGAAGTGAATTTCGCATAACATAATCATTAACCAAGCTAAAGAGAAAAGGGGACAAAATGCAACCTTGTCAAACACCAGAAGTAATGCTAAAACAATTGCTACAAGCCTTACCAACTCTCACACATCATTCAGTGTCAACATGATTCATTATGTTAACTAACTTATCTGGTATACCACATGATCTCACAATCAACCACAAATTATGATGATCAACAGAGTCAAAGGCCATCTTGAAATGTGCAAAGCTAGCAACCACAGGTTTCTGAAACTCTAAACATTTCTCAAGAATCTGCCTAAGTAAAAATATCTGATCCACATATCCCCTACTACTTCTGAAACCACATTTCTCATCACACAATTGCCTGACAACCAGATTCTTAATTCTATTAAGCACAATCATGTAAAGAACTTTCCCTGGAACAGAGAGTAGGCTGATACCACTATAGTTAAGACAAGAACTGCGATCACCTTTTTTGAAAATAGGGATAATAATAGTTCTGGTAAAATCCTTAGGAACCATGCCTTTATCATAAAAGATATTCAAAATTTCAGTCATCCAAGTGGTAACCGAAACATTTCCAGCTTTAAGAATTTCCATAGTAATTTCATCAACCCCTGGGATTTATGAAGGAATCTGGATTTGAGTCCCAGGTTACGCATGGATGTGTGTTGTTTTTCTGCTGAGGTCCTGCCATCCTCACACACCTTCTATTATGGCATATTAAACTGACAGGCTCCTGTCAGACCTTTGTAGCAAGCAGCTGCTTGAGGGAGTATTTACTTTTTATATAAAGTATCACAGATGTCTAGACATGGACTAAGAAATAAGTTCCATAGTTTAATGTTTGCTCATTCACTGAACCCATATAATGAGATATTTTATAATGATGTAACATTGATAACATTTCAATGTCACAGAATGTATTAACAATGGAAAAAGTGTTAACAATTTTTGTTAACTGGTAAGAGAAATCAGTTTTAATGCTCTATCTTCCTCTGAATTTCACAAGAGATTTCATCCCTGGTATGTTTTTTTTTTACTTTATTAGAGTGCTGTTAGGAGACAGATATGAAGTCTCCTGTCCAGGCCATCCAAGCTTTTTTTTTAACATGCAAAGGGTTGGTTCTTCTGCATATGGAGCTCCAGATGGTAGCCTTTCCAAGCACATTGGTGTCCCCTTTCTGTCTGGAGAGCAGGGTGGAGATTTAATGGAGATAAATCTCAATGCTTGCCCAGGTGGAACTCGAACCTGGGAAATGCAGATTATGGGCCTGCATACTACTGACTAGGACAACTCCCACCCAGCTACATACAAAGATAAACATTGCTTTTAGTTTATTTCACTTTTTAGTGGCAATGTTATAAGGAATTTTGTTACAAAAAAAAAGACCTATCTCTTTTGCTACAGTGAAGAAAATTGTCACATTATAATTGACTCCTACTAAATTTCCCTCTGCTTTTTAGGAGAAGAGAAAGCATAACTTGAGGTAGTTCATAATATTCTTGGCACCACAAGCTTTCATTCAAAATATATCTTGTTGCAATTGCTCCCCCCATGAAATTTATGCCCCTTTTGGGAAGAAGTATGTGTGTGTGTGTGTGTGCAAAACTTGAGGTAGCCTACGACATTCCATAAGCTTTCATTTGACACATATCTCATTGTCACATTTACATATATTGAAGTGCCATTGAATTAGGGATAGCAACCTAGTAACCTGTTGGACCCCCCTGGCCCTAATAACTGCCGCCACACAACAAGGCAAGGATGCCATAATAATAAAAAATTAATACCCCCCTCATGCACCTGCTTGCCACAGAGGTCTAAAAGGAGCCTGTCAGTTTATATGCCATAGTAGAAGGTCTGTGAGGATGGCAGGCCCTCATCAGAAAAACGACACATACATCCATGCCTTACCCGGGGCTCGAACCCAGGTCCTTTAGATCAGTAGCCATGTGCGCTAACCACTCAGCCATGGGATGGCTAGATATAAATAAATAATAAATATTCCCTAAAGCATCTGCTTGCCACAGAGGTCTGACAGGAGCATGTCAGTTTATATGCCATAGTAGAAGATCTGCGAGGATGGCAGATCCTCAGCAGAAAAACAAACACATCCATGCCTTATCCGGGGTTTGAACCCAGGTCCCTTAGATCAGTAGCCAAGTGTGCTAACCACTCAGCTGAGTGGTTAGTACACTTGGCTACTGATCAAAGGGACCTGGGTTCTGAACCCCGGGTAAGGCATGGACACATGTGTTGTTTTTCTGCTGAGGTCCTGCCATCCTCTCAGACCCTCTACTATGGCATATAAACTGACAGGCTCCTGTCAGACCTCTGTGGCAAGCAGCTGCTTGAGGGGGGTATTTATTTATTTACTCCATAAGCTTGAATAAATGTTCCACAGATATGGCGACCCATGCATCCTCCAGAGCTGTCCACAATTCTCTCAAGGTTGTCGCTGATGGGGCATGGGCCTGAACACTTTGCTCGACAGTATCCCAAAGATTTTCGATGGGATTTAAATCTGGGCTTCTAGGTGGCCAATTCATTATTTCAAAATCAGTAGAATGCTCCTGCAACCATACAGTAGTCAACCTAGGACTGTGAGATAAACAGTTGTCTTGCTGGTAGACACCATCTCCATTAGGATGAATGATGGCCATCATCATCATCATCCTCAAGCAGCCGTGGGCTACGGAGGTCCAACCAGACTGTGCAATTTAGTTCTCCAAGCAAGTCTATCCTGAACTACATCTACTGCATCTGGCCACTGCACACCAATTCTAACAAGGTCCTGTTTGACATTGTCTGTCCACAGCATCCTAGGTCTCCCTCTCTTTCTGAGGCCTTTAGGCACACTGTTCATAACCCTATTCGCCAATATATAATTATTCATACGGACAACATGGCCAAATCAACGGAGTCTCTCTCTGCACAATATACTGCTTAAAGGAGGTTGCAAACTCCTTTGCCTAACCTCATCATTAGTTACAAAGTTGAACCACCTAATGCCCAAGATACTGCGTAAGCATCTGGAATCAAAAGCATCTAGTTTCCTGTTATCTTGTTTACAAAGTGTCCAAGTTTCACTACCATAACTAAGCCTAGAAAGAACCAAACTATTATACAGTCTAATTTTAGTCTTTAGGTGTATATGCCTATTCCTCCACACTCTCCCTAGATTCTTAAAAGTCCCAGCAACAATCCCTATTCGTCTGTTAATCTCATGCCGCACATCACCATTATCTGTTACATAGCTCCCAAGGTAATTAAACTGCGACACCTGCTCAAGACTGCAACCATTCAGATTAACTGAATCACAGCCTGCCTGACCAATTTTCATCACTTTAGTTTTCTCTCTGTTTATAACCAAATCTACTCTACTACCAGTCTCATCAACAGCTCGAATGAAAGAGTTCATCTCATCAACATCATTTGCCAAAAGGGCTAAATCATCAGCATAATCTAAATCAGAAATATTCATATCTCCAGTCCATTTAAGACCAAAATCTTTCCCTTGAAGTGAATTTCGCATAATATAATCATTAACCAAGCTAAAGAGAAAAGGAGACAAAATGCACCCTTGTCGAACACCAGAAGTAATGCTAAACCAATTGCTACAAGCCTTACCACTCTCACACATGACTCAGTGTTATTATAGAGAGCTTTCATGGCCATAAATGGGTGTAAATGGTCAGCCATGAGTTCTACATACCGGGATGAATTGAGAGTTGTCAGTACATGTATCAAAGGTCCCATAGACATTCATCTGAAGACACCCCAGGCCATCACTGAGCCACCACCTTTCTCACTCTGGCTTGATGCAGGATTCTTCACTGAGCCACCACCTTCTTCACTCTGGCTTGACATGCAGGATCCATGGCTTCATGGGGTTGGCGCCATACCCTCAATCTCCCATCGGCTGATGAAGTTTAAATCGGGATTCATCACTCCAGAGTATCTGTTGCCAATTTTCAATGGCCCAGTTTCGATATTCTTTAGCCCAGGCAAGGCGTTGAGTCTGGTGTTGTGCCATTAGAAATGAGACTCTCGTTGGTTGGATGAAGCCGAGAACAATGAAGTGAGCATTGCATGATCTGTGCACAGACTTCCTTGCTGGAACCCAAATTCAGATGGGAGGTGATTTCAGATAGTGTCTGGCTCCTATCAGTCCATACGATGTGGGTCAGACGGCGAAGCCCATGATCATTCAAGGTTCGTTGTCCTTTGCAGTTCATCCAAGTGCTAGTTTTATTGCCGGAACTTTCATATTCCCATCAATAATATTTTGCAAAAAATTTTTGCCAACATACATAACTTAAAAAAAAATCAACAGGCAATGCTGTGATTGTCATTCTATATTTAAATCATTAATAATGCTAAATAGCATGATGAGACTTTATTATTTATTTCCATCTTACTAAGTGCAATATAAAAAGTAATAGTTGCCACCCAAGATCATAGATGATGCCAACAGTTGGCCCGAAATTCTCGGTGAAAAGCTTAAAGTCTTAAATTAGCGAAAAAAAGACAGCTGGCATTAGTTCAATGGTAGAATACTCTGGCATGCTTCTGTAGAGATGAGAGTTCAAGTCCTGTATATCAGTGAAATTTTTTCAGCAAAATATTTATTGATTTATCAATGTTAAAAAGTCAACAGGTAACGCTGTGATTGTCATTCTATGTTTAAATGATATATCCAGTCACCCAATATTGTGATATAGACTAGTGGGAATGGACAACTTCAGGTTTATTTAATCTGATGTCACTACCACAATATAATTAAAGCTGTAAGTGTAATATTACAATCAGATATTCTCAACTTTCAATATCTTGAAATAGACTTTAATTTTACAGACAGTTCAGTTTATTCTCATCCCATGCTTAATTCAATATCTAAATATTTTTTTCTTCTTCAACTATTTATTTCACATGCAACTTATGAGGCTTTAACATCAGCATAGCAGTGTATTATAATTTAAAGATACCTTCGGACAACTTGTAAAACATCTGTATTAATTATTGTGAAATAAAATCGCAATGTTTAGGGATTACATATGAAATGTTTCATAACTGAGTATTGAAACAGACAGCATTTCCTTAAATCAAAAATAGTATGGAATTAGTTTTCCCTAAAAAAAATGCTATTTTAAACTATGAGTTGACACATTTCTTTAAATCATCCCATGTGCATATTTGATGGAACAAATTATGCAGTATCTGCACATGTCCACTAGTTTAGCTGCATTGAAACAAATCCCATAATGTACACACAAAAAGGTTTTGCTAAGGGACATAGCACATCACTGATTATATTTTGGTACTTGTGACTACATTAGGCCTGGATTTCCCATTAGGCATGTCAACATAATAAGGGGTCCCCATCACTTGAATGCTAACATTTGTTTAAATAACAATATTTTACTTAATAATGTATTTTTTTAAATTTTAACTAGTTAATCTCTCTCTCACCTGACAATCAAAACTGAACTCCTAAAAGAATATGAATTGTGAGGCTATACACTGTATTACAAAACATACTGTAATACTTCCTTGCTATGTGAAAGAAAAATCACATTCAAAGATCCCAAACTTAATTTTAAACAGAAAAATGTTACAGTAGATAAATTGTTGGGTTGGGTTGTTTTACCTCTAAGTGGCACTTTTTTGCACAATGCAAATAATGCTAAATGGCCAGGTCAGAAGGACCCTGAAGGCTCAGTGAAGGTTGGGGGAAGGGACCCACTGGAACAGCTGTTAGGAGACAAATGGTAGCCTCCTGCAAGGCCATCCAGTGTTCTTTAACATGCACAGGGTATGGCTCTCCCACACACGGGGCCACGGCTTAACATCCCATCCGACGGATGGTGGCCTTTCCAAGTCTATCGATGTCCCCTACTGACCATGGGCAGGGCAGGAAATTTTGCGGAGATAAATCTCAACGCTGACCCAGCTGGGACTCGAACCTGGGAACTACAGATTACGAACCTGGTGCACTACCGACTGAGCCACCCTCTGCCCCAGATAAATTGTAGATTTCAAATTTATCCAAATATAGATTTTCAAAAATATTAGTTTATTATTTAAATGGCTTAATGAAGCTGATATATTTTCACAGCAAGTGCTAATGTTACATTTGTCCTGAACATTGTTTCAAAATTAGGTAATGTTTTTCACTTTGCATCAAAACTTCTAAAATTACATTTATTTTAGTAAACAATGTTGCAATTTTACAGTAAATTCTTATGAGTAAAAAACATGTTAAATAGTTTAATTTTTTGGAACTCTTTAAATGGTAAATATTGCTCAAAACCTAGATTTTGGCAATTTATTGAGATTTTCCATTTTTGTGATACTTTGCTTCAAAACACTTAATTTAAAGTTAGAGTTTTGGCTACAGTTTTCCATTCCCACAATATGGAAATATCCCAATACCTTTGATAATTTAGTGCAATTTTTCTTTTCTCAGAGCAAAAAGTGAGAAAGAAAAAAATCTAAATTTCAATAAATTATTATTTGGAAAAAATTTATGCTGAATACGTGGGATTTGAACTTGCAACTCTTCAGATACATATCAGAGTGCTCTACCAGCTAAACCATTGGATGATAATTTTCTTCCAGCTTTTTTAAATATTATTGCATACTGAATTAGATTCATTTTACTATTTATTAACAAAATATTATTAAAACTCCTAAATATATTTAAATTATATTATTTCCTTTCTTCATGGTTGTGAAAGCAGTATTTTTTTTTAAATAGGAAAACTATTGAACATAAAGGGCCAATATCACTTTGTGTCTGCTTACAGATACTTGAGGTATAAACTGGCCATATGCAAAACATTCAATCATGTTTTGGCAAATTACAGATATAAATGACATTTTAGTATTGCAAATACATATAAAATTGAAAAAAAAAAGGAATTAATTTCTTAATACTATTTTCTTCACACTTTTGTCAAAATATAAAGCATACATGAAAAAAAAAATTATTATATAATCATGAAAAACAGTTGAGGGTTAGCATTTAGTTGAAGGCAGCTAATAGACCAAACGTGTGTTTTGGCTTTGCTAATGTTCTATATCTATTCCATGATTAATATTTAAGGAGACTGATCATTCAGACAAATGAATGAAACTAAAGGCAATGCATTCCTGAATATAACTGAGCAATATTTTGGTTTACTTTTATTAAGGTATTAATCATGCATCATTTATTTACTGCTTATTTTAATATAAGCAATTACCTATGCTGAATATCTGACATGTGAAATAAATTTATAAACATTTATGCAATCAAAAAGGTGAGAGAGTAAATGCTTATTATATTACAATTATAGGCCTATGTATCCCATAATGTTTTGAAATGTAGGAAATAGTGATTAAAAAAAAATAAATAAATACCCCCTCAAGCAGCTGCTTGCCACAGAGGTTTGACAGGAGCCTGTCAGTTTATATGCCATAGTAGAAGGTCTGAGAGGATGGCAGGCCCTCAGCAGAAAAATGACACAACTAGCCATGCCTTACCCGGGGCTCGAACCCAGGTCCCTTAGATCAGTAGCCAAGCGTGCTAACCACTCGGCCATGGGACGGCTATAGTGATTAAACAGTACTTTATAAACTAGATTATTTGAGCTGATTGTTAGTGTCAATCTTTCAGCTGCAGAAATTGACTTCCTCCTGAATATTTGGAGGAAGTCCAGGAAGCTGACCTCTTGAATATTCAAGGGTCAGCCTCCTGAATATTAGAGATTAAACTGAGGAAAAATAAAAGACCCTTAATCTTTTTCTATCATTAAAAATCTCGCAAACCCATTTAGAGTGATATCTTTTATAACTACATCTATGATTAGCCAGGCAAGCAATATTACCCTTTTACAGACCAATGAGCTTAGTTCTTCGTTGCAGACCATGCATTTAATGTGAAAGCTATATCAATAGCTTGCAAAGTGGCGAGTGAAATGTAATGATGTCACAATGCATTTGTGGAGAGGTAAGTGTGAAAGCACCCTGACACTGCTGGAACAGCCATTATAGTGACTTTTTTGCAAGCCGAGTAACAAATTTAATCTTCATCATTCTTAAGCATCCCGGAAATTCCTCTTACTGCCCATCTTCTACGGTATGGTACATAGATTTCTGCTAAATAACTTTTGATACTTGATAGCACAGAACATTTGTTGAAGTGCTTAAAAACATCTAACAGTGTCGTAGAGAAGATTTCAACTTAATTTTAACCCTTTTGATGCCATTCATAGCTGGCTCTCTTGGTTTCTGGAGTGAAATAATGAACCCAAATCTCATCACTGGTCACAATTTGCTGTACAAAATGAATTTCCCTCAGATTTAAAGTAATACAAAAGTTATGTGCAAATGGTGACATGAAACGACTTCTAATTAACCCTTCCAGTGTCCAACCTGAAAAACTGGAGGCCAAATTTAACTTTAGAACTTTTTTGCCAAATAATTAGTGAAAGGAATTATGGCATGTTATATGCCAAATTAATCAATATTTAATTCTGGATTTTCTGAAAATAAAATATTTAACAAAAAAGATCATATGTTTTATTTTAATAGGACTTTTTTTAGAGTCATGTAGTAAAAAAATGCATCTGGCAACACATAAAAATTAAAAAAAAAAAGCTGATAGACAGAAATGATTATAATGCGCATGAATAGAAAGGCTATTTCTAAATAACAAAAAAAAAAAAAACTTTCTTGTTTAAAGTAAACATTTCTTTCATTTTGAAAAGAATTTAATTCTGAATTTTATTGAAGTAAAAAATTTGATCAATGTAGTAACACATTAATTTTAATAACAATTTTTACAGTGATATACCAAAAAAAAGGTACACATTTCATAATTACTTCCAAAATCTTCCATTTTTAAAAAGTAGCAGTTCTTTGTTAATTATCAGGAGATTTTAAAAACTTTAAGGAAAAATTGTTGATAATCGTTCAAATCAAACTTTTGAGCTTAAATTAGGGGATTGCTTCAGCACTGAGTAATGTTAACAAACAAATTGGCAATACCTTACATAACTTCTAAGAAATGGCAAACAGATGGCTTTAACAAATTATTTATGCCATAGTTTTAATAAAATATGCATCAAATAAAAAAAGAAAATATTATTTATCAAGCTTAAATTACATATTTTTTTTATAAGATATCTATGAAAAATTTTTAAAATAGAAATTTTTATTCTTTTAAAAATAGTTTTATTGTACTAAAAGTGGATATATACATTTTGGACACTGGAAAGGTTAAATGTCAATGCCTTTGGTATCAAACTTTTTCGAACAGCAAGTGCTCGTGGATGATTTTTCCCACATTACCAACACTGATGTTGACTATTACAGCTATGTTATGTACCCTTACCTTCTGCTTTCCAAAATAGCCTGTTGGACATGACTGATGTTCACTTCAGTCATAGCAGTAGCTGACACATGTCCATGCAGTTCATTTGCTACTCTTTCTCGGCCCTTGGAAAACTTGTTGCACCAATCATAGATACTTGCCTTTGATAGCATTTTATCCCCATACTGTGCAAAATTTCAGCAGGTTTTACCTTCTTCACAAGAAGTTTAATAATACAATGCTGTTCCATACTCAATGCGTGTGAAAGGTGCATTGTGTTCCCCCAATGCATCTCATATGTGTCACATGGGTGAAACTACTATTGGCGTGGTTTCATCCATTCACACATATTTACCATATGGATTCTGTACCCATTGGTACAGAACATGGAGAGTTACAATAAAAAGTACAGGTCAACCTTGAACCAGCCTCATAAAATAAATCTAAGTGAATGAAAACGAAGTTTTAAATATAAAAGAAATACTAACTAGATGCATGGTCACATTATCCTAGGGATGAGAGCGGAACATTTATTGTAAACAACCATTTCGTAGACACTTGACTGCACATGTGAGGAATAACTAGGTCACTGCACTCTGAGAACTTCCTCTGCCATGGCATATTTTACACTGCAAGCAGCTTCACAATAACTCTAGCTAATAAGACTTGTTACTTCCGGTTTGGATTTTGAGAGTGTGAAAGGCACATAAAATGCTAGGAAAAATGGTAAAAATAATTCTGGGAATACTGAAATTGGTTTACGGCAGAAAAGAGAGTAAAAGTGTGTGTGTGTGTGGGGGGGGGGGGGGGGGGGGGGGGCAGAGCTCTGTACTTCACAATTACTTCCAAAATCTGACATTTTAAAAATAACTTTTTTTATTTTTCAGGAGATTTTTGTAACTAAGGAAAAATTTATTGATAATAGTGCAAATCAAACTTGTGAGCTAAAATCAGAAGATTTCTTCAGCAAAAAGTAATATTAACAATCAATAATACCATTTAGTTCTTCTAAGAAATGGCAATCAGATGGCTTTAACAAATTATATATTGTAATTTAACAAAATATGCATCAAATGAAAAATATATATATATTATTTTTCAAATTTTAATTACATATTTTTATACGTAATTAAAATATCCAAGAAAATTTTCAATTTTTTTTTCATTGAAATTTTATGTGTTACACAAAAGATGCTACATTCGTCTTTAGTCTTTCATTTAGGATTATGTCTACATTTATGATCATTGGGGACCTTTGAAGGGTTAATCCTCCTCTATGTGACAATTGATGGCAAAAATCACCAACATATATCTATACTTGATGCATAATTACTATTTGTCACACTGCTTTAAGCAGTAATTTTTTTAATCATATTGTTGATTTAAATCAGATTTATTTCATAATTAAAAATCCCATTTTAAAATTTTTAAATATTATTTATTTGCTGTGCATATTATTCAGTAACTGATCTACAGGACCTGGGTTCGAGCCCCGGATAAAGCATGGAAGTGCGTGTTGTTTTTCTGCTGAGGTCCTGTGATCCTCTCAGATCTTCTACTATGTCATATAAACTGACAGGTTCCTGTCAGATCTGTGGCAAGCAGCTGCTTGAGGGGGTATTTATTATTATTATTATTATTTAACTGAATTACTAGACATCATGGAACTGTAATCAAGTGGCTGCTGAGTATTTCTCTGGTTGCTAAATACTTCAAGGTTAAAAAATTTACCTTCTTTTTTGCTGAACACAATTTAAAAAAAAAGACAAGCCTTCAGATTTAAATTTGGGTTGTTTTACCTCTGAGCTGCACTTTTTTTTGAATACCATGGGCTAAATGGCCAGACCACAAGGACCCCAAAGACTCTGAGAAGGTTGGGGAAAGGGACTTACTGGAACAGCTGTTAGGAGACAGACATCTCCCGTAAAAGGCTTTAATGTGCACTGGGTATGGTTTTCCCATACACAAGACCATGGTTTAATGTCCCATCCAATGGATGGTGGCCTTTCCAAGCCCATCTGTGACTCATATTGACCATAGGCATGGTGGGGAGTTTTACACAGATAAATCTCAACGTTGGTCCAAGCACGACTCAAATCTGTGAACTGCAGATAATGAGGCTGGCACACCACTGACTGAGCCCTCCCCCTTCAGATTAAAAAAAAAAGAGGTGGATTCCAGATCACCCACTCCATTATTTAGTCTTCTGGCCATGTACCTGGAAAAACTGTCATCAACTCAGGGTTGGGTTGTTTTACCTGAGTGACACTTTTTTGCACACCATGGGCTAAATGGCTAGGTCACATGGACCCCGAAGGCTCAGAGAAGCTTGGGGGAGGGGACCCACTGGAACAGCCGTTGGGAGACAGATGGTAGCCTCCTGTGAAGGCCATTCAGTGTGTCCTTTAATGTGCACAGGGTATGGGTCTCCCACACATGGGGCCACGGCTTAATGTCCCATCCGATGGACGGCGGCCTTTCCAAGCCCATCAGTGTCCCCTACTGACCGTGGGCACGGCGGGGAATTTTGCGGAGATAATCTCAACGCTGACCCAGCTGGGACTCGAACCTGGGAACTACAGATTACGAGCCTGGCGCACTACCAACTGAGCCACCCCCGCCCCTTATCAACTCAGGACTTAAGCCTGGATCCAGCACTTGTAGCACACATCTT
Organism: Ryuthela nishihirai; assembly: GCA_038380435.1. Classification (NCBI taxonomy): domain Eukaryota; kingdom Metazoa; phylum Arthropoda; class Arachnida; order Araneae; family Heptathelidae; genus Ryuthela; species Ryuthela nishihirai. The sequence continues at coordinate 18,521,302 of JAWZYU010000022.1, forward strand.
AATACTCAGCACCACCAAGGAGACACAGTGGTATCCCATTATTTTCTGAGGTGTTCAGGATCTGGCCACCCAACTTACAGCAGAAACGATTTTAGAAAGCCAGAAACAGTGGTGGTGGCCATGTAAGATCAGAACTACGAGTTTGTTTATATGACATTTGGATCCATGAAGTTTTCTGCTTAATAAATACACAAAAACCCAATTAACTAGCTGTTAATTAATGATAGTAACTTTAATGTTACTCAGATTAGACCAATTAACTAGCTGTTCATTAAAAATAGTAACTTTAATGTTACTCAGATTAGACCAATTAAAATTATTGTTACTATACAGAATGTTTCATGATTTAAAATGTTTCCACCATAGGTGTGGACTATTGAGGTCTGCAGCTAGCAAGAAGCAATTTTAACAGTTAAAAAAAAAACAAAAATAGTTTTTAATATGCTCTATCTATTTAGTGTTTATCAGTGTTAAGCTTACGCATCTCTGAAATGATAAATTTTGCTTTCTGAATCAACTGTGTAAAGTAGTGAAAGTGTGCATTAAGTCAAACATATAAATATTTATTATTTACAATGGAAAACTATTCTTCCTGTAACAAATTTTTTTGGATGATTTTTTTTTTTTGATTCTCAGCACTTAACCATACCCTGCTTTCATTGTTTATCTATTAAAATTATGTTTATTCTTTAAAATGTGGAAAAACATCAACTTTTTTTAAAAAATTAGCTTCACTTTCAGTCATGATCCACTAAGTACTTGCTTATGCAATAATTCAACTCTGACAGATTTAACAAGTTGATGATGATAGGCGACAAAAAACTTTCCGATATCAATAAAATAAAATTAAATACTCCCTCAAGCAGATGCTTGCCACAGAGGTCTGACAGGAGCCTATCACAATATTAACTTGAAATATCTTCTTAAAACTTCTACAAAGACAACGAAAAAATTATGATGTAGCAAAAATGTTAATAAATTGTATAACAGACGGCACGAGGAAAGGTTTTATAGTATAAATTATAATATAAATATTAAACGACCAGAGTTTATATTAAACATAACCAAAGTCAACTGAATATAGCACCCTAATTAACCAAGTCACTGAATATAGCACCCTAATTATGCATGATCCCTCAGCATCGCCCACCAAATTTTGCTTCTGCCGAAATCCACTGTTAAATATGCAAAGGGCATATTTTTTGGAATCAAGACAAACTGTTCGTTTGGAAGCCCAATATATTAACCGGTAGTAAAAACTGCAATAGTTAGGAAGAGCGATAATGAAAAGCATCAATATTTATACAGCTGTAATGAAAATCAAAAAACGAAATTTAACCTTACCAGTAAGCAATGGTTGGACAACACCATTTAATTTTGGCAGTACACGGTGCTTTACTTCTTCTCTAACTTCCATCTTGATGTTCTATTCCAAATCTTCCAGGCTCAGTTCGTCTAATCACCACTCAACGTCCTATATATGCTTCGCTGTTGCCACCTACAAAGACAACGAAAAAATTATGATGTAGCAAAAATGTTAATAAATTGTATAACAGACGGCACGAGGAAAGGTTTTATAGTATAAATTATAATATAAATATTAAACGGCCAGAGTTTATATTAAACATAACCGAAGCGAGATTTTTATGATCTGCCATCGCATCTCTCTTGCCTCATTAAGGAGAAAAACAAGGTAAGACATGCATGGCAGAGACATGGATTTACATCTGATAAGAGGCTTTACAACTCTTTAAAACTCAAAGTCAAATTCAGCCTTAAAGCTTTTAGAAGTGAACAATGGAATGAGAAAGTTGAATCATTGTCTACAACCGATAATTTCATTTGGAAGATGACTAATGCTTTAAAGAAACCATTTACCAATTTCCCACCTATACATGGAGAAACTGGTTTAAATTTCAGTGATGAAAATAAATCCGAGGCTTTTGCGGACGCCCTCGAATTGCAATTCCGTGAGAACTTTAATCTCTCTGGCCATCATACCTGTGGATTGCTGAGGGAATCCCTTCTCCATTTCGATCAGGTGGATCGGACCAAGGTGAATCTTACATCACCGCTGGAAATTCAGCTGGCAATCAAACGCCTAAAATTGAATAAAGCCTCGGGTCAAGACAAAATATCGAAACAACAGGATGCTCAAGCATCTTCCAAAAAAAGCCATTGTGCATCTCTGTTCGATATTTAATTATTTACTTCGAAATCTTATATTTCCTGATGTCTGGAAAAATGCTATCGTCAAGCTTTTACATAAACCAGGCAATGACTCCGCCATTCCATCCAGCTACCGTCCTGTCAGCTTGCTGTTTACGATTAGAAAGCTTTCGGAAAAAAATTTTCTCAATCGGATTGACGACTTTCTTGGATGCCCCCAAACTGGATCCCTGCCTGAGATCCAGTTTGGTTTCAAACGGAATCGATCTACCGAGCACCAGGTCCTTAGGGTGGTGGAGAAAGCCGCCGAATCCCTTAACTAAAAGGAGTCCGTTGTAGCAGAGTGTTAGCCTTTGAGTATCTGGTTGGACGGCCTTTTACACAAGCTTATACAAGCCGAAGTGCCATCTGGACTCATCTGCTTGATCCAATCATGTCTCTCCAATAGGATATTTCAAGTGCAAATTAAATCTGCCATGTCTACAAGAAGAGTCATCTCTGCGGGTGTGCCTCAGGGCTCCCTTTTGGGTCCTACACTCTTTTCTTTATACTTATACGATTTACCTTCCTTTGATGCCTTTGATCGTATTCATCTTGCACTTTACGCAGATGACCTTGCCTTACTATCTCCCTCCCTCGGTCCTGCTATCGCTGTGAAAAAGCTGCAGCATAGCTTGACCGAGCTGGGCACATGGTACGAAAAATGAAAGATAAAGATTAACTCTGACAAGAGTTCTGCCATCTTTTTTACTGGAGAGCGTATTATGATTCCCACTTGCCTCCATTTACAAGATATTCCCATTGATTGGAGTGATTCAGTCAAATATCTTGGGGTTGTTATACATAAGAGGTTAAAGTTGGACTATCACATAAATAATATAATCTCCAAAGTCAATTCATTGAGGGGCCAGCTAGGTCCACTCCTTAGGAGAAATTACATTTTAATGATTGATCATAAGCTTTTACTCTATGATATGATCATCAGACCGGTGATTCTCTATGCTTCACCCATATGGGTGAATACTACACTCACCAATATTCGTAAGATTCAGGTCTTACAGAACAAGATTTTGAGAACTGCAGTCGATGCCCCCTGGTTTGTCACTAACAGACAACTCCATAAAGACTTGGGCATCGACAATATAAACACATATAAAACGCACCTCAAAAAGTTTTTTTTAGGCTGTAAGCAATAATCCCAATAAGATTATTTCTTCTCTGATTCTTTACGATCATACTATTTTGAACAAGTACAAGAAGCCTAAAACGGTAGCGTTCTCTGAGGAGACCTACCCGTTTTAGGTTTCTTATACAATTTAACTGCTATTTTTAGCTTTCTTATGTTTACCCTTAGGGGCCCACCTACGGGTGGTTTACTTACATATTTTGTTCTTACTCATGCCAAATAGGCATATCTTTATGATGGAGATGGTTACGGATAAATTATTACCCGGTACATCGAATATGATTATACGATTTACGTTCTACGATTATATTAAACACTTCGTGATGCATTTTTCGCTAAAATTGTTGCAGAAATTACACGTTCTTTTACTGCATATTTCAAACCTTTGGTCCATCTCATTGCTCGTAAAACATTTTCGGATATTTTTTTTTATCATGTAATAAGCTGTTTTTTGGCTATATTATTTAAAACCTTAAACATTTTGAATATATTTTTATTTATAAACTAGGTGTATTCCAATATAAACTAAAATGTAATTAAAAGAAATACGAGAACTAGATGAAAGCGCTCAAAACCAAACTAAAAAACTGATGAATTGCACCTGCTCAATTGCTCAGATCTGCATTTTGTCAAGAGCGTAGAAACGTTTAGATAAATATAAACAACCTTTTCAAAGTCGAGAAATGGTTTAGAAATGTTACGGTATTGTTCTGTCATCTAGTGAAGCGTGTTTAAACCATAGATATAGTGGAATAAAACTATTATTACTTTTTTCAATTGTATAAAGCTTCACTCTGCCCGAGATGGGCCAGAGGTTTAGAGTCGTACTGCATTTTGAAACGAAATGGTTGCCGAGACTATCTTGAGGAAAAACACCACAGTGGTTAACCAAAAATTCGGAATAAAGATTGTTGTAAATTTAATATCGGAAAGCAATGGAAAAAGTCCATATTTCGGATGATCTGACTATGTACTAATTGGTTCCATGGCTATGAGTTTGTTTAAAAGAAACTACACCTAAAATTTATAATTGCAATTTAGATTTTTATTCATGAAAGTCAACTGAAGCATAAACTTAAAAAAAAAATCAGTTTTCTGAAACATTTTATTTGACATGGTTTTTTTAAAGCAATATACTGTAAATACTTACTTACTAATGTATATGTTCCTATAAAAGTACTTACTTGTAGTTTTTACATTTTTTTACCTATGGATTTTTTAACTATTCTCTAGTAAGGGTATGAAAGCAATCTCACTTTTGTATTTCTGGAGCAATTTTTTTTTTGCTTTGTTACAATTTAAAAATTCTTAAGAAATTAGACTCTTACACTGGTTTAAATAACAATCTGGCTAGCAGCCTTTATGATCTCGATTAATTTCGACTTGATTTTGCCCCCCACATTACTTGATAACAATTTCCAAAATATTAAGCACAAATAATATTTTAAGGCATAGTTTAAGGCAGTGTTTTCAATTTTTAGCCTTTTTTTTTGCTGATGGACCATTTACAAAATGCTTAGAAATTTCATGGAACTATGATGTCAGCACAGGGTGTCCCCGCATACCGTGCCGCGGCTTAACGTCCCATCCAACATACGGCACCTTTCCAAGCCTATCGGTGCCCCCTACTGACCGTGGCAGGGCGGGACTGACAGAGGATTGCGCTCATTTATGATGGAGATCTGAAATGATCTCCATCATTATGGTAGAGATCTGATAATTTGCAACTAGGCAAATTGGGGTTGTAGATATTAGGAAATTTCTTAAATTTGACCTTCGACGTGTCCTTCAAGGTCAAATGATCACTTAGAGGTCAAACCATGATTTGCGATGCTGGAAATGTGAAAATTGGTGTCTGTGGGTTTCCTGTTTGTAGATGTAACAAACGTTACAGAACTTAAGGTCCAGAGGGTCCTTTAAGGTCAAATGTCAAATTTATATCTATTGGTACTAGAGTTCTAAAAATTGGTTCCAGGGAGTATTTTGAGTCGTAGATTTCAGAAATGTTGCGAAATTTAGGATGCGAGGAGTTCTTCAAGGTCAAATATATATCTACAAGTGTTACAGGGCTAAAAACGGTTTTTCGGGGTATTTTGATTATAAATAAAAAAATAAAACCCCCTCAAGCAGCTGCTTGCCACAGAGGTCTGACAGGAGCCTGTCAGTTTATATGCCACAGTAGGAGATCTGAGAGGATGGCAAGACCTCAGCAGAAAAACGACACACACATCCATGCCTAATCCAGGGCTCGAACCCAGGTCCCTTAGATCAGTAGCCAAGCGTGCTAACCACTCGGCCACGGGATTATAGATCTCAGAAATTATGCCCAAATTTTGGATGCAATGGGCCCTTTGAGGTCAAAGGTCAAATTCGATATACCGATAATATATATTCGAAAATAAGGTTATTTTGGGCAGTAGGACTCATAAATATTAAGGATATTCAGAACCGATGTTGCATTCAAGGTCAAATAGGGGTCGAAGTGAAGGGCTAGAAATCAAGAGGTGCTGAAGAGCATTGATTGATTTCTAGTAATTTATAATATTTAGTAATATTTAAAAATCAAATTATTCATTTGCTAATATAAACATTTTTCTTCGAATTTTAACTCTTATAATGAGAAAAATTATTAGAGTATCCCTGGGACACTTTATTATTATGTGAATAGTAAACTATATTCAATGCTTCCTCACTTTTAAATAAGTCGTTTGCAGCAAAATGGCACGCAAAATAAAAATCTTTAAAAACTTCCCTAAATTTTATTCTTGAGCAATATTTGAAAAAATAATAATAACTAAAATATTTAACAGCAATGTTGCTAGTAGTAAAAATTGACCAAAAAAATTAATAAACAAACGGTTTACTAGAAAAATGAAATTTTAGAATGCTGAGTCTGCTGTCAAATATTTCAGGTTCGATCACTTTTTTAGATATCTACAAGTGTTACAGGGCTAAAAACGGTTTTTCGGGGTATTTTGATTATAGATCTCAGAAATTATGCCCAAATTTTGGATGCAATGGGTCCTTTGAGGTCAAAGGTCAAATTCGATATACCGATAATATATATTCGAAAATAAGGTTATTTTGGGCAGTAGGACTCATAAATATTAAGGATATTCAGAACCGATGTTGCATTCAAGGTCAAATAGGGGTCGAAGTGAAGGGGTAGAAATCAAGAGGTGCTGAAGAGCATTGATTAATTTCTAGTAATTTATAATATTTAGTAATATTTAAAAATCAAATTATTCATTTGCTAATATAAACATTTTTCTTCGAATTTTAACTCTTATAATGAGAAAAATTATTAGAGTATCCCTGGGACACTTTATTATTATGTGAATAGTAAACTATATTCAATGCTTCCTCACTTTTAAATAAGTCGTTTGCAGCAAAATGGCACGCAAAATAAAAATCTTTAAAAACTTCCCTAAAGTTTATTCTTGAGCAATATTTGAAAAAATAATAATAACTAAAATATTTAACAGCAATGTTGCTAGTAGTAAAAATTGACCAAAAAAATTAATAAACAAACGGTTTACTAGAAAAATGAAATTTTAGAATGCTGAGTCTGCTGTCAAATATTTCAGGTTCGATCACTTTTTTAGATATCTACAAGTGTTACAGGGCTAAAAACGGTTTTTCGGGGTATTTTCATTATAGATCTCAGAAATTATGCCAAATTTTGGATGCAATGGGCCCTTTGAGGTCAAAGGTCAAATTCGATATACCGATAATATATATTCGAAAAGAAGGTTATTTTGGGCAGTAGGACTCATAAATATTAAGGATATTCAGAACCGATGTTGCATTCAAGGTCAAATAGGGGTCGAAGTGAAGGGCTAGAAATCAAGAGGTGCTGAAAAGCATTGATTGATTTCTAATATTTAGTAATTTATAATATTTAGTAATATTTGAAAAAATAAAAATAACTAAAATATTTAACAGCAATGTTGCTAGTAGTAAAAATTGACCAAAAAAATTAATAAACAAACGGTTTACTAGAAAAATGAAATTTTAGAATGCTGAGTCTGCTGTCAAATATTTCAGGTTCGATCACTTTTTTAGATATTAAATGAATATTGCTTAAAAATCAAGATTTTGATGAATTTGATTGAGAACTATAATTTATTTCCTGGGGCTCTGTAAAAATCTAATTTTTAAAGTTATGAAATCGTGAATTTGGGTTTCCGTTCAGATAACATGAAAGTACATCAATAAGTTTGATAACGTGATTTGTATTCTCATAATCCATATTCTTTAAAAGTTCACTTTCGATTGGCAGTAGAGGCAGTTCTTTCAACATCGCTTCAGCCATGAGATATTTGAAACAATTTTTTTTCATTTCTTCCGAGAGTTTACAAAGGCATATTTTTTTTCAACCGTAAGCACAGGTTGGGTTGGGTTGTTTTACCTCTGAGCGGCAGTTCTTTCAACATCGCTTCAGCCATGAGATTTTGAAACAATTTTTTTCATTTCTTCCGAGAGTTTACAAAGGCATATTTTTTTTTTCAACCGTAAGCACAGGTTGGGTTGGGTTGTTTTACCTCTGAGCGGCACTTTTTGCACACAATTGGCTAACTGGCCAGTCACAAGGACCCTAAAGGCTCAGAAGGTTGAGGGGACCCACTGGAACAGCTGTTGGGATTGGGTTGGGTTATTTTTCCTCTGAGCGGCACTTTTTTGCACACCATGGGCTAAATGGCCAGGTCACATGGACCCCGAAGGCTCAGAGAAGGTTGGGGGAGGGGACCCACTGGAACAGCTGTTGGGAGACAGATATTAGCCTCCCATTAAGGTCATGCAGTGTGTTCTTTAATGTATACAGGGTATGGCTCTCCCTCACACGGGGCCATGGCTAAATGTTTCATTCGATGGGTGGAAGCTTTCCAAGCCCATCGGTGTCTCTTATTGACCATGGGCAGGGCATGGAATTTTGCAGAGATAAATCTCAATGCTAACCCAGCTGGGTCTCGAACCAGGGAACTGCAGATTATGAGCCTGGTGCGCTACCAACTGACCATCCCCGCCCCATCGTAAATAAATAAAAGTTAGTACCTAAATTCTGGTGTCTTAGTTAAGTTGGCAGCCTTAGGCTGGGCTGGCTCAGTGGATAGCACATCAAGCTCGTAATCTGCACTTCCCAGGTTCGAGTTCCACCTGGGTCAAGTTGAAAATTTTCTCCATAAAACTTCCCTCCCTGCCCTTGGTGGGGTGGGGGTGGCTCAGTCGGTAGCGCACCAGGCTCGTAATCTGTAGTTCCCAGGTTCGAGTCCCAGCTGGGTCAGTGTTGAGATTTATCTCCGCAAAAATTCCCCGCCCTGCCCACGGTCAGTAGGGGACACCGATGGGCTTGGAAAGGCCGCCGTCCATTGTATGGGACGTTAAGCCATGGCTCCATGTGCGGGAGAGCCATACCCTGTGCACGTTAAAGAACACGCTGGATGGCCTTGACGGGAGGCTACCATTTGTCTCCCAACAGCTATTCCAGTGGGTCCCCTCCCCCAACCTTCTCTGAGCCTTCGGGGCCCATGTGACCTGGCCATTTTGCCCATGGTGTGCAAAAAAGTGCCGCTCAGGGGTAAAACAACCCAACCCAACCCTGCCCTTGGTAGGGGTGGGGTTGCTGAGTCAGTATAGCGCCAGGCTCGTAATCTGCAGTCCCCAGGTTCAAGTACGTCCTGGGCCAACGTTCAGATTTATCTCTGCAAAATTCCCCACCCTGCTCACGGTCAGCAGGGGGAACCGATGAATATGGAAAGGCCGCCATCTACTGGATGGGACGTTTAACTGTAGTCCCATGTGTTGGAGAGCCATACCCTGTGCATTTTAAGAACGCACTTGATGGTCTTGACAGGAAGCTACCATCTGTCACCCAACAACTATTACAGTGAGTACTCTCCCCAAGGGGCGGGGGTGGCTCAGTCGGTAGCGCGCCAGGCTCGTAATCTGTAGTTCCCAGGTTCGTGTTCCAGCTGGGTCAGCGTTCAGATTTATCTCCGCAAAATTCCCCGCCCTGACCACGGTCAGTAGGGGACACCGATGGGCTTGGAAAGGCCGCCGTTCGTCGGATGAGACGTTAAGCCGTGGCCCCGTGTGCGGGAGAGACATACGCTGTGCACGTCAAAGAACACGCTGGATGGCCTTGACGGGAGGCTACCATCTGTCTCCCAACAGCTGTTCCAGTGGGTCCCCTCCCCCAACCTTCTCTGAGCCTTCGGGGTCCATGTGACCTGGCCATTTAGCCCATGGTGTGCAAAAAAGTGCCGCTCAGAGGTAAAACAACCCAACCTCTCCCCAATCTTCTCTGAGCCTTCGGGGTCCTTGTGACCTGGCCATTTAGACCATTGTGTACAAAAAAGTGTCGCTGAGAGGTAAAACAACCCAACCCAACCTCTCCCCAATCTTCTCTGAGCCTTCGGGGTCCTTGTGACCTGGCCATTTAGACCATTGTGTGCAAAAAAGTGCCGCTCAGAGGTAAAACAACCCAACCCCCACCGCCAAACAATGCTTCAACTGAGATTTTCTTCTCTGATCCTCACTCTTCCCTCGATTAGAGTGTTATTTTTCTCTGAACAGCACTTTTCCTTACATACAGTGAGGATAAATGGCCAAGTCACAGAACCTCAATGTCTTAGAGAAAGCTTAGGGAATGGAATCCACTGGACAGCAGTTATGTGATAGATGGATACCTCTTGTCGTGCAGTGCGGGAATGGCTCAATCGGTAGCTCGCCAGGCTCGTAATCTGCAGTTCCCAGGTTCGAGTCCCAGCTGGGTCAGCGTTGAGATTTATCTCCGCAAAATCCCCGCCCTTCCCAGGGTCAGTAGGGGACACTGATGCGATTGGAAAGGACGCCGTAGGTCGGATGGGACGTTAAGTCATTAGCCCGTGTGCTGGAGAGCATACCTTGTGCATATTATAGAACATACTGGATGGCCTTGACGGGAGGCTACCATCTGTCTCCCAACATCCGTTCCAGTGGGTCCTCTCCCCCCATGTTCTCTGAGCCTTTGGGGTCCTTGTGACCTGGCCATTTAGCACATTTTGTACAAAAAAGTGCCACTCAGAGGTAAACGTACCCAACTCATCATCTAGCGAGTTCTTTAACGTGCACAGGATATGGCTCTCATGCACATGGGTCAGGACTTAACGTTCCATCCAGAGGGTTGAGTTGTTTTACTTTTGAGAGGCATTTTTTTTGCACACAAAGCCAGGTCACAAGGATCCCGAGGGCTCAGAGAACATTGAAAGAAAGGGACTCATTGGACAGCTATTAGGAGACAGATGGTAGCATCTCTTCAAGGCCATCCAATATGTTTTTTAACGTGCACATGGTATAGCTCTCCTAGACACGGGGCCAAGGCTTAACGTCCCATCCAACGGACGGCGACCTTTCCAAGCCCATGGTACCCTTTACAGAAGAGAGCAGTTGGGTTGGGTTGTTTTACCTCTGAGCGGCACTTTTTTGCACACCATGGGCTAAATGGCCAGGTCACATGGACCCCGAAGGCTTAGAGAAGGTTGGGGGAGGGGACCCACTGGAACAGCTGTTGGGAGACAGATGGTAGCCTCTCGTCAAGGCCATCCAGCGTGTTCTTTAACGTGCACAGGGTATGGCTCTCCCGCACATGGAGCCACGGCTTAACGTCCCATACAACGAACGGCGGTCTTTCCAAGCTCATCGGTGTCCCCTACTGACCGCTGGCCCAGGTGGGACTCGAACCTGGGAACTGTAGATTACGAGCCTGGCGCGCTACCGAATGAGCCACCTCTGCCGATTCCAATTCAACCGTTTGCTTCGAATTTTATGATCTATTTCAAGCGATAATTCACGAACAAAATTCTGAAACATAAGATTACGAGTGAAATCAATTTATTTTTGTTTTAGAGAACGATTTTTAGCTGAAATTACATTCTTAGTATGGAACTTAAAGGAAAATTTTCAACAATATAGTCCGAAGTCTTTGCTTCAACTATAAAAATTCTTCACATCATGTTGCATCCGTTATCAGCGTTTCCTCTGTTTGCTGGAGATCGCCGAGTTTGTCGACGAACTTCCTCTGGAGGTTTTCTCTTCTGATTAATATCTTTCCCAAAATAGAGATAGAACAGCATCTGTACAACAGTGTAGATGTATCCGCCCATACTTGGAATCATGATGAACATTTCTCCAGATAGATAACCAGGGATTAAACAGAAAATACTGAACCCTAAAGATAATGCAAGAAGAGAGAAAATCTCTTCAAAGCATAGTTCTTTATCCGTTGCAACTCGTATGGAAATGACGCAGGGAAACAGATAGGACAGCATGCTGAATCCACGTGCAGTTCTCCTCGCTAGCGTCATATCCTCTGTGATTTTGGGGATTGTGCTCCCCATGTAAAGAAAAGATGGTATAGGCAAGACGAAACTCAGCACACCCTTCAACTTTCCAGATTTTAAGAGGATGTAACAGAAGTGGTAGATAAGCGGACTTAAAATGATGAAGATCACCATCCATATGCGTTTATCATCTTCCACTAGATTGCCGCACAAGTCTCTCCACAATGCTCCTGGGATGAATGGCTGGAGAGAAGAGGATTCATTGCTTCGGTTCATGCATTTGAAGAATGATGAATTTTCTTGCAGGAACTTGCTTAAGTTGACAAACAAGGCTAGTTTCTGCACTAGTTCATCCATGCTGGATTATTCAGAAGTTCTTTGGCTAAAACGCCAGACGCTCTACATAAACGTTAAAGATATCCAGCATAAAAAGTTTAGGGAAACACTAAGTTGTTTTCCTATGCCTGTAGAAACAATCAAATTATGTTTCCGGAAAATGGTTTCTAAACAAAAAGTCAGCTCTGCGTAACAATGTGGTTTCTACAAACAAGTCAGAGATAGAAATATATTTCTAAGCAATATGTAACAACAGAAGTGTACAATCTGGACTTGACCAAGAGCTTGGGTTGGTTTTTTTTAACTCTGAACAGCACTTTTTTTGCAACACCATGAGCTAAATGGCCAGGTCACAAGGACTCCAAAAGGCTCAGAGAAGGTTGGGGGAGGGGACCCACTGGAACAGCTGTTGGGAGACAGATGGTAGCCTCCCGTCAAGGCCATCCAGCGCGTTTTTTAACGTTGGATTGTTTTACCTCTGAGCGGCCCTTTTTTGCACACCATGGGCTAAATGGCCAGGTCACAAGGACTCCAAAAGGCTCAGAGAAGGTTGGGGGAGGAGACCCACTGGAACAGCTGTTGGGAGACAGATGGTAGCCTCCCGTCAAGGCCATCTAGCGTGTTCTTTAACGTTGGATTGTTTTAGCTCTGAGTGGCCCTTTTTTGCACACCATGGGCTAAATGGCCAGGTCACAAGGACTCCAAAAGGCTCAGAGAAGGTTGGGGGAGGGGACCCACTGGAACAGCTGTTGGGAGACAGATGGTAGCCTCCCGTCAAGGCCATCTAGCGTGTTCTTTGACGTTGGATTGTTTTACCTCTGAGCGGCACTTTTTTGCGCACCATGGGCTAAATGGCCAGGTCACAAGGACTCCAAAAGGCTCAGAGAAGGTTGGGGGAGGGGACCCACTGGAACAGCTGTTGGAAGACAGATGGTAGCCTCCCGTCAAGGCCATCTAGCGTGTTCTTTAACGTTGGATTGTTTTAGCTCTGAGTGGCACTGTTTTGCGCACCATGGGCTAAATGGCCAGGTCACAAGGACTCCAAAAGGCTCAGAAAAGGTTGGGGGAGGGACCCACTGGAACAGCTGTTGGGAGACAGATGGTAGCCTCCCGTCAAGGCCATCTAGCGTGTTCTTTAACGTTGGATTGTTTTAGCTCTGAGTGGCACTTTTTTGCACACCATGGGCTAAATGGCCAGGTCACAAGGACCTCGAAGGCTCAGAAAAGGTTGACTTAGCATCCAATCCAATCGAATCGGATTGGATGCTAAGTCACGATCCGTGTGTTGGAGAACTACGCTGTTTGCAAGTTAAAGAATAAGCTGCATAACTTTAACAAGAGACTTCCATTTGTTTGCTAAGAGCTGCCTAATGAATGATTTCCGCTGCCCAATTTTGAACCTGTGGGGTCTTTAAGACCTGGCCATTTAGCCCGTAGAATGCTAAAAGCACCGCTCATAGGTCAAACAACATAACCTGCACCTAACTTTCTCGAAATTGAATGTGCATTTCGACAGTTTTCATTGTAAATGTATTCAAACTTTACTTGTTGGTATTTATAAAAATATCTTAAATTGCAGCATTCGTTAATATATACACTGCCTAGCCAATTATTATGAACACACTGACGTAAGTATTCTACGTCACTATGGTTGGGTTGTTTTACCTCTGAGCGGCACTTTTTTTGCACACCATGGGCTAAATGGCCAGGTCACAAGGACCCGAAGGCTCAGAGAAGGTTGGGGGAGGGGACCCACTGGAACAGCTGTTGGGAGACAGATGGTAGCCTCCCGTCAAGGCCGTCCAGCGTGTTCTTTAACGTTGGATTGTTTTACCTCTGAGCGGCACTTTTTCGCACACAATGGGCTAAAGGCCAGGTCATAAGGACCCCGTAGGCTCAGAGAAGGTTGGGGGAGGGGACCCACTGGAACAGCTGTTGGGAGACAGATGATAGCCTCCCGTCAAGGCCATCCAGCGTGTTCTTTAACGTACACAGGGTATGGCTCTCCCACACACGGGGCCAAGGCTTAAAGTCCCATCCGACGGACGGCGGCCTTTCCAAGCCCATCGGTCTCCCCTACTGACCGTGGGCAGGGCGGGGAATTTTGCGGAGATAAATCTCAACGCTTACCCAGCTGGGACTCGAACCTGGGAACTACAGATTACGAGCCTGGCGCGCTACCGACTGAGCCACCCCCGCCCCACTGTATCGTGACTCCTACGACGAAACATTAGGTAAGTTCATATAATTTGACCAGGCAGCTTTAATGAGTCTACCAGACAAATTTCTTCATCGTTTTGTAAATGCCACCTACCTTTTCTTGCCAAAGTCCACTTACTGCTTACGATTTGAAGAAATAATTCTCTTTTATCTCAATACGACCTTGATCGTCGATAATCAGGGAGATATGTTGGTTTTGGCAGAAGCTAAAAGCGAGTTATCTCCTCATACCTAAGATACAAATGTAGATAATTGTCTGTGTTGTTATTGTTTCATCTAGTGTTATTTTTCCCACTTCAGTGGAGACGAAGAATTTTTGTGTCTGTCATTCACTCGAGGCCAATTAGTCCAGGCATGATTTCGCACTGTCTTTTCCTCTTTTTTTTATCTTCAAGAAGTTTTATGGGGCGGGGGTGGGTCAGTCGGTAGCGCGCCAGGCTCGTAATTTGTAGTTCCCAGGTTCGAGTCCCAGCTGGGCCGGGGTTGAGATTTATCTCCGAAAAAATTCTCCGCCCTGTCCATGGTCAGTAGGTGACAGCGATAGGCTTGGAAAGACCGCAGTCCGTCGGATGTGACGTTAAGCCGTGGCCCCGTGTGCGGGAGAGCTATACCCTGTGCACGTTAAAGAACACGCTGGATGGCCTTGACGGGAGGCTACCATCTGTCTCCCAACAGCTGTTCCAGTGGGTCCCCTCCCCCAACCTTCTCTGAGCCTTCAGGGTCCTTGTGACCTGGTCATTTAGCCCATGGTGTGCAAAAAAATGCCGCTCAGAGGTAAAACAATCCAACGTTGGATGGCCTTGACGGGAGGCTACCATCTGTCTTCCAACAGCTGTTCCAGTGAGTCCCAACCTTCTCTGAGCCTTCGGGGTCCATGTGACCTGGCAATTTAGCCCATGGTGTGCAAAAAAGTGCCGCTCAGAGGTAAAACAACCCAACGTTAAAGAACACGCTGGATGGCCTTGACGGGAGGCTATCATCTGTCTTCCAACAGCTGTTCCAGTGAGTCCCAACCTTCTCTGAGCCTTCGGGATCCTTGTGACCTGGCCATTTAGCCCATGGTGTGCAAAAAAGTGCCGCTCAGAGGTAAAACAACCCAACGTTAAAGAACACGCTGGATGGCCTTGACGGGAGGCTACCATCTGTCTTCCAACAGCTGTTCCAGTGAGTCCCAACCTTCTCTGAGCCTTCGGGGTCCATGTGATCTGGCCATTTAGCCCATGGTGTGCAAAAAAGTGCCGCTCAGAGATAAAACAATCCAACGTTAAAGAACACGCTGGATGGCCTTGACGGGAGGCTACCATCTGTCTCCCAACAGCTGTTCCAGTGGGTCCCCTCCCCCAACCTTCTCTGAGCCTTCGGGGTCCATGTGACCTGGCCATTTAGCCCATGGTGTGCAAAAAAGTGCTGCTCAGAGGTAAAAACAACCCAACTGAAGAAGTTTTACGTTTTTTTTTTGAGAAACTCTGTGCGTTTTAAGCTTACGTCAGGATTTCAACTAGCAAGAATTTTTTTATCACAAAATATTAATAAAAAGAAAAAAACAGCCAAAAACATTCAGAAACCACTACTCTGGAATGACTAACACAGCCTTAAATTTTCCTCTATATGAAAATGTAAATTTTAAAGCTTAGGAAGAGGACACAATAACAGTTACACTATATTGCAAAAAGTGTCGGACACTTTCATGTTAAGTGAACGAATAGCCACATTCAAATCTACCTAACTTTGAAAATAAGCCTTTTACGGAAAAAAGTCACAAGACATAAATGGAAGATCTCGATCAGAGCTCTCTAAATCTCTATTTTCTATAATATTAATCTAATATTTAAAGAGTTATGGAGGTCCTGCCATCCTCTCAGACCTTCTACTGTGGCATATAAACTGACAGGCTCCTTTCAGACTTCTGTGGCAAGCAGCTGCTTGAGGGGGTATTTATTTATTTTATGGTCGATTACAGAATTCAGAAAAAACATCTGGAGCGTGTACAGCAACTGTACACGCTCCAGTTACCGTTCACAGCAAACTGGAGCGTGTGCAGTTACCGTTCACAGCAAACTGGAGCGTGTGCAGTTACTGCACACGCTCCAGTTTGCTGTGAACGGTAACTGAACACGCTCAATATTTCTATGAGTGGGCCCACACGATCCAAGTTTTTGTGAGCTCACACGATCCAATGTGCTGTGAACATTAACCGCAACCGCTCCAGTTTGCTGTGAACGGTAACTGCACAAGCTTAATATTTCTATGAGTGGGCCCACACGATCCAGGTTTAGAAATTAGCGATCTGGCAACCTTCGTGTCGAAAAAGTATCCGAACACTATGGCCGAGTGGTTAGCGCGCTCGGCTACTGATCTAAGGGACCTGGGTTCGAGCCCCGAGTAAGGCATAGATGTATGTGTCGTTTTTCTGTTTTCTGCTGAGGTCCTGCCGTCCTCTCAGACCTTCAACTGTGGCATATAAACTGACAGGCTCCTGTCAGACATCTGTGGCAAGCAGCTGCTTGAGGGGTATTTATTTTTGTATGGAAGCTGAAATATTTAAGTAAAACTTTTGCTAGTTTTGAAAATTTACTTCAGAAAGTTAAATAACATCAAATTGGGGGCGGAGAATGTTTTGGGAGTGTAGTGTGTGATAATATCTGTTTTTAAATATTATAGCTTCCATAACTCTTTAAATATTAGATTAATATTATAGAAAATAGAGATTTAGAGAGCTCTGATCTAGATCTTCAATTTATCATCTAGTGACTTTTTGCCGTAAAAAGCCCATTTTCAAAGGTAGGTAGATTTCAATGTGGCTATTCGTTCACTTAACGTGAAAGTGTCTGGACACTTTTTGCAATACAGTGTATTTCTGCCGCATGGAGGCAAACACTTGAATCTAAATATCAGAGTTGGTTAGTTGGTTGTTTTTACCTCCAAGCACTTTCTTACTGACAGTGGCCTAAATGATCAGGTCAAAAGGTTGGGTTGTTTTACCTCTGAGCGGCACTTTTTTGCACACCATGGGCTAAATGGCCAGGTCACATGGATCCCGAAGACTCAGAGAAGGTTGGGGGAGGGGATTCACTGGAACAGCTGTTGGGAGACAGATGGTAGCCTCCCGTCAAGGCCATCCAGCGTGTTCTTTAACGTTGGGTTGTTTTACCTCTGAGCGGCACTTTTTTGCACACCATAGGCTAAATGGCCTGGTCACAAGGACCCCGAAGGCTCAGAGAAGGTTGGGGGAGGAGACTCACTGGACAGCTGTTGGGAGACAGATCGTAGCCTCCCGTCAAGGCCATCCAGCGTGTTGTTTAACGTTGGGTTGTTTTACCTCTGAGCGGCACTTTTTTGCATACCATGGGCTAAATGGCCAGGTCACAAGGACCCCGAAGGCTCAGAGAAGGTTGGGGGAGGGGTCCCACTGGAACAGCTGTTGGGAGACAGATGGTAGCCTCCCGTCAAGGCCTTCCAGCGTGTTGTTTAACGTGCACAGGGTATAGCTCTCTCGCACACGGAGACACGTGTTAACGTCCCATTCGACGGACGGCGGCTTTTCCAAGCCCATCGGTGTCCCCTACTAACCGTGTGCAGGCCGGGGAATTTTGCGGAGATAACTCTCAACGCTGACCCAGCTGGGACTCGAACCTGGGAACTACAGATTACGAGCCTGGCGCGCTAACCCCGCCCCCGGGTCAAAAGGACACCCCCCCCCCCAAGGGCTCAGAAAAGTATGAGGGAAGGGGACTCGTTGCGCAGCTGTAGGCATATGGTAGCATCCTCTCAAGGTTATCCAGAGAGATTATCTAACACTGGATTCACACGGGACCATGGCTTAACGTCCCATGTGAAGATGGCGTCCTTTCCAAGCCCATTGGTGTCCTCTTTCTGGACGAGGGCAGGGTGGGGGGATGGCGGATATATATTTCAATAGTGGTCCGATTTTGGATTCGAACCTGAGAACTACAGATTATGTGAGCTTGACACGCGACCTACTGTATACCGTATAAGAGGCGGGGTGGCTCAGTCGGTAGCGAGCCAGGCTCCTAATCTGCAGTTCTCAGGTTCGAGTTCCAGTTGGGTCAGTGTTGAGATTAGGGGCGGGGGTGACTCAGTCGGTAGCGAGCCAGGCTCCTAATCTGCAGTTCTCAGGTTCGAGTTCCAGCTGGGTCAGTGTTGATATTAGGGGCGGGGGTGGCTCAGTCGGTAGCGCGCCAGGCTCGTAATCTGTAGTTCCCAGCTTCGAGTCCCTGCTGGGTCAGCGTTGAGATTTATCTCTGCAAAAATTCCCCGCCCTGCCCACGGTCAGTAGGGGACACCGATGGGCTAGGAAAGGCCGCCGTCCGTCGGATGGGACGTTAAGCCGTGGCCCCGTGTGCGGGAGAGCCATACCCTGTGCACGTTAAAGAACACGCTGGATTGCCTTGACGGGAGGCTACCATCTGTCTTCCAACAGCTGTTCCAGTGGGTCCTCTCCCCCAACCTTCTCTGAGCCTTCGGGGTTCCTTGTGATCTGGCCATTTAGCCCATGGTGTGCAAAAAAGCGCCGCTCATAGGTAAAACAACCCAACCCAAAGTGTTGAGATTTATCTCCGCAAAAACTACCCGCCCTGCCTACGGCCAGCAGGGGACACCGATGAAAAAGCCGCCGTCCGTCAGATGGGACGTTAAGCCGTGGCCCCGTGTGTGGGAGAGTCATACCCTGTGCACGTTAAAGTACACGCTGGATGGCCTTGACGGGAGGTTACCGTCTGTCTCCCAACAGCTGTTCCAGTGGTCCCCTCCCCCAACCTTCTGAATCTTTGGGGTCCTTGTGACCTGGCCATTTCGCTCATGGTGTGCAAAAGAGTGCCGCTCAGAGGTCGAACAATCAACCAAGTATACTGTATATACTATCCGATGGAGTTTTATCTTATCTTAACGCTGGCCAGGATGGGACTCGAACCTGGGAACTACAGATTATGAGCCTGGCACGCTACCGACTGAGCTATTGGCACTAGCTACTTTTATAGTGCCCAAGTGATGAAAGTAGGACGGTTCGTGCCAGTACGGCGTACCGGTAAGACATTTTTCACTTGTGGTGTAGTTAACGATTTCTTTTATATTTTAATGCACTTTCATCTCAACATTTGATTAAAACCAAGCGGATCCTTCTTGACAAGATAAATTCATCGATTTTTAATTATATTACTACAGTTTAACCTAGGCCCGGATCTAAAAAAAAAAGGGGGGGAGTAACCGGAAAAAGCTCATCGGTGTCCCCTACTGCCTACGGAAAGGTCGCTGCTCACAAGCCCGCACAAGCCGTGGCCCCGTGCGTGGGAGAGCCATACTCTGTGCACATTAAAGAACACACTGGATGGCCTTGACGGGAGGCTACCATCTGGCTCCCAATAGCAATTCCAGTGGGTCCCCTCCCTCAACCTTCTCTGAGCCTTCGGGGTCCTTGTGACCTAGCCTTTTATCCCATGGTGTGCAAAAAAGTGCCGCTCGGAGGTAAAACAATCCAACGTTAAAGAACACACTGGATAGCCTTGACGGGAGGCTACCATCTGTCTCCCAATAGCAATTCCAGTGGGTCCCCTCCCCCAACCTTCTCTGAGCCTTCGGGGTCCTTCTAACCTGGCATTTAGCCCATGGTGTGCAAAAAAGTGCCGCTCAGAGGTAAAACAACCCAACGTTAAAGAACACGCTGGATGGCCTTGACGGGAGGCTACAATCTGTCTCCCAACAGCTCTTCCAGTGGGTCCCCACCTCCAACCTTCTCTGAGCCTTCGGGGTCCTTGTGACCTGGCCATTTAACCCATGGCGTGCAAAAAAGTGCCGCTCAGAGGTAAAATAATCCAACGTTAAACAACACGCTGGATGGCCTTGACGGGAGGCTACCATCTGTCTCCCAACAGCTGTTCTAGTGAGTCGCCTCCCCCAACCTTCTCTGAGCCTTTGGGGCACTTATGGCCGGATCATTTAGCCCATTGTGTGCAAAAAGGTGCTGCTCAGAGGTAAAACAACCTAACTTCCTCTTAGATTTCGCCCGACCGCTACAGCTCTACAAATAATATACTCAAGAATATAAAAACGAACACCCATTCCGCTCAGAGGATGATTATTTTCGTGTACTGCTGACGTCATTTTCTTCCTCTTCTTATTTTCGCTCTGTTCGGCTTCGTGAGCTTGAGCCACTCTGACTCCATCCTTTCTCTTTAAGACATTTCCTTGGAAGCCAGCCATTTTTTTTTATCAATTTTCTCCTCCCACTTCGTTCAAGAAACTGTGCATCGCCCTAGTAAACGCTTTGTGCTTTTTTAGATTTTGTGTTAGCGGGACATCTATGATATCTATCATAAACACACAATTATTTCGCATCGTTACGAAAGCGTCAGTGATTAATGTGCACAAACATATTAACAATCACAAAACAGTCATATTCTATTCTTGAAGTAATTCAAATTTCCTTCCCTTTCACGGTGTTTCAAAAGTGCAGCAAATTCTTTGCATTTCGAAGCTATAAGAATGTTTGCAGTTACGAGGATGTGTTGGGTTGTTTTACCTCTGAGCGGCACTTTTTTGCACACTATGGGCTAAATGGCCAGGTCACACAGGACACCGAAGGCTCAGAGAAGGTTGGGGGAGGGAACCCATTGGAACAGCTGTTGCGAGACAGATGGTAGCCTCCCGTCAAGGCCATCCAGCGTGTTCTTTAACGTGCACAGGGTATGGCTCTCCCACACACGGGGCCACGGCTTAACGTCCCATCCGACGGACGGCGGCCTTTTCAAGCCCATCGGTGTCCCCTACTGACCGTGGGCAGGGTGGGGAATTTTGCGGAGATAAATCTCAACGCTGACCCAGCTGGGACTCAAACCTGGGAACTACAGATTACGAGCCTGGCGCGCTACGGACTGAGCCACCACCGCCTAAGTTACGAGAAAATAATTGATTCCCTCAGAAGATATTAGAGCACTTGACATGTTATCAGGATAGCGTGGGTTCTGATCCCACCCGGTTAATGACCATTTTGAGGCGGAAGTTTCTCAGTCGGTAGCGTGCCAGGCTCGTAATCTGCAGTTCCCAGGTTCGAGTCCCAGTTGGGTCAGCGTTGAGATATATCTCCACAAAACTCCTCGCCCTGCCCCCGGTCAATAGGGGACACCGATGGGTTTGGAAAGGCCGCCGTCCATCGGATGGGACGTTAAGCCGTGGCTCCGTGTGCGGGAGAGCCATACCCTGTGCACGTTAAAGAACACGCTGGATGGCCTTGACGGGAGGCTACCATCTGTCTCCCAAGAGCTGTTCCAGTGAGTCCCAACCTTCTCTGAGCCTTCGGGATCCTTGTGACCTGGCCATTTATCCCATGGTGTGCAAAAAAGTGCCTCTCAGAGGTAAAACAATCGAAAGTTAAAGAACACGCTGGATGGCCTTGACGCGAGTCTACCATCTGTCTCCCAACAGCAATTCCAGTGGATCCCCTCCCCCAACCTTCTCTGAGTCTTCGCGGTCCTTGTGACCTGGCCATTTAGCTCATGGTGTGCAAAAAAGTGCCGTTCAGAAGTAAAACAACCTAACCCATCTTTTCAAACATTAATTACAGAAGACCACAATAGAGAAAACGAGCAGGAATGGCGATCGAGTTAATTCCTGCTTCATCTTCGACGTCCCCTCCCTTGTTTTATTTTATAGTTCCAGGGCTGTTCAGGATATCGACTTCACCTTTCATTGTCGATGATAAACATTGCTTCCCCAGACACTTGAGCTTTGCTCTTTATTTGAGGCTGCTGATATCGCCTTTATCTTTTCCACCTCTACAGAAATCTTCGGCCCCCATAGATGTGGACGTAGAAGGTCATCAAATGTTTCTGAAGGAATCAGAAGAAGCGGAAATATGGGTGGGTTGGGTTGTTTTACTTCTGAGCAGCACTTTCTCGCACGCAATGGACTAAAGGCCAGGTCATAAGGACCCCCGTAGGCTCAGAGAAGGTTAGGGAGGGGACCCACTGGAACAGCTGTTGGGAGACAGATGGTAGCCTCCCGTCAAGGCCATCCAGCGTGTTCTTTAACGTTGGATTGTTTTACCTCTGAGCGGCACTTTTTCGCACACCATGGGCTAAAGGCCAGGTCATAAGGACCCCGTAGGCTCAGAGAAGGTTAGGGAGGGGACCCACTGGAACAGATGTCGGGAGACAGATGGTAGCCTCCCTTCAAGGCCATTCAGCGTGTTCTTTAACGTTGGATTGTTTTACCTCTGAGCGGCACTTTTTCGCACGCAATGGGCTAAAGGCCAGGTCATAAGGACCCCGTAGGCTCAGAGAAGGTTACGGAGGGGACCCACAGGAGCAGATGTTGGGAGACAGATGGTAGCCTCCCGTCAAGGCCATTCAGCGTGTTCTTTAACGTTGGATTGTTTTACCTCTGAGCGGCACTTTTTCGCACGCAATGGGCTAAAGGCCAGGTCATAAGGACCCCGTAGGCTCAGAGAAGGTTAGGGAGGGGACCCACTGGAACAGATGTTGGGAAACAGATGGTAGCCTCCCGTCAAGGCCATTCAGCGTGTTCTTTAATGTTGGATTGTTTTACCTCTGAGCGGCACTTTTTTCACACAATGGGCTAAAGGCCAGGTCATAAGGACCCCGTACGCTCAGAGAAGGTTAGGGAGGGGACCCACTGGAACAGATGTTGGGAGACAGATGGTAGCTTCCCGTCAAGGCCATTCAGCGTGTTCTTTAACGTTGGATTGTTTTACCTCTGAGGGGCACTTTTTCGCACGCAATGGGCTAAAGGCCAGGTCATAAGGACCTCGTAGGCTCAGAGAAGGTTAGGGAGGGGACCCAGTTGAACAGATGTTGGGAGACAGATGGTAGCCTCCCGTCAAGGCCATCCAGCGTGTTCTTTAACGTGCACAGTGTATGGCTCTCCCGCACACGGGGTCACGGCTTAACGTACCATCCGACGGACGGCGGCCTTTCCAAGCCCATCGGTGTCCCCTACTGACCGTGGGCAGGGCGGGGAATTTTGCGGAGATAAATCTCAACGCTGACCCAGCTGGGACTCGAACCTGGGACAACAGATTACGAGCCTGGCGCGCTACCGACTGAGCCACCCCCGCCCCTCGCTCAGAGGTAAAACAACCCAGTCCAGATCCCCTTAAAGTACCAAAAATTCAGGTTTCAGAAATCCTTCAATATAATCTCATACGTCATCAAATCACATTTTTTATCCTCTTGTAATAATATTTCTTAAGCACTTTTAACAGGAAAAAATGCGTAAAAATATTCGCGCAATTTCCTGATTGCTAGTTCATATTTCGAAATCTTGTGGGGATTTCTCAACTTTCTCCTATCATCGAAATGTTTCGACTTCCTGATGGCAAATGATCTCAATTTACGAACAATGTTTTCAAACGTAAGGCTCAAATGTCCTTTATCTTTTCCACCTCTACAGAAATCATCGGCCGCCATAGATGTGGACGTAGAAGGTCATCAAATGTTTCTGAAGGAATCAGAAGAAGCGGAAATCTGGGTGGGTTGGATTGTTTTACCTCTGAGCAGCACTTTTTCGCACGCAATGGACTAAAGGCCAGGTCATAAGGACCCCGTAGGCTCAGAGAAGGTTAGGGAGGGGACCCACTGGAACAGCTGTTGGGAGACAGATTTCAGGATCTCCGGATCACTCGGGATGGCCTTGACGGGCCTCCCATCAAGGCCATCCCGAGTGTTCTTTAACTTGCACAGGGTATGCCTCTCCCGTACACGGGGCAACGGCTTAACATCCAATCCGACGGACAGCGGCCTCGGACTAAGGACTCGAACCTGGAACTGCAGATTACGTGCCTGGCGCGCTACCGACTGAGCCACCCCCGCCCCGTATGCGGGAGAGCCATACCCTGTGCACGTTAAAGAACACGCTGGACGTCCTTGACCGGAGGCATCCATCTGTCTCCCAACAGTTGTTCCAGTGTGTCCCCTCCCCCAGCCTTCTCTGGGCTTTTAGGGTCCTTGTGACCTGGCCATTTAGCCCATTGTGAGCAAAAAGGTGCCGCTCAGAGGTAAAACAACCAAACTTTAAAGAACACGCTGGATGGCCTTGACGGGAGGCTATCATCTGTCTCCCAACAGCTGTTCCAGTGAGTCCCCTCCATCAACCTTTTCTGAGTCTTCGGGGTTCTTGTGACCTGGCCATTTAGCACATTGTGAGCAAAAAAGTGCCGCTCAGAGGTAAAACCCAACGTTAAAGAACACTCTGGATGGCCTTGACGGGAGGCTACCATCTGTCTCCCAATAGCTGTTCCAGTGAATCCCCTCCATGAACCTTTTCTGAGCCTTCGGGGTCCTTGTGACCTGGCTATTTAGCCCATTGCGTGCGAAAAAGTGCCGCTCAGAGGTAAAACAATCCAACGTTAAAGAACACGCTGGATGGCCTTGACGGGAGGCTACCATCTGTCTCCCAACAGCTGTTCCAGTGAGTCCCCTTCCTAACCTTCTCTGAGCCTACGGGGTCCTTATGACCTGGCCTTTAGTCCATTGCGTGGGAAAAAGTGCTGCCCAGAGGTAAAACAACCCAACCCACCCAGATTTCCGCTTCTTCTGATTCCTTCAGAAACATTTGATGACCTTCTACGACAATGAGGAAAAATCGCAAAAAGGGGAAAGCTGAGAAATCTCCTGAATATTTCGAAATATGAACTAGCAATCAGGAAATTGAGCGAATATTTTTGTGCATTTTTTCCTGTTAAAAAAAGTGCTTAAGAAATATTATTACAAGAGGATAAGAAATGTGATTTGATGACGTATGAGATTATATTGAAGTATTTCTACAACCTGAATTTTTGGTACTTTAAGGGGATCTGGATTGGTTTTTTTTGCCTCTGAGCGACAATTTTTTGCACACAATGGGCTAAATGGCCAGGTCACATGGACCCAGAAGGTTGGGTTGGGTTGTTTTACCTCTGAGCGGCACTTTTTTGCACACCACGGGCTAAATGGCCAGGTCACAAGGACCCCGAAGGCTCAGAGAAGGTTGGGGGAGGGGACCCACTGGAACAGCTGTTGGGAGACAGATGGTAGCCTCCCGTCAAGGCCATCCAGCGTGTTCTTTAACGTGCACAGGGTATGGCTCTCCCGCACACGGAGCCACGGCTTAACGTCCCATCCGACGGACGGCGGCCTTTCCAAGCCCATCGGTGTCCCCTACTGACCGTGGGCAGGGCGGGGAATTTTTGCGGAGATGAATCTCAACGCTGACCCAGCTGGGACTCGAACCTGGGAACTACAGATTACGAGCCTGGCGCGCTACCGACTGAGCCACACCCGCCCCGGACCCAGAAGGCTCACAAAAATTTGGGGGAGGGGACGCACTGGAACAGCTGTTGGGAGACAGATGGTAGCCTCCGTCAAGGCCATCCAGCGTGTTCTTTAACGTTGGACTGTTTTTCCTCTGAGAGGCATTTTTTTTCACACCTTGGGCTAAATGACCAGGTCACATGGACCCCGAGGGCTCAGAGAAGGTTGGGGAAAGGACCCACTGGAACAGCTGTTGGAAGACAGATGGTAGCCTCCCCGTCAAGGAGTTCCATCGTGTTGCGTTTTGCGAGGATATGTAACTGAATCATCGTTGCGAGGAAATGTAACTAAATCATCGGTGCGAGGAAATGTAACTAAATCATCGTTGCGAAGAAATGTAATTAAATCATCTTTGCGAGGAAATGTAACTAAATCATCGTTGCGAGGAAATGTAACTAAATCATCGTTGCGAGGAAATGTAACTAAATCATCGTTGTGAGGAAATGTAACTAAATCATCGTTGCGAGGAAATGTAACTAAATCATCGTTGTGAGGATATGTAACTAAATCATCTTTGCGATGAAATGTAACTGAATCATCGTTGCGAGGAAATATAACTAAATCATCGTTGCGAGGAAATGTAACTAAATCATCGTTGTGAGGAAATGTAACTAAATCATCGTTGCGAGGAAATGTAACTAAATCATCGTTGTGAGGATATGTAACTAAATCATCTTTGCGATGAAATGTAACTGAATCATCGTTGCGATGAAATGTAACTAAATCAGCGTTGCGAGGAAATGTAACTGAATCATCGTTGCGATGAAATGTAACTAAATCATCGTTGCGAGGAAATGTAACTAAATCAGCGTTGCGAGGAAATGTAACTGAATCATCGTTGCGATGAAATGTAACTAAATCATCGTTGCGAGGAAATGTAACTAAATCAGCGTTGCGAGGAAATGTAACTAAATCAGCGTTGCGAGGAAATGTAACTAAATCATCGTTGCGAGGAAATGTAACTAAATCAGCGTTGCGAGGAAATGTAACTGAATCATCGTTGCGATGAAATGTAACTAAATCATCGTTGCGAGGAAATGTAACTAAATCATCGTTGGGAGGAAATGTAACTAAATCACCGTTGCGAGGAAATGTAACTAAATCATCGTTGCGAGGAAATGAACTAAATCACCGTTGCGAGGAAATGTAACTAAATCATCGTTGCGATGAAATGTAACTAAATCATCGTTGCGATGAAATGTAACTAAATCATCGTTGCGAGGAAATGTAACTAAATCATCGTTGCGATGAAATGTAACTAAATCATCGTTGCGAGGAAATGTAACTAAATCATCGTTGCGATGAAATGTAACTAAATCATCGTTGCGAGGAAATGTAACTAAATCATCGTTGCGAGGAAATGTAACTAAATCAGCGTTGCGATGAAATGTAACTAAATCATCGTTGCGATGAAATGTAACTAAATCATCGTTGCGAGGAAATGTAACTAAATCATCGTTGCGAGGAAATGTAACTAAATCATCGTTGCGATGAAATGTAACTAAATCATCGTTGCGATGAAATGTAACTAAATCATCGTTGCGAGGAAATGTAACTAAATCATCGTTGCGAGGAAATGTAACTAAATCATCGTTGCGATGAAATGTAACTAAATCATCGTTGCGATGAAATGTAACTAAATCATCGTTTCGATGAAATGTAACTAAATCATCGTTGCGAGGAAATGTAACTAAATCATCGTTGCGATGAAATGTAACTAAATCATCGTTGCGAGGAAATGTAACTAAATCATCGTTGCGAGGAAATGTAACTAAATCATCGTTGCGATGAAATGTAACTAAATCATCGTTGCGATGAAATGTAACTAAATCATCGTTGCGAGGAAATGTAACTAAATCATCGTTGCGAGGAAATGTAACTAAATCATCGTTGCGATGAAATGTAACTAAATCATCGTTGCGATGAAATGTAACTAAATCATCGTTGCGAGGAAATGTAACTAAATCATCGTTGCGATGAAATGTAACTAAATCATCGTTGCGATGAAATGTAACTAAATCATCGTTGCGATGAAATGTAACTAAATCATCGTTGCGAGGAAATGTAACTAAATCATCGTTGCGAGGAAATGTAACTAAATCACCGTTGCGAGGAAATGTAACTAAATCATCGTTGCGAGGAAATGTATCTAAATCATCGTTGCGAGGAAATGTAACTAAATCATCGTTGTGAGGAAATGTAACTAAATCATCGTTGCGAGGAAATGTAACTAAATCACCGTTGTGAGGAAATGTAACTAAATCACCGTTGGGAGGAAATGTAACTAAATCAGCGTTGTGAGGAAATGTAACTAAATCATCGTTGGGAGGAAATGTAACTAAATCATCGTTGGGAGGATATGTAACTAAATCATCGTTGTGAGGAAATGTAACTAAATCATCGTTGTGAGGAAATGTAACTAAATCATCGTTGCGAGGAAATGTAACTAAATCATCGTTGTGAGGAAATGTAACTAAATCATCGTTGCGAGGAAATGTAATTAAATCATCGTTGCGAGGAAATGTAATTAAATCATCGTTGGGAGGAAATGTAATTAAATCATCGTTGCGAGGAAATGTAATTAAATCATCGTTGGGAGGAAATGTAACTAAATCATCGTTGTGAGGAAATGTAACTAAATCATCGTTGTGAGGAAATGTAACTAAATCATCGTTGTGAGGAAATGTAACTAAATCGTCGTTGCGAGGAAATGTAACTAAATCATCTTTGCGAGTAAATGTAACTAAATCATCGTTGCGAGGATATGTAACTAAATCATCGTTGCGAGGAAATGTAACTAAATCAGCGTTGCGAGGAAATGTAACTGAATCATCGTTGCGATGAAATGTAACTAAATCATCGTTGCGAGGAAATGTAACTAAATTATCGTCGTAAAGAAAGTAAAGGTGAAGGTCATTAAGGGCTTGATACAATCAAAACAGCATTGAATTATTTGAGCTGATTTAGCAATTACCATCTTTATAAATATCACAGTTAATTACGTCGCTATTAACTTTCAAGTCAGCTGACTTGAGTCTAGGACGATCAATCGCCCATTTAAAGCGACATTTATTAGGAGGTGAGCTGATTTTGGTTCTTCTTTTTACCTTATTAGGAAGAGTTAAAAAAAAATTGAAAAAAGTTCGGTTGTTTTGCCTCTGAGCGTCACTTCCGTGCACTTAATCGACTGGGGAGGGGGTGGCTCAGTCGGTAGCGCGCCAGGCTCGTAGTCTGCAGTTTCCAGTTTCGAGTCCCAGCTGGGTCAGCGTTGAGATTTATCTCCGCAAAACTCCTCGCCCTGCCCACGGTCAGTAGGGGACACCGATGGTCTTGGAAAGGCCGCCTTTTTCATTTCTGAGCATTCAGGGTCCGTGTGACCTGGCCATTTAGCCCATGGTGTGCAAAAAAGTGCCGCTCGATGTAAAACAACCCAACACTGCATAATAAATGCATGGATTTATTGGAAGAGTGCGATAATTATTTTTTACGAGTGAATGCCATAAGACGAAATTGTGACCAGTTAATGGAATGCCACCACAGAATGGAGACAAGAAAAGCAAAGCCAGCTATATTCTTGCCTTATTAAAGAATTCAATTGTAAAATTAACTAATCCATCATATATATACACATTTAAGGATTTGGGTTGTTGTTTTACCTCTGAGCGGCACTTTTTTTGCACACCATGGGCTAAATGGCCAGGTCACATAGACCCCGAAGGCTCAGAGAAGGTTGGGGGAGGGGACCCACTGGAACAGCTGTTGGGAGACAGATGGTAGTCTCCCGTCAAGGCCATCCAGCGTGTTCTTTAACGTGCACAGGGTATGTCTCTCCTGCACACGGGGCCACGGCTTAACGTCCCATCCGACTGACGGCGGCCTTTCCAAGTCCATCGGTGTCCCCTACTGACCGTGGGCACGGCGGGGAATTTTGCAGAGATAAATCTCAACGCTGACCCAGCTGGGACTCGAACCACATTTAAGGAATTATTTATGTAATTACTTAATTAAAAATGTGAATTATAAATACTTTTGTTTGTATTATAATGAACGTCTTATTTCAACATAATTTTATCAAAAGAGATTAATATACCAAAAGGAAGCAAATAATCAAATACCCAGTTAAATGTGGAAACCGTTTTAAACGGAAATCCCCAGAAGGGAACTCAAGCGTTAAAAATTTTGCAAATAGCCAATTAAATCCCAGCTAAACGTAAGACTTTGATAGATTAAGGGAATTTATTTATTGAAACTGACAGGCTCCTGTCAGATCTCTGTGGCAAGCAGCTGCTTGAGGGGGTATTTATTTATTTTTTTATTCATTACGATGAGATCAGCGCAGATCCCATGGAAAAAGATGAATTTAAGCATATGAAGGCATATTATAAGGACTTGTAAACAACAATGATAGGACAAAAGCAATTACCAGATGAAATATTAATGTCGCTGACTCATTATCTTCAGACATTTCCCCATGAAGGTTGCTGAAGCTGTTTCTATAAATGATGACAGAACCATTATCATTAGCGCTGCTGTAATCCAAAGACGTTGTGTTTACGGACATTCAAAATAGCGAAAAATAACAGAAACATGTACTCCAGATGACAAGTGTTATATACGAGGATGAAGAAAGGAATAATCAAAATAATAATAGAAAGGAAGAAACAGTAGAAATAGAAGAAAATAAGAGTCAAAATAAAAATACAAAGGAAGAAACAATAAAAATAGGACAAAAGAATAAAAGTCAAAATAAGAATAGAAGGTAAGAAACGATAGAAATAGGAGAAAATAAGAGTCAAAATTAAAATAGAAAGGAAGAAACGATAGAAATAGGAAAAAAGAACAAAAAGGCAAATTAGAGCAGAAGAGAAGAAACGATAGAAATAAGAGAAAATAACAAACAGTCAAATTAAGAATATAAAGGTAAAAACGATAGAAAGAGGAGAAAAGGACAAACAGTCAAAATAGGAAAAGAAAGGAAGAAACGATAGAAATAGGGGGAAACAACAAAGAGTCAAAATAAGGATAGAAAGGAAGAAACGATAGAAATAGGAGAAAAGAACAAACAGTCAAAATAAGAATAAAAAGGAAGAAGCGATAGAAATAGGACAAAAGAATAAAAGTCAAAATAAAAATAGAAAGAAAGAAACGATAGATATAGGAGAAAATAAGAGTCAAAACAAAAATAGAAAGAAAGAAACGATAGATATAGTAGAAAATAAGAGTCAAAATAAAAATAGAAAGAAAGAAACGATAGATATAGGAGAAAATAAGAGTCAAAATAAAAATAGAAAGGAAGAAACGATAGAAACAGGACAAAAGAATAAACTGTCAATATAAGAACAGAAAGGAAGAAACGATAGAAATAAGAGAAAATAACAAACAATCAAATAAAGAATAGAAAGGATAAAACGATAAAACGAGGAGAAAAGGACAAACAGTCAAAATAATAATAAAGGAAGAAACGATAGGAATAGGAGAAAAAAACAAAACAGTCAAAATAAGAATAAAAAGGAAGAAACGATAGAATTGGAGAAAAGAATAAAAAGTCAAAATAAGAATAGAATGGAAGAAACGATAGAAGTAGGAGAAAAAAATAAACAGTCAAAATAATAATAGAAAGGAAGAAACGATAGAAGTAGGAGAAAAGAATAAAAAGTCAAAATAAGAATAGAATGGAAGAAACGATAGAAGTAGGAGAAAAAAATAAACAGTCAAAATAATAATAGAAAGGAAGAAACGATAGAAGTAGGAGAAAAGAATAAAAAGTCAAAATAAGAACAGAAGAGAAGAAACGATAGAAATACGAGAAAAGAACAAAGAGTGAAAATAAGAATAGAAAGGAAGAGAAAAAAAGACAAGATAAAAAGAAAATAAAAAAAGAAACTGAAAAAGGGAGCAAAGGGAAATTGAAACATCTATAAGAACATATCCTGAAACGGAGTAGATGTTTCAAACTTTGACAGAATCTTTTTGGTCGTCGTCTAAGTTGTAGTGGCCGGTTTCAAGTCGAAACTGCAAAAGGGGTCCTTGCTGAAAGCAAAAATATTTACCACTGTCCTCTTACGGGAAGAGGTAATCGCTGTCCAATTCATTGTTCAAATCAAATGGATCACGAGATGTCACGATAAAATCTATATAAGAAATTTGGCCGCCTGGGTTCGAATATTTGTGAAGTTATGGGTTGGGTTGTTTTACCTGTGAGCGGCACTTTTTTGCACACCATGGGCTAAATGGCCAGGTCACATGGACCCCGAAGGCTCAGAGAAGGTTGGGGGTGGGGACCCACTGGAAAGCTGTTGGAAGACCGATGGTAACCTCCCATCAAAGCCATCCAGCGTGTTCTTTAACGTTGGGTTGTTTTACCTCTGAGCAGCACTTTTTTGCACACCATGGGGTAACTGGCCAGGTCACATGGACCCCGAAGGCTCAGAGAAGGTTTGGAGAGGGGACCCACTGGAACAGTTGTTGGGTGACAGATGGTAGCCTCCCGTCAAGGCCATCCAGCATGTTCTTTGACGTGCACAGGGTATGGCTCTCCCGCACACGGGGCCACGGCTTAACATCCCATCCGACGGACGGCGGCCTTTCCAAGCCCATCGATGTCCCCTACTGACCGTGGGCAGGGCGGGGAATTTTGCGGAGAAAAATCTCAACGCTGACCCAGCTGGGACTCGAACCTGGGAACTACAGATTACGAGCCTGGCGCGCTACCGACTGAGCCACCCCCGCCCCAAAAAGTTATGGATAGTCTAAAACTTAAAGAACACAGAACATGGCCTTGACGGGAGGCTACCATCTGTCTCCTAACAGCTATTCCAGTGGGTCCCCTCCCCCAACCTTCTCTGAGCCTTCGGGGTCCCTGTGACCTGGCCATTTAGTCCATGGTGTGCAAAAAAGTGCCGCTCAGAAGTAAAACAACCCAACCCAACAGCTGTTCCAGTGGGTCCCCTCCCCCAACCTTCTCTGAGTCTTCGAGGTCCTTGTGACCAGGCCATTTAGCCCATGGTGTGCAAAAAAGTGCCGCTCAGAGGTAAAACAACCCAACGTTAAAGAACACACAGAATGGCCTTGACGGGAGGCTACCATCTGTCTCCCAATAGATGTTCCAGTGGCTCCCCTCCCCCAACCTTCTCTGAGTCTTCGGGGTCCTTGTGACCTGGCCATTTAGCCCATGGTGTGCAAAAAAGTGCAGCTCAGAGGTAAAACAACCCAACGTTAATTAACACGCTGGATGGCCTTGACGGGAGGCTACCATCTGTCTCCCAACAGCTGTTCCAGTGGGTCCCCTCCCCCAACCTTCTCTGAGCCTTCGGGGTCCATGTGACCTGGCCATTTAGTCCATTGTGCGCAAAAAAAGTGCCGCTCAGGAGTAAAACAACTCACCCATAACTAAAAATAACCTAATAGGGAGAAAAAAGAAAATATGAGAAGCCTCTCTGATATTTAAATTCTGTCATTCGTCGAATATTTTGTCCTTCGATGAAATCCGAAGAACTTCCTTCCTCTGTACAAAAAAGGATATTGCGTGCCGGATATGACGTGAGACACAAGCCTTTTAAGAATCTGTTTCCTGTCTGGTAACTTTCAGTAAAGTGGTGTATATATACATAAAGGTGTATTTAAATAGAAACATAAGAAATATAATTTAAAAACTGATACTCAATACCAAGTGACACTATTGACAAGGTTCAAGCGAACCGGAATTTGATAATCCGACTTACCAGTTTTCTGAAATTGGGCAGCTTCACTCACGTGCGTTGGTCCTCTTCCGGCTTCGTTGCAACTGACGACTGTTGACACTACATGCCTCCACAGTTTGGTTACTACACTCTTAGTTGCTATGGCAACTAACTCGTGACTAGTCTATGCCGTAAGCGGTTGATGAGAAATGCCGACCTTAACCTACTGCTACATAGAAAGCGGCTACAGAGGTTTAACGCTACGGACGTTTCTAAATTTTATAGCTTCCTAAATTCAAATTATCGCGAAAAACGGATTTGGGTTGGGTTGTTTTACCTCTGAGCGGCACTTTTTTGCACACCATGGGCTAAAAGGCTAGGTCACATGGACCCCGAAGGCTCAGAGAAGGTTGGGGGAGGGGACCCACTGGAACAGCTGTTGGGAGACAGATGGTAGCCTCCCGTCAAGGCCATCCAGCGTGTTCTCTAACGTTGGGTTGTTTTACCTCTGAGCGGCACTTTTTTGCACACCATGGGCTAAATGGCCAGGTCACATGGACCCCGAAGGCTCAGAGAAGGTTGGGGGAGGGGACCCACTGGAACAGCTATTGGGAGACAGATGGTAGCCTCCCGTCAAGGCCATCCAACGTGTTCTTTAACGCTGGGCTGTTTTACCTCTGAGCGGCACTTTTTTGCACACCACTGGCTAAATGGCCAGGTCACATGGACCCCGAAGGCTCAGAGAAGGTTGGGGGAAGGGACCCACTGGAACAGCTGTTGGGAGACAGATGGTAGCCTCCCGTCAAAGCCATCCAGCGTGCTCTTTAACTTTGGATTGTTTCACCTCCGAGCGACACTTTTTTGCATACCATGGGCTAAATGGCGAGATCACAAGGACCCCGAAGGCTCAGAGAAGGTTGGGGGAGGAGACCCACTGGAACAGCTGTTGGGAGACAGATGGTAGCCTCCCGTCAAGGCCATCCAGCGTGTTCTTTAACTTTGGATTGTTTCACCTCTGAGCGACACTTTTTTGCACACCATGGCCCAAATGGCCAGGTCACAAGGACCCCGAAGGCTGAGAGAAGGTTGGGGGAGGGGACCGTCTGGAACAGCTGTTGGGAGACATATGGTAGCCTCCCGTCAAGGCCATCCAGCGTGTTCTTTAACGTGCACAGGGTATGTCTCTCCCGCACACGGAACCACGACTTAACGTCCTATCCGATGGACGGCGGTCTTTCCAAGCGAACAACGGAGGTACAGTAACTGCACAAGCTCCAGTTTGCTGTGATGCCACTTCCGTCTAAGGTAATGGTTTTGTTTTTAAGACGTTAGAAAATGCTGCAGGGGCGGCGGTGGCTCAGTCGGTAGCGCGCCAGGCTCGTAATCAGTAGTTTCGAGTCCTAGCTGTTGAGATTTATCTGCTCAAAACTCCTCTCACGTTCAGTAGGGGATACCAATGGGCTTGGAAAGACCACCGTCAGTCGGTTGGAACGTTAAGTCGTGGCCCCGTGTGCATGAGATACCCATTTGCACACGGCACCACGTTCCATCCGACGTGCACGTCAAAAAACATGCTGGATGGCCTTGACCGTAAGCTGACACCTGTCTCCCAACAGCTGCCCAGTGGGTCCCCTCCCCTCAGCCTTCTCTGAGCTCTCGGGGTTCTTGTGACCTGGCCATTTAGCTCATGGTGTGCAAAAAAGTGCCGCTCAGAGGTAAAACAACCCAACGTTAAAGAACACGCTGGATGACCTTGACGGGAGGCTACCATCTGTCTCTCAACAGCTGTTCCAGTCGGTCTCCTCTCCCAACCTTCTCTGAGCCTTCGAGGTCCATGTGAGCTGGCCATTTAGCCCATGGTGTGCAAAAAAGTGCCGCTCAGAGGTAAAACAACCCAACGTTAAAGAACACGCTGGATGGCCTTGACGGGAGGCTACCATCTGTCTCTCAACAGCTGCCCAGTGGGTCCCCTCAGCCTTCTCTGAGCCCTCGGGGTTCTTGTGACCTGGCCATTTAGCCCATTGTGTGCAAAAAGTGCCACTCAGAGGTAAAACAACCCAACCTTCTCTGAGACTTTGGGGTTTTTGTGACCTAGCCATTTTGCCCATAGTGTGGAAAAAAGTGCCGCTCAGAGATAAAACAATCCAACCTTCTCTTAACCTTCGGGGTCTTTGTGGCCTGGCCATTTAGCACATTGTGTGCAAGAAAGTGCCGCTCAGAGGTAAAACAATCCAACCTTCTCTGAGCCTTCGGCGTCTTTGTGGCCTTGCCATTTAGCCCATTATGTGCAAAAAAAGTGCCGCTCAGAGGTAAAACAACCCCTCCTCCAACCTTCTCTGATCCCTCGGGGTCCTTGTGACCATTTGGCCATTAGTCCATTGTGTGCAAAAAGTGCCGCTCAGAGGTAAAACAACCCAACCTTCTCTGAGCCTTTAGGGTCTTTGTGACCTAGCCATTTAGCCCATTGTGTGGAAAAAAGTGCCGCTCAGAGATAAAATAATCCAACCTTCTCTTAACCTTCGGGGTCTTTGTGGCCTGGCCATTTAGCACATTGTGTGCAAGAAAGTGCCGCTCAGAGGTAAAACAATCCAACCTTCTCTGAGCCTTCGGGGTCTTTGTGGCCTGGGCATTTAGCCCATTGTGTGCAAAAAAAAGTGCCGCTCAGAGGTAAAACAACCCAACCGTCTCTGAGCATTTGGGGTCTTTGTGACCTGGCCATTTAGCCCATAGTGTGGAAAAAAGGTCCGCTCAAAGATAAAACAATCCAACCTTTTCTTAACCTTCGGGGTCTTTGTGGCTTGGCCATTTAGCACATTGTGTGCAAGAAAGTGCTGCTCAGAGGTAAAACAATCCAATCTTCTCTGAGCCTTCGGGGTCTTTGTGGCCTGGCCATTTAGCCCATTGTGTGCAAAAAAAGTGCCGCTCAGAGGTAAAACAATCCCTCCTCCAACCTTCTCTGATCCCTCGGGGTCCTTGTGACCATTTAGCCATTAGCCCATTGTGTGGAAAAAAGTGCCGCTCAGAGGTAAAACAACCCAACCTTCTCTGAGCCTTTAGGGTCTTTGTGACCTAGCCATTTAGCCCATTGTGTGGAAAAAAGTGCCGCTCAGAGGTAAAACAACCCAACCTTCTCTGAGCCTTTAGGGTCTTTGTGACCTAGCCATTTAGCCCATAATGTGGAAAAAAAGTGCCTCTCAGAGGTAAAACAACCCAACTTTCCCTGAGCCTTCGGGATCTTTGTGACCTGGCCATTTAGCTCGTGTGCAAAAAACTACCGCTCAGAGGTAAAACAACCGAATCTTCTCTGAGCCTTCGGGGTCTTTGTGTCCATTTAGCTATTAGCCCATTGTGTAGAAAAAAAGTGCCGCTCAGAAGTGAAACAACCCAACTGGTGACGATTTCGTTTTAAAACGCCAGAAAGTTTTGTAATGCTAATAACGCTAAACCTCTTCAAACGCCTTCTGTGTGGCCGTGCCGTTGGCTTCTTCTGGTTTAAAGTGTGGGAGGTCACGAAACACACATCAGAATATCATAAGAGTTTAGAACAATGTCAGTGCTGCAATCCCATTGTTCGGTATCTATTGCGTGACTAGGAAAAGAATCTAGATCCGCTGATAGATTATATTTTGTTTCCTATCTCCCATTTCTTGGAGAAATGCTGCGCAGCGCCCCCTGCAACTCATTTAGGAAACTGTTTGCCGTTTTTTCCATCTTCCTGAAAGAAATATTATGGGAAGGATATTCTTCACAAAATGATGTTGGACTTCGTTTACGATGTCATTGGCAAATCGTATATGTAATTATAGTAGGACCGATGAATGTTAAAGGATTGTGTGAGCCGAAAATAGTTCCCTGTGCTTAAGAAGAACAAATTGTAGTGCATTCGAATCAATATACTTATAATCATGGTGAAAGTTTCATTTTCTTTGTAATGGCAGAAAGGAAACCATGTTTCAATGTAATGATGGAGTTAGTTAAATAGAAATAATGGCAATGTTAAAGGGAAAGTCAAATTTATATTAAGAACTATTTCGTAGTAGTTTTTTTTTCTAAGTTCGTGTGCATAGCCAACGACTGGCGGTCCTTTAGAGAGAAGATAAAATTACCACATTAAATATATAATCACTCTATCCGGCGTGTGGGGCGGGGGTGGCTCAGTCCGTAGCGCGCCAGGCTCGTAATCTGTAGTTCCAAGGTTCGAGTCCCAGCTGGGTCAGCGTTGAGATTTATCTCCGCAAAATTCCCCGCCCTGCCCACGGTCAGTAGGGGACACCGATGGGCTTGGAAAGGCCGCCGTCCGTCGGATGGGACGTTAAGACGTAGCTCCGTGTGCGGGAGAGCCATACCCTGTGCACATTAAAGAACACGCTGGATGGCCTTGACGGGAGGCTACCATCTGTCTCCCAACAGCTGTTCCAGTTGGTCCCCTCCCCCAACCTTCTCTGAGTCTTCGGGATCCATGTGACCTGGTCATTTAGCCCATGATGTGCAAAAAAGTGCCGCTCAGAGGTTAAACAACCCAACGTTAAAGAACTCGCTGGATGGCTTTGACGGGAGGCTACCATCTGTCTCCCAACAGCTGTTCCAGTGGGTCCCCTCCCCCAACCTTCTCTGAGCCTTCGGGGTCCTTGTGACCTGGCCATTTAGCCCATGGTGTGCAAAAAAGTGTCGCTGGAAGGTGAAACAATCCAAAGTTAAAGAACACGCTGGATGACCTTGACGGGAGGCTACCATCTGTCTCCCAACAGATGTTCCAGTGGGTCCCCTCCCCAAACGTCCTCTGAGCCTTCGGGGTCCTTGTGACCTGGCCATTTAGCCCATTGTGTGCAAAAAAGTGTCGCTGGAAGGTGAAACAATCCAAAGTTAAAGAACACGCTGGATGACCTTAACGGGAGGCTACCATCTGTCTCCCAACAGATGTTCCAGTGGGTCCCCTCCCCAAACGTCCTCTGTGCCTTCGGGGTCCTTGTGACCTGGCCATTTAGCCCATGGTGCGCAAAAAAGTGCCACTCAGAGGTAAAACAACCCAACCCCATTCGATTTTGGCCATAAAGCTTGTCACACAAAGCTGATTGGCTTCTGCTCCATTTTGAATATACAGTATCTATCCGCAGCGCCATCTATACCGTAGCCTTCCAGGTCGGGCAGAGATCCAAATAGTTAAAATTTTCTTTCCAATAAATGACGCAATGCTGGCACGATTTGAATGTGTCTGAAGAACTGATATTTGGCTGTGACAAAATTCTTGGCGGAAATAGAACTACCTTACTATAACCTTGACTGCAACAAAAAGAATCTTTCACCTGTCAGTGTTCTTGATTAGTAATTCTTGATTACATGTTACAATTGGATACTATCGAATTCAAAATAGATTAAGTTTTATCTGAAGCATTTATATTTTGATGGATATTATTATATATAGCAGAATTATAATATTAGCAGATTTACCCGGCGTTATTCGAGTGCGAAACTTTCTAAAATGTAGATTAGATGGCACTCCGTATGTCAAGTTTTCATTTGGCACATATTATTACAATAGAACTCCTCCCCCTCCGTGGCGGGCGGGTAGCGCGCCAGGCTCATAATCTGTAGTTCCCAGGTTCAAGTCCCAGCTGGGTTTGCGTTGAATTGGGTTGTTTTACCTCTGAGCGGTACTTTTTTGCGCATCATGGGCTAAATGGCCAGGTCACATGGACCCCGAAGCTCAGAGAAGATTGAGGGAGGGGACCCACTGGAACAGCTGTTGGGGAGACAGATGGTAGCTCCCGTCAAGGCCATCCAGTGTGTTCTTTAACGTTGGATTGTTTCACCTCTGAGCGGTACTTTTTTGCACACCATGGGCTAAATGGCCAAGTCACATGGACCCCGAAGGCTCAGAGAAGGTTGGGGGAGGGGACCCACTAGAACAGCTGTTGGAAGACAGATGGTAGCCTCCCGTCAAGGCCATCCAGTGTGTTCTTTAACGTTGGGTTGTTTTACCTCTGAGCGGCACTTTTTACGCACACCATGGGCTAAATGGCCAGGTCACAAGGACCCCGAAGGCTCAGAGAAGGTTGGGGGAGGGGACCCACTGGAACAGCTGTTGGGGGACAGATGGTAGCCTCCCGTCAAGGCCATCCAGCGTGTTCTTTAACGTTGGGTTGTTTTACCTCTGAGCGGCACTTTTTTGCATACCATGGGCTAAATGGCCAGGTGACAAGGACCACGAAGGCTCAGTGAAGGTTGGGGGAGGGAACCCACTGGAACAGCTGTTGGGAGACAGATGGTAGCCTCCCGTCAAGACCATCCAGCGTGTTCTTTAACTTTGGATTGTTTCACCTCTGAGCGACACTTTTTTGCACACCATGGGCTAAATGGCCAGGTCACATGGACCCCGAAGGCTCAGAGAAGATTGAGGGAGGGGCCCCACTGGAACAGCTGTTGGGATACAGATGGTAGCCTCCCGTCAAGGC
This sequence comes from Ryuthela nishihirai, assembly GCA_038380435.1. Taxonomy (NCBI): domain Eukaryota; kingdom Metazoa; phylum Arthropoda; class Arachnida; order Araneae; family Heptathelidae; genus Ryuthela; species Ryuthela nishihirai. The sequence continues at coordinate 18,560,986 of JAWZYU010000022.1, forward strand.
CATCCAGCGTGTTCTTTAACGTGGCTCTCTCACGTACACTGAGCCACGGCTTAACGTCCCATCCGACGGACGGCGGCCTTTACCAAGCCTATCGTTGTCCCCTACTGACCGTGGGCAGAGCGGGGAATTTTGCAGATATAAATCTGAACGCTGACCCAGCTGGGACTCGAACCTGGGAACTTACAGATTACGAGCCTGGCGCATTACCAACTGAGCCACTCCCGCTCCGGGTTAGCGTTGAGATTTATCTGCGCAAAATTCCCCGCCCTGCCCACGGTCAGTACGGGACACCGATGGTATTGGAAAGGCCGCCGTCCGTCATATGAGACGTTAAGCCGTGGCGCCGCGTAGAGGAGAGCCATACCCTGTGCACATTGAAGAACACACAAGATGGCCTAGATAGGTGGCTACCATCCATCTCCCAACAGATGTTCCAGTCGGTTCCTCCATCTTCCCCGAGACTTTTGGGTCCTCAAAAATATAATTATCTATACGTATAATATAAAAAACCATTTAGTATTATTTTTAAAAACCATTTTTAATGGCCATTTAGCCCATGGTGTGCAAAAAAGTGCCGCTCAGAGGTAAAACAACCCAACGTTAAAGAACACGCTGGATGGCCTTGACGGGAGGCTACCATCTGTCTCCCAACAGCTGTTCCAGTGGGTCCCCTCCCCCAACCTTCTCTGAGCCTTCGGGGTCCATGTGACCTGGCCATTTAGCCCATGGTGTGCAAAAAAGTGCCGCTCTGAGGTAAAACAACAACCCAACCCAACACTGTACACGTGAAAGAACACACTGGATGGCCTTGACGGGAGGATACCACTGTCTCCCAACAGCTGTTCCAGTGGGTCCCCTACTCCAACCTTCTCTGAGCCTTCGAGGTCCTTGTGACCTGGCCATTTAGCCCATGGTATGCAAAAAAGTGCCGCTCAGAGGTAAAACAACTCAACCCAAAAGGGAGGGGAGGTAAATGTGCTCGATATTTATGAGTCATATCAAATAGTTTGAAGGTAGGTGACCTTGACGGGAGGCTACCATCTGTCTCGAAACAGCTATTCTAGTGGGTCCCCTCACCGAACCTTCGGGATCCTTGTGACCTGGCCATTTAGCCCATGGTGTGCCAAAAAAAAAAAGTGCTTCTCAGAGGTAAAACAACCCAACCCAAAGCCTGAAAATATTTTTAATTTTCTACTCCTGTTACTGCTTTGTCCTTAGGTAACCTAAAAAAGACAATTCTTAATATAAACTTGAGACAGTTCTGAGATTACTTAGTATATCTCTTCGTGTCACTTTGCAACAGGGAAGTTCGGGGATGATATGTGCGTCTGGTGGTTTCCGTGATCTACAAAAAAAATACTGCACGAAAGGGACGTGCCACCTGGGTATAAAAATCAACCACAGTGGCTAAGGCTCTTTAATAGTAGCGGTTCACACGCACGAGAGACACGTGGCAGTACGTACATGGTACTATACTAATAACTTGGCCTCTGAAACCTAGTTATCACATGACTAACGACACAGATGTAAGTCTTTTGGACGAGAGTCGGGAAACTGATTAGTAGTGTTCTAATGAATCTGTTTTTTTTTTGCCCATTTCGTATTTTGGAGAATTACATGCCAGTAGTGAGAACAATGAGTTCTGGCACAATGTTAATTGGGTTGTTTTACCTCTGAGTGGCACTTTTTTTGCATAAAAATAACAAATACCCCCTCAAGCAGCTGCTTGCCACAGAGGTCTGACAGGAGCCTCAGTTTATATGCCAGAGTAGGAGATCTGAGAGGATGGCAGGACCTCAGCAGAAAAACGACACACACATCCATGCCTAAATCTGGGGCTCGAACCCAGGTCCCTTAGATCATACCATGGACTAAATGGTCAAGTCACATGAACCCCGATGGGCTTGGAAAGGCCGCTGTCCGTCGGATGGGAAGTTAAGCCGTGTGTGGGAGAGCCATACCCTGTGCACGTTAAAGAACACGCTGAATGGCCTTGACGGGAGGCTACCATCTGTCTCCCAACAGCTGTTCCAGTGGGTCCCCTCCCCCAACCTTCTCTGAGCCTTCGGGGTCCATGTGACCTGGCCATTTAGCCCATTGTGTGCAAAAAAAAAGTGCCGCTGAGGTAAAACAACCCAACCCAACATGAACCCCGAAGGCTCAGAGAAGGTTGGGGGAGCCCACTGGAACAGCTGTTAGGAGACAGATGGTAGACTCCCATCAAGGCCATCCAGTGTGTTCCTTAACGTGCACAGGGTATGGCTCTCCCGCACACGTCCCATCCGACGGACGGCGGCTTTTCGAAGCCCATCGGTGTCCCCTACTGACCGTAGGCAGGGCGGGGAGTTTTGAGGAGATAAGTCTCAATGCTGACCCAGCTGGGACTCAAACCTGGGAAATGCAGATTACGAGTCTAGCGACTGAGCCACCTCGCCCCCTCAGCAATCAGAGAACAGCACGTTCTAAACCACTTCGAACTCAAAGGTGATTGGGAGATTATTTTGACTCTCCATTGATAACATTTCCCCCAAATTCACAAAGTAGCCGAGACAATTCTAGACTTGACTTATTTTCTTCCTTCTTCTCCAAAGTATACGACTGTCGACAATTTGTATCTTACGTTCTATCAAATCTTTCTCTACGAGATAACCATTCCGCAAGAAGGAACTTGGTCTATTCAAGATATTCCCGTCCCTTAACTTCACTATTTACGGGGAAGCCAAGCCTCCAACTCAATTTGTCTTGCTCTGTCCACTTTTCACAGGCCATTGCCAATCACATGGGGCTTGGGTGGCTCAGTCGGTAGCGCGCCAGACTCGTAATCTGTAGTTCCCAGGTTCGAGTCCAGGTTTGGGTCAGCATTGAGATTTATCTCCGCAAAATTCCCCGCCCTGCCCACGGTCAGTAAGGGACACCGATGGTCTTGGAAAGGCCGCCATCCGTCGGATGGGACGTTACGCCGTGGCCTTGTATACGGGAAAGCCGTGCACAAACTACCGACTGAGCCACCCCCACCCCTCTCAAACATATGGAGTGACATGGGTCATCCAGGCTTATGCATCCGCATACCGACTCCTTCCTCCATAATAATCTCATTCGTGGATGTTGAGATGGTTACACATTTTCCTCAGATGAGAGATCAACCACTAATTACTACAGTTCAAAACGTAATTTTTTTTTACAAACTATGACAAATTTACAAGGAAACTGATAAAAGATTTAACTACAAAAAATACTCCATAAAATGAAAACTGTGTAGCACTTTTTATTTATCAGTCAATAAAAAGGCAAAAATGATAAATCTAAATGATATGGCTTATAAATAAATACTATTGCGTGCAGTGTACATAATTAAAAGCTACTCTAAATCACAGTTAATGTGAGAGATGCCTTAACAAAGCGAGTCGAGTTGTAACTAGTATTTTAAAAGCTTCTTCACTTCCTGGAGCACTACTCTTATCAGGATGTAGAAGTATGGCCAGTCGTCGATAGGCTCGATTAATATCTTCCCTAAAAGACAAATATTTATATATAAATATAAATAATAGTATCAATAATATGTTTAATTTCAAATTTTGGTACTGAAATGATTTTTAAAACTGATTTGAAAATAAAAAACAATTAATGCAGAGTTTTTGGAAATCTAGATGGTCTATTTGGTCATTGAAAACTAATCACCTTTACTCCTCAAAAAAGTAATTTTTTTCTTAAGGTTGGGTTGGGTTGTTTTACCTCTGAGCGGCACTTTTTTGCACACCATGGGCTAAATGGCCAGGTCACATGGACCCTGAAGGCTCAGAGAAGGTTGGGGGAGGGGACCCACTGGAACAGCTGTTGGGAGACAGATGGTAGCCTCCTGTCAAGGCCATCCAGCGTGTTCTTTAACGTGCACAGGGTATGGCTCTCCTGCACACGTGGCCACGGCTTAACATCCCATCTGACGGACAGCAGCCTTTCCAAGCCCATCGGTGTCCCCTACTGACCGTGGGCAGGGCGGGGAATTTTGCGGAGATAAATCTCAACGCTGACCCAGCTGGGACTCGAATCTGGGAACTACAGATTACGAGCCTGGTGCGCTACCGACTGAGCCACCCCCGCCCCGACAAAATGAGTGTTCTTTGTTCAATATTTAAGGTAGGTCCAAATAAAAGAACAAGGTTCCAAGCTTTTAATTAACCTGTAATATCCTCAAAATCACAGAGAACAAACTCGGCAGGCAACAGAATTAATCAGTGGTATGTTGATCACTGTCAAGTTTGCCTCACTATTTGGAATTCTCATATTATCTGTTATGATCATAAAATTTCCTTATTGAGTATCATTTTAAGGAGAGAGTCACGACTGTGGTCATTATTGTGATTTAGAATAAAACCTTGTTGATTATTATTTACAATTTACAGATTAAAGTACAAATTACTAAATTGGAGTGCTCTAATTTCTGAATTGTTTTGCTATTGCAATGGGATTCCAGCATGTTCTTTAATGTGCACAGGGTCACAATTTTGTACCATCTGACTGACCATAACCTTTCCAATCTCACCAGTGTCCACTTTCTGAAGGGTTGGGTTGGGTTGTTTTACCTCTGAGCGGCACTTTTTTGCACACCATGGGCTAAATGGCCAGGTCACATGGACCCCGAAGGCTCAGAGAAGGTTGGGGGAGGGAACCCACTGGATAACTGTTAGGGTTGTGTTCGGTTGTTTTACCTCTGAGCGGCACTTTTTTGCACACCATGGGTTAAATGACCAGGTTACAAGGATTGGGTTGGGTTGTTTTACCTCTGAGTGGCACTTTTTTGCACACCATGGGCTAAATGGCCAGGTCACATGGATCCCAAAGGCTCAGAGAAGGTTGGGGGAGGGGATCCACTGGAACAGCTGTTGGGAGACAGATGGTAGTCTCCCGTCAAGGACATCCAGCGTGTTCTTTAACGTGCACAGGGTATGGCTCTCCCACACACAGGGCCACGGCTTAACGTCCCATCCGACGGCCTTTCCAAGCCCATCGGTGTCCCCTACTGACCGTGGGCAGGGCGAGGAAATTTTTGCGGAGATAAATCTGAACACTGACCCGGCTGGGACTTGAACCTGGGAACTACAGATTACAAGCCTGGCGCGCTACCGACTGAGCCACCCCCGCCCCTTTTCTGAAGGCAGGGTGCGGAATTAGAAGAGATAAATCTGAACTCTGGCACAGGTGAGACTCAAACCTGGGAACGACAGATTATGAGCCTGGGCAACTCTCCATTGAATTATGCCATTGATATAAACTTTGACAAATGTCATGTATCATTTCACTTTTAGGACAAAAAAAAAGGCCTCCTGATCACTAGACATAAACACACTCATCCCACTGACACCGGGGCGGGGGTGGCTCAGTCGGTAGCACGCCAGGCTCGTAATCTGTAGTTCCCAGGTTTGAGTCCCAGCTGGGTCAGCGTTGAGATTTATCTCCACAAAATTTCCCCGCCCTGTCCACAGGCAATAGGGGACACTGATGGGCTTGAAAAGGCCGCCGTCCGTCGGATGGGACGTTAAGCCATGGCCCCGTGTGCGGGAGAGCCATACCCTGTGCACGTTAAAAAACATGCTGGATGGCTTTGACGGGAGGCTACCATCTGTCTCCCAACAGCTGTTCCAGTGGGTCCCCTCCCCTAACCTTCTCTGAGCCTTCGGGGTCCTTGTGGCCTGGCCATTTAGCCCATGGTGTGCAAAAAAGTGCCGCTCAGAGGTAAAACAATCCAATCCAACCCACTGGCACCAGTCAATCATCTGTTGCCTACAACTGATTTAGATTTTTTATATTTGCAGCTCTCTCTTAATTTCCCTCTCTAAATAATGTAGTGTAGTTTGAAGCATTTGTAATTACTTATTATAGCTGGAATTGTTTAGATCCAATACCATAATGTTAGCTGCAAAATGTGTTAAGTACCTCAACTTGTTTCAGTTTTACAAATTTTAGATGCATTCAATATTTTCCATTGTTATTTTATTGTTCTTTATAATCACAGCTGTATTATTTCATTATGGTACATACTTATTACAGATGAATTCGACCTCAAATTTTTCAGTCTGAAGTTCTATAAAGTTATACTTACACAAACTGTTTGCAAGTTGAATTAGGAAAAATTAGCATAAAAACTCAAAGAAACTTTATTTCAACTTTTGAAAGAAAGTTCCACACATTTTCCCCCATTTTATTTGCTACTAGTTTATACTATGAGAAGGATAAGCTTCTAGCTTTTAAGCAAGATTCAGACTGATTTAACTTCCAATCTGCTTGGTTATTAATGGATAATTTTGTAAACTATTGGAATAGAACACAGCAAGTTTAATGGCAAAACGCATATACCAAAGCTGTGTTACATTAAAACTCCATTTCATTTAAAACAAAGAAAGTTAAAAAAAGTCATATAATAAAAAATCAGTCATAAGAGTTATTAAAGAACACAAAAAACTACTTGAATTATATACCACAAACCATTTGTAACACTGCAATAAGGGTGAAACGAATTTTTATACAGGTATTAAAAAGTGATATATGATAAATAAAGTTTAAATAAGTAAAATAATAAGTTTTAATAAGTAAGTCAAAGCTGTGTTACATAAATAAGTTTTAATGTAACACAGCTTTGGATTTATTAAAATCATTTCACTTGTGAAATTCCCTAGATCTTGATTAATATGCTAACACACAATAATAGATGTTGCAATTTAAAAAAAAAATCATATATTCTATTTACAAAAAAGATCCAATATAATAAGTAATAAATAAACTAGACATATTTAGTATTAACCTATAAATTACCACTTTGAAGTTGATTTAAATTTTAGAGGAAAAATTGTCTTGAGCCAGGTGGGATACGAACCCATGACCTCCTGATAACGTCAGGTGCTCTGGACCACTGAGCTACCAGCTGCCGATCAAGATCTCCTCTAATTGATGATATGAACCTTTTCAACCTACGTTACATCACATGTAGGGAGTGTTCCGGCAATTTTCGCCACAAGAGACAGACACATGCCATATAGATGGAAAGTATTTCCTTACAAGTAATATACAGTTGATAAGTAATAAATAAACTTGACATATTTGGTATTAACCTAAAAATTACCACTTTGAAGTCGATTGTAGTGTAATTAATTAAATTTTAGAGGAAAAATTGTTTTGAGCCGGGTGGGATACGAACCCATGTCCTCCTGATAACATGTCAGGTGCTTTGGATCACTGAGCTACTGGCTGCCGATTAAGATCTCCTCTAATTGATAATATGCATGGGTTGGATTGTTTTACCTCTGAGCAGCACTTTTTTGCACACCATGGGCTAAATGGCCAGGTCACATGGACCCCGAAGGCTCAGAGATGGTTGGGGGAGGGGACCCACTGGAACAGCTGTTGGGAGACAGATGGTAGCCTCCCGTCAAGGCCATCCAGCGTGTTCTTTAACGTGCACAGGGTATGGCTCTCCCGCACACGGGACCACGGCTTAACGTCCCATAAGATGGACGGCGGCCTTTCCAAGCCCATCGGTGTCCCCTACTGACCGTGGGCAGGGCGGGGAGTTATGCAGAGATAAATCTCAACGCTGACCCAGCTGGGACTCAAACCTGGGAACTACAGATTACGAGCCTGGCGCGCTACCGACTGAGCCACCCCCCGCCCCTGTATGCTTTGTATTTTAAACATTTTGGGGAACTTTGAACCAATAGATATATAGAAAAAGGAATAAATTAATGGAACTTTCATTATGTAATAACTTACCTTGAAGCACCTGGACGCAGACCAAGTTTCTCATAATCATTTCTAGCCCAACGCAAATGACGAATTGCCTCTAACTGCTCTCTGCTGCAACCAATTTGAGATCTGAGCACTATAGGATGTTTACCTTCTTCCAATAGTTTTAAAATGTTTCCAAAGAGACTCTGTTAGATATTAAATATTAATACATCTTTTTCAGGCATTTTAATCTAGTATTTTACAGTCCTCAAAACAAGAATATTTCTATTATTCCATTTGCAATTTGTGGATTATTAAGTAATTAACACAATGAGTAAGTTCTGATAAATTACCACATAAAATTTAATATAAATTCATTTATGTATACAATAAATCTCTTAAGTCATATGTAATTATTGTATAATGTGGCCCAACTCCACAGATATATTACTAATAGGATTTTGATGGGACACAGCATGTTGTTCCACAATTTTCATTCTATTCAGTTCCTCTCAGTGACATCACCTATGATGTTTCAGCATCTGTCATGTTTCATTCTTATGACATTCGCACAGTGACAATTTGCTCCAAAAAGTTTTGATTACACTATGTTTAAAGTATCAAGGACATTTCTTTTGTCATTATTTACTACTTAAAAGAGCTATCCCATGGCTGAGTAGTTAGCGCACTTGGCTACTGATCTAAGGGTTCAAGCCCCGAATAAGATCCTGGGTTCAAGCCCCAGATAAGCATGGATGTTTGTGTTGTTTTTCTGCTGAGGTCCTGCCATCCTCACAGACCTTCTACTATGGCATATAAACTGACAGGCTCCTGTCAGACCTCTGTGGCAAGCAGCTGCTTGAGGGGGTATTTATTTATTTATTTTTTATGTTCAATTAGGTAATAATATCTTACACTTCTCCAATGACATTATAACAAGGACAGATCTAGAGGTGGGCTAAGCCCCCTCCCCCCCCCCCCCTTTCAGAATGGTAGTACAGGTAATAGAGGGGGGAAATTATTAAACTCGTTTATATTTCACGCATTTCTCAATAAATTTTTAAACACCTGCAAAACAAAGGGCCAAATGTTATACTGCATAAAACTAACCCCGCTTCCCCCTTCTTTAAAATTTTTCGGTCTTGATTGCGTTTCCTGTCTCCCCCTCTAATTTGTTCTAGATTTGGGCTGATTTGTACTAGATTTGGTATTTATTCATTCTTATTTCAACTAGATTATCATTGTTATAATGCACTAATACTTTCACTAATGCACTGGCATTTCAAACTGTACCACTGCCTACCTAAAATGAGTGAAGCCATCCTAAGAAACTTATACAATATTGGCAAATATTGAAAAAATTATTTACACAAACCTCAAAATTATACATTTTTTTGTATTAAATGGTTTGAAGTAACACTTTTTAACTTCTGAGGTTAAATTATTATGCATGACATTGCTGTTGTTAAACATTAAAACTTTTATTCTAAATGTTGAACAAAGGATGTTGAAAATCGAATTAAATAAATTTGAGATCATTATCTTCAGTCACATTCCATCTATGTATTTTAGAAATATGTATGTATATTTTTTAAGAAAACAATGTATTTTATAAGTTATAGTTTTGAAATTAGCTTACCATTGACATAACATGGGTGATGTCACATGTCAATGGCCACTGAGTTATTATTCATATATATAAATTGTGTAATATATATAAATTGTGTATATTTATAAATTGTGTAATATTCATATATATAAATTGTGTATTCATATATATAATTGTGTATATAAATTGTGTATTCATATATTAATTTGTGTATATAATTGTGTAATATATATAAATTGTGTAATATTCATATATATAAATTGTGTATAATAAAAGAAATCTGTGTTTTTGAGCTCAGCAGTGAAATCACTAAACTGAGATAAAATTTGTGGCATTAAATTATATTGGCCAGCGAAAATAATAATAAATATATATTTATATATGATCAGAGACTAAAAAACATATTGTGGTACTATAACATGTATATTCTTATGAATATGCCTCTCTTCCATATTCCAGAGTGCACTCAATACAAGTTTTGTTAATTATTAATTAACCTTACCTCAAACATGTTGTAAATACCTTCTCCAGTCAAAGCAGAAGTTTCAAAGAACAGAAATCCATGAAGATGAGCCCACAGCCTACCTTCTGATTCCTCAACTTCTCTTCTTTTGTCGCACTGCAGAAAACAAAATAAATAAGCATGCTATAATCATTAAGTGGAGATTAAATAACAGGAAGAAAAAGACAACATCTAGCCAAAAAATTAGAAATAGTGTACTATTTACTATGACTGTAATGCAAATTAAAGATATGCAGAGGTGTCACATCACGATCATTGAGATGTCTTAAATGTGAGCAGTAGAACTACTGACCAATACTCAACCACAAGAATGGAAAGATGATATACACCTATCCCTCGATTTACACGGTACTCAGTTCACACAATTTTGGCTTTGCACGGTAAAAAAAATGCAACCAGTTTCGATTTACACGGTACTGACTGAGATTTCCTTTCTATGTACGTCTCAGTCAGTACAGTGTGAATCGAAACTGGTTGCATTTTTTGACCGTGCAAAGCCAAAATTGTGTGAACTGAGTACAGTGTAAATCGAAGGATAGGTGTATAATCGACTTCCAAAAAGGTGTTACTGATGGTGCTGGTAGACTAGAGCAATCATAGCCAAAACTATGAAAATCATAGGGCTGTCAAAAGCTATTATAATATGCAGTTTCCAAATTTCTCAAAAGCTATAATTTTACCCTCTAATAGTATAAATTTATATATTGAAGTTTTATTACATAAATATTAAATTTAATATAAATTTATATTTAAATCTACATAAAAAAAGTATACATATAAGATGGTCAGCAGATGGAGTCTAGACATCTGCTAAGAGTAATTGGAACAGATATTCAATACTACAGGAGAGGAACTATACAGTGTTACAGAGGCATATGAGATAAAATCAATGTTCAACCAATGACCATATCTTTCAATCGGGTGGGGGTGACTCGGTACTGTGCCAAGTTCATAATCTGCAGTTCCAGATTCAAGTCCCACCTGTGCCAGCATTGAGATTTATCTCTGCAAAACTCCCTACCCTGCCCTCAATCAGTAGGGGACACTGAAGGGCTTAGAAAAGCCACTGTCTGTCAGATGGGACAGTAAGCCATGGTACCATGTGCAGGAGAGCCATGTGAAGTGCATATTAAAGGACATGCTTGATGGATTTGACAGGAGTCTACTATCTGTATCCTAATAGCTGTCTAGTGGGTCCCCTCCCCAATCTTCTCTGAGCCATTGGGGTCCTTGTGACCTGGCAATTTAATCCATTGTGTGCAAGAAAGTGTCGCTCAGAGGTAAATCAACCCAACCCAAGACTTTCAGCTGAGATCAATCAATACCATTCAAACAATGCACAGCAAATTAAGACATTTGTGGTTCAGCAGTTGATACTCTATTTGGAAACCTTCAACAGCCAAATATTGTAAAGAGAGGCTTCAGTGATGTTGAGAAATGTGTGAGTAGGTTATAGAAAACTGGAAAAAATGTAATATGGTCAAATAAATTGTGATATATGCTCTTTTGCACATTAGATTGGGTTGTTTTACCTCTGAGAGGCGGGCGGGGGTGGCTCAGTCGGTAGCGCGCCAGGCTCGTAATCTGTAGTTCCCAGGTTCGAGTCCCAGCTGGGTCAGCGTTGAGATTTATCTCTGCAAAATTCCCCGCCCTGCCCACGGTCAGTAGGAGACACCGCTGGGCTTGGAAAGGCTGCCGTCTGTTGAATGGGACGTTAAGCCGTGGCCCCGTGTGTGGGAGAGCCATACCCTGTGCACGTTAAAGAACACGCTGGATGGCCTTGACGGGAGGCTACCATCTGTCTCCCAACAGCTGTTCCAGTGGGTCCCCTCCCCCAACCTTCTCTGAGCCTTCGGGGTCCATGTGACCTGGCCATTTAGCCCATGGTGTGCAAAAAAGTGCCGCTCAGAGGTAAAACAACCCAACCCAACCCAATCCACTTTCTACGGAACCATAGTCTGCGAGGCTATTGAAATAATGATCTCGCCCATCCCCACCTGCAACCAAGACACTGGAATTGCCCTTCATGACATGTGGAAAGAAGCTCTAAATAGCCGTAATGTCACCACATAGTATCACTTCACTGAAGACAGAGAGCTGTCCTTGCTCTGAAAAACTTCTGAGTTTTCTCTTAAAAACTTTTAACATGCAAATAGTTCGAAGAAGAAGCTTTAAAATTTTATTGCTCAATGACAGAGAATTTTAAGTTATTTTTAACATGGCTTAAGGTCACATCTGATGGACAGTGGCTTGTTATATAAATGTCTTGCTGGCGAAGATCCAACTAACTACCTTTGAACTAAAGACTGTCACTTGTCATAGAACTTGGGATTTTATAATTGATTCCTTTTTACGTTGTGGTCTTCAGTAATTTAACATAATGGATTAAATATCTGCAAAGTAAACAAGTACCATCACCAAGCATTAAAATGTTAGGCAACAATCTAAGATATTTTACTCTGAAATGGTTCTTTATGAAGCAGTATGAATAACTTTTTCCCACCTCTGAACAGGATATGGAAATAACTACACTGGTTTCCATAAATTAAAGAACAATCTGAAATCCCAGCTTTTCTCAAAGATCCATTGGATCTGTTGCACATGAATCGGGAGATAGGTGTATCACGAATAAAAGTTGAAAAATGAAATAACACCTTTAATCCCCAAAATTATATATGAATAGTTATGTAGTAAAAAGCTGATGATTGGCTGAGATAGCCCAAATAGTTTAATATGGAGAATGATTATGTCTCATGCAGTTGATCAGATTGTCCAGCAGCACTGTGGGAGAAATTTTCATTGCTCCTCCAAAACACATTAAGGTTTCAGGAGGCTTGCATGAGTGGGATAAAGGGGAAAAACCCATCTCCTGAGAGTATCCCATACCTGATCTATCAGATTTAGGTCAGGAGTCAAGGCTGGCAACTCCATACAGTTAATTATGCTACTTTCCAGATAGAAATCGACAAGGTGACAATGATGTGGGAGGGCATTATCGTCCTGTAGGAAGAAGGTATCTCCAATTACACCTGCATGTGGTCACACAAAGGAGTCCAAGATTTCATCCCTGTACCTGCAACCAGTGATGTAGCCTGTTGGAAGCATGTACAGATCTGTGAGGTTACCCAAAGATAACTCTCCCGAAACCATGACATTTCCACACCACAGGAGTCCCATTCACAGATATTTGTGACATGGTGATGTGTTCTTGGTTCCCTCCGTATCAACTGATGCCACGAATTGCTGTGGAGAGCAAATCTAATTCATCCTAAAGAGCATGGACTGTCATTGCTCCTAGTTCAATTGACATGATGTCTGCACCAGTTTAGTGACACAAACTGTGGTGTTGGGTCAGAGACATGCACACTACTGCCTGCCTAGTATATAGGCACACTTCATGAAGACTGGCATATGGTGACAGCGGATATCATCATTGCCCTAGTTGCTACAAGATCTGATCTCACTTGATGGACATTCACATCCTGCTCCTCTAGCCACATAAGTAGCAGTCATTCCTTGGGGTTGTTGCCAATCATCGTCCACTACTAAATTGTCTGGATGCACCCTGTCCTGGTTGGAATCTCTGTCGAAGTCTATGCACAACTGAACGATTCACATTAAGCCATCTGGCAACATCTGCTTGACTTTGGACTGCTTTGAACCAACCTTTAGCTCACCACCACTCTTCTTCCTATAAATGATATCTGGTAGACATACTGAACAAATCTGCTATATCAAAAACTGCACTTTGCAGGATGTAGGCAAATATCTTCTACAATCTGTCTGGGCTCGGTTGTTTTTCAACTGACTATGTGTGAGAGTGTGTGTAGAAGGGTACCTATCGCTATCTTGTCAGGATGTTGAACTACCTAGGTGGCCAATGAACACAAAACAGGTGTACTAAGTGATATGTAAACTTTATTTACACAATTTTATTTTATATTATATATATAAATGGCAAATGCCCACCAGGTAGTCACTCACTAAACACAGCATAGGCTACAAGAAGCCCAGTGGTCCCACTGCTAGATGACAGAACAAAAGGTTTAATCAAGCCACAGATTATCTGCCTGACATATGGAAGATCTTGTCTGCACGCAAGTCCTTGTTCTCCCAACTGTCCTTCATTTCGGACGGACCACCAGGTGAGGTCACGTGATGTTTCTTTGAGGAACATTAGGGTGTCTTGGCCAATGGGACATGCACACAATTCCCTGTGCCACGTCGACTCTTGCTCCCACATAAGGAGCCCTCGGGCTTTAACCAAGAGCACATTGCCATTCTTCACCCAGCTCTCCAAACTGGACCTGCTGCTGGTGCTCTGCCACCACAATGGCGATTCTGGCTCTCACTCTTTCCGCCCTAGCTGGCTGAGTCCCTATACAGGAGAACTGGAGAACAGACTTAAAACACCTGCTTTTAATGCTCAATGCATTTGCATATACTGCTTCCAGCCCCCTTCATTTGTATACCATACCTCAAACCTTCATGTATTTACATACAACGTGAATTTCATGCATTTATATCATCCGAGTTTTACAATATCATGTTTTCAATTGTTCCTTAATTTATGGAAATCGGTGTATATCTAACATTTCCACTTCACTAAAGAGAGAAGTATTGAAGTAATATCTGCATTTTTAGGTATTACTTTATTGATAAAGATTTGTTCTTACTTGTACAAACTTTCGAGTTTAACCTATTGCTGACTTCTGAATAATTAAAACATCTAAAAGAGGAATCAAAACATTTATTACTTGTGGATTTTTAGTATTAATTTCTTTCTTTCTTTTCCTTAATTTTTTTGATAATCTTTAAAAAGATCTAGTCAAATACAATTTAGAATTATTAAAAATATATGGCAGATTGTATGTGTGTAAATAAAGACAAAACTTCCTAAATCATTACCTTGTTACCACAAACAATAAATATAGTTTCATCTATACTAGAAGAATTTGGTAATTCCCTTGTCATTTCAGCTAGCCACATATTTAGAGCATCAAAACTGCTGCGGTTTGTTACATCATAGACCAAAAGGACACCATTTGTATCAGTATAAAATTCACTTCTTACCTATGGAGAGAAACAAATATGTATCATTTTGCAAACATGTATGCAACAATATTAAGAGAAATTTTAAAGTTACAATTGTATATAAATAAACACATAAACATGTTTTCTATTGTAACTGTTACATACAGTTTTAACTGTTGCAATTAAATAAGTAAAAATTCAGAAATCTTGAAAATATAAATAAGTAAAATATACAAAATGTACACTTAACTCATCAAAACAAATATAAAGTGTTGCAATAATTTTAAGATGCAATCAATCAAGAACATTACAGAGATTCATTACAATATTACAATTAACATTACAATATTCAAACCTATTTGAACTAGCCAATATCATTAATTGTTTTCACGCCCAGCCTAGAAAACTGAAATAAACATAGATACCATAAAATTTTCTCATTGAGCTTAGCAAAAAAACTAATTTTTGAATTTTTTAGAAAAATAACTAATAGAAATAGTTCTTGTTATATTCTGAATTAAAACAGCATTTAATTCTGGTTCTTGTGAAAATTTCTAACCAAAATGAAGACATTAATTTAAATAAGACTTTTTCAGAATGATATAGTGAAAAAAGGACCTAATAGAGCAATTAAGACTTAATTTTGGAAAACTTGATGAATAAATATAATTACATTATGTATCAATAGGAAGAAAATTTCTCTCAGAAGAGTATAATAAAAGTAGACTTGAAATAGAAAAAAAAAATTTATTCTTTTATTACAATATACTTTAAAATAAGTACCAGACTTTCACAAAGTGACTTTGTAGTGTTCACATTCATGGGAGTATTCGTCCTCTTTATGGCAGTGGAAGAACACTTTCTTGGCTGGTTGTTGTTGTTGTTGTTTTACCTCTGAGCAGCACTTTTTTGCACACCATGGGCTAAATGGCCAGGTCACATGGACCCCAAAGGCTCAGAGAAGGTTGGGGGAGGGGACCCACTGGAACAGCTGTTGGGAGACAGATGGTAGCTTCCCGTCAAGGCCATCCAGTGTGTTCTTTAACATGCACAGGGTATGGCTCTCCCGCACACGGGGCCATGGCTTAACGTCCCATCCGATGGACGGCGGCCTTTCCAAGCCCATCGGTGTCCCCTACTGACCGTGGGCAGGGCGGGGAATTTTGCGGAGATAAATCTCAATGCTCACCCAGCTGGGACTCGAACCTGGGAACTACAGATTACGAGCCTGGCACGTTACCAACTGAGCCACCCCCGCCCCTTCTTGGCTGGTATTGTTTAGAAATGCACATCACGTTTTTCCATTTGGTGATCTTCTTAGCAAAGTCCTACAAGTTAGTGCACTAAAGCATAAAAATTTCAATGTTCTCACAGTGGTGTAGCCAAGATGTTTTGCAGGTGGGTTCAACTTTTTTAAACATCATTTCAAATACTCAACAATTTAATTCAAAACTTGTGATCAATTTCTGTAAAGATAATATTTGCAATGGGGGCAGGTTAATTATATTGAAAGCAATTTAATAATTAACATTAACAAATTGAAATTTTTAAATGAAATTTTTAACATTTTTTAAACATAAGCACTTTTATAGATGTGCAGATTGATTTGAAAATGATTTTTATCTCAATTTCAATGTCTCAGGTAAACTTGAACATTTCAAATATTTTTACTTAGTTTATTTAATCTTCTTCCTCTTTTTTTTAATATATATATTTCAGTCTTTATATTATATTGAGTTAAAGCAAAATAATATTTTGTGGGCCTATTTCCTTAGTCTTGCACTTTGCCAATCACTCAAAAATCTAAGCATATTACAATACTGTGCTTGCACGGGTGCATGCATGCAGGCATAATAATAAAACTATTATCCACCATTTACATTGCAATAATGAAAAAAATTAGAAAAGCATAAAAACAATTTAAATTGTTACTAAAATTAAACAAGAATGTACCGTAAAATTTCAGCCTGGGGCCTCAAAAACTGTCAGAACTCTTAAAAAGAGTTCTGACAGTTTTGAGGCCCCAGGTGGGTGCATTATGCACCTATGCAGCAATCTGCCACTGAGTCCATTACCCAATAACTGATGGGAAACCACTATGTCACTTTTTATGACTTTCAGTCTGTTTTCACACTTGCTAGACAGAATAATTATATCACTAACATTTTAGGTAAATCCCCTATCTTGTAGAAATTTCTATCCATGAAATTTAAATTGCAGATATTTGCAACACAAGCCTCAATTTTACTGTATTACATGGTTCCATCATCCATTCATCATGGTGTCATCCATCCACCTACATTCTATGTCAGTGACATACTCAGAGGAGGAGGGCATAATTCCCTCCAACCCCCAAAAACATACACACTGAGTAACATGTATTTTCTAATAGTAAATTATACTACAAAGCATGATAACTCCTACACCCTCCACACACACACACACACACTTCAGATCTTTGGGTACTACACAGCTCCATGTGTATTTGCTGCTATTACTGATAAGTAGTACATAGATAATTAGTTGAAATAAGCATTAAGACTTTAGATAATCAGCTTCCTAATCACCTTCCAAGTTAAAAATAATAATTTTATCTTTTTTTTGTGTTTTTTATTAATTTTTACTCTTTTTCACTGGTGTGAGGCTGGCTCAGTTAATAGTATGCCACGTTCATAATCTGAAGTTACAGGTTCTGTGATGGTTCACCCATTCACTTTTACGTTTCCTTAACCAGTTTTACATTATTTATGTTATATTTATCACTTTGGGGATTTATTTCATTTGGACTTATCACATTTTTCTCTTCCAATCCATTAAAGGAGTTGCGCATACACAACTCCGACCTTTCGATTGACAGCCACTAGTGCATGCATTTAGGAGACACGCCTCCTCTTGCATTACAGCCAGCGCAATGATCATCAGATTATGCAAATGTTTTACCCAGCATGCAACATACATCTGTCAGTTGTACACCGCATGTTATACTAAGTGATGTTAGGTCACAGAGTCAGTATGGAGTAGGAAGCTAGGAGTCAGTATGAGTCATTATGGAGTAGGAAGCTAGGAGTCGTATGAGTCATTATGGAGTTAGGAAAGTGGTGAAGGAGGAAGACGTTAGTAATCAGTTTTTGTGAGTAATGTTTAGAGATGGAGTTTTTTTAGTTACTCTGACTTTTGTATTCATCTGCTGAATTTGTGATCTTTAAATTTTTTGGAAATAAACTTTGTTTGTTATATGTATTTGACTTTTGCTGCTTTTCTCTTGAGCAACATTAATTGATTTTTGATTAGATTTAAACTTTAACAAATTGATAATCCTTTTTGAATTCTTACTCAGTAAATAACGCCAATATACGTAATGAACCCTCATTTGACTTTATTTGGCAAGTTAATATTGCCTGTCACCCGATATGCTATCCGGAGTTTTCATTAAATTTGGATCAGACAAAAGATCCAAGTAAAGAAGTTTAATAATCTTTTGGAGTATCCTCAAAGCAGGTCCCAAAGTGCCTATTTTGAGATTTATCTTCACTAACCCTGAAGTTGTTGGGAACATTATTAGGCTTAGGGAGGTTGCTGTCCATCATATAGAACATTAAGCTGTGGTCCTATGTGAAGAGCCATACCCTGTGCACATTAATGAACATGCTGGATGACCTTGATGGGTTGGTGGCACTATTCAATGAATCCCCTTCCCTAACCTTCTCTGAGCCATTGGGGTCCTTATGACCTAACCATTTAGCCCATTCTGTTTAAAAAAGTGCCACTTAGAGGTAAAACAACACAACCCTTTTCACTCACAACAGTTTGCAAAGCCTGGAGATTGGTTTCATCATTAGCAGTTAGTTTGTTTTACCTCTGAGTGGCACTTTTTTTTAACACAATAGGCAAAAAAGCCAGGTTCGAAGGGCTCAGAGAAGGTTGGGGGAAGGAGACCCACTGGGTAGCTGTTAAGAGACAGATGGAAGTTTCCAGTCAAGGTCATCCAGCATGCTCTGCTGTACACAGGGTGACGGCTTTATCTCCCATCTAATGAATGGCAGCCTTTCCAAGCTCATCATGCCACCTTTCTGATTAAGGGAGAGTGGGGATTTAGCAGAGATAAATCTCAACAGTAGGACATGAACTTGGGAATTGCAGATTACAAGCCTGGCAGAATATGGACTGAGCCAACCCCACCCCTCATTAGCAGTTAACACCCAAAACCTACAAAGAATAGTGCTTTCAAAAATTAATTCTTAGTTTGCTACTAATAACCTGATTCTACTCTCCCCCAAAATCTTACATTTATTGAAAGTGTAACGGGCCAAAGAATATGACAAATACTTATAAGTTTGGACCCTTTTTCTGATCCAAATAGTTTTATGCTCCGGATAGTTCAGTCGGGCGCCAGGCAATAATTAACAAATTGCCAAATAAATAAAGTTAAATTAGGGTTCAAAATACCAGCAAGTGTTAATGAGTAAGAATCCAAAATATGATTGTCAAGTTTAAATATCTAAATATAATCAAAACTTAATTCACATTGCTCAAGAGAAAAAATTAGTAAAGGTTTAAATAACAAACAAATTTATTTCCAAAAATCACTCACCAAAACTTCAATGAAGAAGATACACTAACTGAGCACTCTTCCGTGCTACATGCTTATGCTCTACTGAGCTCACTCATTTCTACATTACTCACTTCTGTGCTACTTACTATGTGCTAACTCTCTATGTGCTACGCTATGCTATGACGCAAGAGGGGGCGTGTCCTTGTGCACGCGCTTTAGCGGGTGACAGTCGAAAGATCGGAGTTGCGCATGCGCAACTCCTAACTCTTGGAAATGAGCGCTGTGATGCCAAATAGGAAATAAAAATCCCCAAAATGATAAATATAATGTAAATTAAGCAAAACTGGTTAAGGTAAAGCAAAAGTGAATGATGGGGCATCACAAAAGGTACATTGAAAATTCACAGGCAGGGGAAGATGCTCTTTATATATATAGATAAAAAAAAAGAGCTCCAATGACTTAAAAATCATTTGTAATAGAATTAATGATGTAAACTTGTGAAATATATCAAATGCGAGGTGCATTTTAGAACAACACTTACAGCAGATAAAGATTGCATCACATTTTAATGTACTCAATACATGCAAAATCAATTAATCAGAGCTATCAAGTTCTAGCTAGACTGTACTTAAAAAATGTCTCAGCAACAGTTTCTACAATCGCCACTGAAAGCTTGTTCATTATTGAGATAATTTTGGTTAAACTTGGTTCTTTACACCTTCAAGAACATATTTTTTTTATTGCTTCTTTTTATATCTTCCCTATACTATTGCAATTTCTATTCTACATAAGTGTAATGTGAGAAATATAGTGTAAACTCTTCCTACTGAAAATATTTTTCGACAGAAGTTGATGTTTTCTTTGGTAAGCTCTTTCATTAAGGTTCAATATTTGTCCCCTGACACTTAAACTGAAAATTAAGCTTGGTTAAGTCATGTCTGCAAACACTGTAAAGATCCAATGCTATGAGCAGATATTGAAGACTCAACCCTTCAAAAGGTTGGATCTTTTGTATCGTGATTTCCATAGTAGATATCTGCTGTAAATATTATCACAAAAATTGCATCACCAAATGACTAAAATACTCTTGACAGATTGGACCCAAAACTATCAATTTTCCTTGTCTCTAGCCTGTGTTTCAGCATCATCATATATGTTGGAGAGATTTAAACTATTGCAAAACTAAAGCTTAATCTCAAGGGTCTTGACCCCTAAAATTTTAAGATCTAAATATAACTTACCTCATAAAAAACAGGACTTCCAGCCATATCAAAAATATTCACTCGTAGATCATGATTATTCACATTGGTTCTAAGTAGAATAAACATTTAGTATGACACAAAATAGTTATTTATATCATTGCTAATGCTAAAAATAAAAGTTTGACTCTAAAATAGCATAAAATTAAATAATATAAAATAAATAAAAAAAATAAATAAATACCCCCTCAAGCAGCTGCTTGCCACAGAGGTCTGACAGGAGCCTGTCAGTTTATATGCCAAAGTAGTAGGTCTGTGAGGATGGCAGGACCTCAGCAGAAAAACAACACACACAACCATGCCTTACCCGGGGCTCAAACCCAGGTCCCTTAGATCAGTAGCCAAGCGTGCTAACCACTCAGCCATGGGAAGGCTAATATAAAATAGTAAGAATTAAAATAATGTATATAAACTTAACATAGATTTATATATGTTCAACATTCTGTGCAATAAGCTTTGTTCCTCTTAAAAAGAAAACATTCATTCATAATTACAAGAAGCATTCAAAAAGTAAAAAAGTGTAAGATTGGATGAATATGCAGGATGGGGCAATTGTTTGATTTTTTCCTGCTTCAGATAGGCCATAACTTGCTGGGTTTTGTGAGCACTTGAATTGTCATGAAGAAGGAGAACCCTTGACACACCTGTTGTTGGATGCTATTCCTTCATATCCTTAACCATTTTGGGCAAAATAATGTTGGTGTAATATTGGACATTTATAGTCATTTTTTCAGTAAGGCGTCCACAGCTGCTACTCCTTGGGAATTAAAAAAAAAAAATCTCAACATCCTCTTCCTTGAGTAAAAGTCTTATCTGAGGATTTGAAAATACCAATCATCTTCCACAACCCAGAGTTGTTGATCTTTCTGGAAGCTGTATAGTAATTAAACCACATCTCATCACCTGTGACAATGTCTGTTAACCATTTGAGACCAGTAGCATTCTTTAAACCTGAGCACAAAGAATTAATAGATTCAACTGAGCACAAAGAAGTAGTAGGTTCAAACATTTGCTCCTTGTACAAGTTAACTCTAGCTGTTTCTTGTTGTTCTGTCAGTTTGTGGGATACAAATTTGGCACAGATCTTTTGAAACTTTAAATGTTGATGAATAATTGTTTCCAGACTGCCATCTGAACTTATCACCTGAACAGTAATGTGTAGGTTTTCCTTAACGAGTTCGCAAATAGCATCGGTGGTTCTCTCATTCATGACCCCCCTTTGGTCTTCCTGCATGAGAGAAGTCTTTGAAGCTCTGCTGTTCTTCTCTAAATTTGTTCATCCATCCCATAACAATGTCATATGAACAGGCATGATCCCCATATACTGGTGATAAATTGGCACGATTCTTTTTGTGTCATGCACAAGCTGCATCCTTGTGAAAATGCAAAATCTTTCCCTGTCTTCAGCAGCCTCTATAGCAATAATGCACAAATTTTACAGACTTGAATTTCACACACTGCCAGAGAAGAGAGAAATGATGATAAACCTTTGTTTTTAACTAGTAATAACAAGTTTAGGCAAGTTTTCAAACAAGTTGGGTTGGGTTGTTTTACCTCTGAGCGGCACTTTTTTGCACACCATGGGCTAAATGGCCAGGTCACATGGACCCCGAAGGCTCAGAGAAGGTTGGGGGAGGGGACCCACTGGAACAGCTGTTGGGAGACAGATGGTAGCCTCCCATCAAGGCCATCCAGCGTGTTCTTTAATGTGCACAGGGTATAGCTCTCCAACACACGGGACCACTGCTTAACGTTCCATCTGACGGACGGCGGCCTTTCCAAGCCCATCGGTGTCCCCTACTGACCGTGGGCAGGGCAGGGAATTTTGCGGAGATAAATCTTAATGCTGACCCAGCTGGGACTTGAACCTGGGAACTACAGATTACGAGCCTGGTGCGCTACCGACTGAGCCACCCCCGCCCCTTTCAAACAAGTTGCAGCTCGTTTACTTCAGAGGAATGAGTGCAAATCTAGACACATGTCAAGAACTTTTTGAAGACCCTCCATAATTGGAGTAATGAAATGTTTCAACTTTGATGTGACTTTAATTTAGACTGCTGTACTTATATTTATTAAAAATTATGCAGATTTTCTCTCTGCAAATAATATCCTACATATTGAATTAACAAATTATAAGGTGATCACTGTTTTTCGATTTGTTAAAAATATTTGGGAGCAAACGTATCTCAAGATGGCAAATATTTGTCATACATACACTCTTTGACAAAAGTATAAAGCACAATATAATGCTGCAATTTGGAAAAAAGAAGTGAGTAAATACGTATACAATTGGGACACAATATGCAAGTAAATATGATTTGCATTGAGCAAATGTTTGAAATTTATGATGATAGTTTTATCAATTCAAAATAAATTTGGTATAAAAATTCATATTGCAACTTGTAAGATTAACTGATCAATATGCAAAATAGTATAACTTTTTTTTTCAGTGCCTTCAAATCACAAAAAACACGCCCTGGAAATAAGCACAAAGGTATTAATGTATCTCCTGGTGAGTTTAGTGTACATAAAACATAGTTATTCCTAATTTAAAGTTTTATTTCAAATTTACTGTGTATTATTTGAATTTTTTACTTTGATATTTGGTTTTCGATTTGTTTATCCCATCTCTCCCTCTCTCCCACTCACCTACCCACCCACCCACCCACCTATGTCTGCCACAAGCCATTTTGCCACCCAGAGCTAACCTGGATATCTGCCACCTGGAGTGTACTTGGACATCTGTAACACTTTTCCAGGTCTGTTGCTAACCGTTGATACTCATTTTAACTAGAGTTAATGTCATTTTAAAGAAAACTGTACTTAACCCAGTCTATCTTTAACCAACTACAGTTTAGTCTACTCATAAATTTGCCACCCCTAAAAAATGCTACTTAGAGTTGCTCAGTGCAAATACATTTACTTGCATATTGTGTTCTAATTGTATACATATTTATTCACTTCTTTTTTCTAAATTGCAGCATTATATTGCACTTTATACTTTTGTCAAGGAGTGTATGACTTGAACTTAGACTGTAATGTTGGTGTAATATTGGATATTATATAGTCATTTTTTCAGGTAAGGTATCCACAGCTGCTACTCCTTGGGAATTGAAAAAAAATTCTGAACATCCTCTTCCTTGAGTAAAAGTCTTATCTGAGGTAGACATGTGGAAGCACCAGCCCTGCATGCATACACACACATATATACATACATACAAATATTTACTCTTAGACTTTTATTATAAAAGCATCTATGTTTCCACATGGCATATTTCCATATATATAAACTTGCATATTTCCTGGCTGTGTATCCCCATTTTAAAATTTTCTGTGTGGATTGAATCTGTAGTTGCCAATTTTGCCAATTGTGACCTTTTTGAGGAACACAACTACATGAATGGCAATGGTTTCCTATACAGATGAACCAGAAATGCAAACCACTTCTAAAGAAGTAAAAAAATAACAGCACAATATACTTGTACTACTTTCAATCAACTGAAACACATTACACTAGTCCTCAGTATAGTCAGGTTGTAATGCATAGCATTCCATCTGTAATGTGACTCAGACAGCTAGTTCTTTAGACTACTGAATTTGATGTCACTTAGTGCACTGATGGTTTTGAGTTCAATTTTCATGATTTTGAAATCCTGTGACAAGTATATGATCAAATGGTTATTCAGGTTGGTTCTAAGTAGAATAAATATTTAACATAAGACATGAAATAGTTAATTCTATTATTACTAATGCTAAAAATGAAAATCTGACGACTGGCCAAAACAACTGCAAATAATAAATAAATAGCAAGATTAAAAGCAAAGCCTATGAAAGTTTAAGATAATATGCACAACCTAAGAAGGTAGCACAAACCACAGATGTAATTACATATAACTTAGATAGCAGTGTGAGGAACAGATCCTTAATTTTTTTAAACATTTATCTTACTTTTTGTTCTTAATTAGTTCATTATGATTACTTAGTTTAACTTCATATATTCCAAATAAGTGTCTTCCTACAACCTAGTTAGTGTATTTCCAGCATTGTTCTGGTGATATAAATGCACAAGACTCACCATCATTACTCAGAGTAACATGTATTCAAAGCTCAATTAGCACTAACTGATGATAAACTGTTGGGTTCCTCATGACTTCACAAGAGTCACTATTTGAGATGTTGGTTGTACTACAGAATAGTCAAGACTATTTAATAAAAAGACTACTCTGAGCTTGTGTACACAGCATTATTAGGCAGAGTTTTTACATTTATTGCTGTTGCAGCTATCTGTAAGTTATTCAAATATAATGTTAGAGGACTTTCTGAACTTTATTTTTGAGCTGTTTCTTTGAATAAATTGTTAAAACTTATTCTGATTCTTGGTAAATATTATCAGGGGTAAATTCATGGAATTCTGTTAGATGAATCTTGTAAATGCCTTCCCCATTAGTGAATCTATTTGTTCCAAGAGAGAGATAAAAAAAAATATTTTTTTGAGACTTGAATTTTTTTTAGGTTTTGGTAACTGCAATTCAGTTAGTTCACTTAATTATCCTATCATTAGAAAAAAATTAATTTTAACCTATATATCAATTTTTGTAGTCAGACCCTAGTATTCTCATTATACCTACAGTGGACATATCAAAATGTAGAAAGTAAAGGTAATATATCCTGGATGCATGATTGAGAATAATAAAGCCAGTAAGATGTTACTGGCCAGCAGGGTAAGAAATAACACAGTAATTCCCAAACCCTGGGTCATAAAAGGCTCATAGCTTCAAAAATATTCATTCATTCAGTTAAGTTAGCCTGTAAGTACTGCTGCCACTTGGGTCAAAAGATATAAGGGAATTTCAATTTTGTGTAACAATAAAAAATATTTTGGGACCACTGACCCAAGATAACACAGAATAATATCTCCTGGAATCGTTTTTCAGAAATCCTTCTTCATAATGGCATCCAAAGATAAAAACGGGTGTGGGTTTGAGGACCAACACTTACTAATAAAAAATACTCAGAAGCAATGTAGTAGCAATTTTTGCTAAAAAGCAAATGGGTGAATATTCAAATGAAAATGATTAGACAGATTTTTTCAGTACTTTTCTTTTTCTTCACACAATCTGATTAACCTTTAAATGCCAATTTTTTTAATATAAATTGAATTTTTGAAGGAAGATAATTTTGAAGCAACTAATGAAAACAATAGTTTGTATTACACACCAAAAGAAGAACATTTAATTCTAGGCATAAAAAAAGATGAAAAAAATAGTAAGCATATAAAAATATTAAAAGCCTATTTGCAGGGATTTTGAAAAAATTGCCTTCCGACATTTTAAGAATTAATCATAGACTACTGAAAAATGTTAAGACTGTAACTTGTGTTATTGAATTTTTTTTGCATTTAATGGTTTGGAAGTCTATAGATAAGTCCACACTAGAAAGTACTGGCCAAACACATAAATGAACCAAAGGGAATATTCTCCAGTATATTATCTATGACTCCATGCATGGGTTGAGTGGTTTTTACCTCTGAGCAGCACATTTTTTGCACACAATGGGCTAAATGACCAGATTACAAAGACCATTAAAAGTTCAGAGAAGGTTGGGGGATGGGACCCACTAGAAAGCTTGTGGGAGACAGATGGTAGTCTCCCATCAAGGCCATTCAGTGCATTCTTTAATATGCATAGGGTATGCTCTCAGACATACGGGACCATGGCTTTACATCCCATCTGATGGATGGCAACCTTTCCAAGCCTATTGGTGTTCCCTACTGACTGAGGGCATGGTGGGGAGTTTTGCAAGTCTGGCGTGCTACTGACTGAGACACCTGTGCTCCATGACTCTATGCACTGACTTGTGGAAACACTGGCCACATTTCTTAAGAAGGAATCTCAGATGGCTTTGTGGATTGTGGGTTGTTTTACCTCTGAGCGGCACTTTTTTACACACCATGGGTTAAATGGCCAGGTCACATGGACCCCGAAAGCTCAGAGAAGGTTGGGGGAGGGGACCCACTGGAACAGCTGTTGGGAGACAGATGGTAGCCTCCCGTCAAGGCCATCCAGCGTGTTCTTTAATGTGCACAGGGTATGGCTCTCCCGCACACGGGGCCACGGCTTAACGTCCCATCCAACGGACGGCTGCCTTTTCAAACCCATTGGTGTCTCCTACTGACCGTGGGCAGGGCGGGGAATTTTGCGGAGATAAATCTGAATGCTGAGCCAGCTGGGGCTCGAACCTGGGAACTACAGATTATGAGCCTGTCACACTACCGACTGAGCAACCCCCGCCCCATCTCAGATGGCACTTCCTTTACTTGCTAATGATTTCGATCCTAAATCTCTCCAGTGGCAGGCATCACCTTTCTTCCTTTGTTTAGCTCTATCCAAAGTGCATTCTGTGGATTAAGTGGATCCTAATGTATGCATGACAATGTGTGTGCATTTTTGTTCAAGCAATAATTTGAGAATTTTTCAATTATTTCTCTCACTCACCATAAACTTAAATATGGAAACACAGAAGTTAATTATTTGATAAAATAGTGTGATGAAATTTAGCACCTAAAAAATATTAATTATAGAAATCAAATGCAAATATTATTTGCATGGAGAATATTTGGGAAGAAATCTGAGCAGTTTGTGGGACAACTAAATATATGTTCGCACATTATATTCATTACTTTTATAACAATAACAAGAGTAAGAATTTTGTTCCTATCTGTCTTAGATTAGTGATTTTTTTAAATTTTTCAAGTACCACTTCAGAAAAATGTAAAGTGGCTTTTTATTAAAAAGTTCTAATATTTCAGCCCCATACTTTTGGTATTGCTTAATTATTGTAATTGTGATATTTGAGCACTTTTCATACATTATGCACAGATAGTTTTAAGCATCCTCCAAAGATGGTCTTAGTATGATACTAACTATACATTTGGTCTTTTATTTTAATGTCAATTAAATTTATTTTATTGTTAATAAAATTAAAAATACATTTGGTTTTGAGAACCTAATTCCACACATAAAAAGTTAGTAATTATATTTCCTATCTATACAGCTAACAACCAAATATAACAAAAAGTATTAATTTATATTACTTAATATCAGTTCACCTTTCCTTTTTTAGTTTACAAAAAATTTTAATAACCTGCTAATAATAAAAAAATTCTTATATTCAAAAGTTATAAGCACATTACCATTGAATACAATAAATTTTCAAACAGTGAAACTGATTATCTTACTTTGCAATTCCATAGTCAATTCCTATAGTGGCTATATATTTGCTAATGAATCTTTTTTCACAATACCTTCTTACTATGCAGCTCTGCAAAAGAATGTGAATATAAATTCCAGTATTAAAATGAGTATTAATTCTCAGTATATTTCTAAATTTGGATTATCAACTTTAAAAAAGAATTTACAGACAACCAAATATTTTTATGGACATATTTTTGCTACAAAACAAAATGAATAAATAGGGAGGGGGGGGGGGGGGGGGAATGAGCAATACTTGGGTTTTTGGTCTTACTGCATCACAAAACTGGGCAAAAATAATACTTCTTTACTCTTTGACATTTAAAAATATTGAACATAAATAAATACCCTCTCAAGCAGCTGCTTGCCACAGAGGTCTGACAGGAGCCTGTCAGTTTATATGCCACAGTAGATCTGAGAGGATGGCAGGACCTCAGCAGAAAAACGACACATACATCCATGCCTTACCCAGAGCTCGAACCCAGGTCCCTTAGATCAGTAGCTAAGCGCACTAACCACTTGGCCATGGGACAGCTATATTTAACATATTCTATCTAAACTATAGATTATACCTATTCATGATTGTTAGTTATATTGAGTCATGTTCAATAGTTTATTTGAGTCAGTTCAATGTTCCAAATATGGAGTTGTACAGCAAAAAAGATGGGACAATTGTTATGCTATTCTGAAATAAATTGTTGGATGTAAACAGTGACAAGTTAAAGGATATAAGAAAGTGTTCATAATAATATAAATAAATACCCCCTCAAGCAGCTGCTTGCCACAGAGGTCTGATAGGAGCCTGTCAGTTCATATGTCATAGTAGAAGGTCTGAGGGGATGGCAGGACCTCAGCAGAAAAACGACACGAACATCCATGCCTTACCCGGGGCTCAAACCCAGATCCTTTAGATCAGCAGCCAAGCACGCTAACCACTCGGCCACAGGACAATTTAATAAAATATTATATTAATATATATCAATGAGCTGAGATAGGCTTAACTTTGATAGTGATTAAAACATGATTTTTTTATGATCTGCTATACTGTCAAGTTCTGCAAACTGAAGCTACAAAAGATAACAATAAATAAATCCCCCCCCCCCAAAAAAAAAGTACTGTATTGTAGTCCATAAAAAATTACTAAGCATTTTTCATACAAAAAAAAAAATTAGCATTTTTACTAACAGCTAAAATATTTTATGGACATGTCAAATTTCAACCAATTTTTACTGACAGTTAGAAACCCTGATCTACAGACATACACCTTATGGAGGTTTAACCAGATTGTTGTTCTCCATATATTTTTCCAAACAAATAAGATATTAATGCAATGGAAAACTTCTTTGAATGAGTAGTGGATAAAATAGTTTGGTTGTTAGATCAGTTGCCATGTAAAGTAGTGATTGGTTAATGTACTATGGGTTATGAAATATGTGCAGCGACAGATCCAGGGGGGAGGGGACTGGTAGAGCTGAGAGGGAATCAGTTACCCTCCCTAAAGCATGACAATAATAAAAAAATGAGATTCACCTTTATGAAAAATGTGGCTATCAAATGCAATCATTGTAATGAGAGTATATTTCGGATCTTTCTCTTAAAGAAATAGTCTGATTAGGATATTTCACTTCTCAGTTGCATTTTTCTATACACAATATGCTAAATGGGCAGGCCACGAGGACCCCAAGGGCTCAGAGAAGGAAACCTACTGGACAGCTATTAACATGCACAGGGTATGGCTCTCCTGCACATGGAACCATGACTTAATGTCCCATCCAATGGACAAAACCTTTCCAAGCTTATCAGTGTCCCCTACTGACCGAGGGTTGGACAAGTTTCGCAGAGATAAATCTGAATGCTGACGCAGCCGGGACTCGAACCTG
Source organism: Ryuthela nishihirai (assembly GCA_038380435.1). Taxonomy (NCBI): domain Eukaryota; kingdom Metazoa; phylum Arthropoda; class Arachnida; order Araneae; family Heptathelidae; genus Ryuthela; species Ryuthela nishihirai. The sequence goes on from JAWZYU010000022.1 coordinate 18,590,809, forward strand.
GAAACTGCAGATTATGAGCCCAATGCACTACCGACTGAGCCATCCCGACCCCTGTGTGGGAGAACCATACCCCCTGAATGTTAAAGAACATGCTGGATGGCCTTGACAGGTTTCCAGTGGATCTCCCCCAGCCTTCTCTGTGCCCATGGGGTCTTTGTGGATTGGTCATTTACCCCATTGTGTGCAAAAATAAGTACACTACCCAGTGTATTGCTCAGAGGGGGGGGGGGGGGGTAAAAAGCCCAACCTAGGTTCCAACTGGGTATGGTAGCACCCCATTGCAAAGTTCATTAAAACAACTTTATCACCCTCCCTCCAAAAAAAAGACAGTGTTAACATACACTTACCCAACACACTGAAACAAAGTGATAAAATGTTAAATTCAAAATCTGTTAAATTTTTTCATGTTTATGTGGAATAATTAATAAAATATGTGCAGGAACTATTGGGAAAACACCTTTAAAGTAATAAAAGTTCAGGTGCTCCTTGATTATGGGAACCCTAATGCATTGCTCATTTCTTCCTTTGCCAATTTACTCAAATGGCTACCCATGCAAAAATTTGATAGCCTGCAAAGAATATTTGAAAGATATATAAAAGCCAAACAAAAAATGTCTATTTTTTTAAAATGAATGGGTGAAAAATATGAAATGTACTATGTAAACACAAATACCTTCTTGCTGAGAAAATAATTAGGATATTATAACTAAAAGTTCTCTCTCATTGAGTAATAAAATTTTGAACTTATCTTTCAAACTATTTGTGTATGCTCCTGAAAATGTTTTTAATATGCAAATAGTTTGAAGGCTAAGCTTTCAAATTTTATTGCTCAATGACAGAGAAATGATATCCTAATTTACGTAAATATAATTGTTTTTTATTTTCTTTTTTCTGGCCCACATTTGATGATTTTTTGTATTCACCCCTGACGATAAAAACACCTAGTTCCAAAAACAAGCACTTAGCCCTCTTAAAAATGTAAGCGAGTAGCCTGACATACACCTTAATCATCTTCAGATTATATTTTTCCTATGTCATATTGGTATAGATTAGGATCATTTTACTCAGATGACTTGTTCTCTGGCCTTCTCTTTGAACTTATTGAAATCTATAAATTGGATATCCTAGTGAAACAAAACTAAATTCACTCGCCCCCTCACTCAATTGTATATGTCGACTATTTCTGTATCTGAACTGTAATCTGCAATTCTCCGGTTCAAGTCCCAACTGTGCCTGATTGAGATTTATCTCTACTAACTCTCACTCTTCCTGTAGTGAGAAAAGGAGCTCTAATGAGCTTTGAAAGCTGTTATTTGTTGCATGGGATGTTAAACTGTGGCCCCATATATAAAAAAATCCAAACCTTGTGTGTGTTAAAGAACACATTGGTTAGCCTTGATGGGAGACTTTTAGCTGTCTCTTATCTTCAGTCACATATTTTCATAAAAAGCTTAAGTCAAAGCTCTGTATCTGAGTTGCTACTGACATAACATGGAACTATGCGTAATAAAATGGTCTCTGAGTGTGTGTGTGTGTGTATATATGTGAATTTTTTATACATTTCATAATCACTCTTTGCAAAATTCTGTTCCCTCCCTAAAAACAATATTTTTTTTTGATGGCCACATTTTAAATTAAAAATATTAAAAACCTGGTTATGTTCTTAATTATTACTCATATCTCACATGTTAACATTTACAAGTTACACAGATAATTATAAAGTTCTAAAACGTTTTACTCTACTGAAACTGGCAGATATTACTGAAATTATCCATGACATAAATCATGTCAAATATTTAAAACAATTCAACATATTTTAAGGCATTTTACAGTACATCATGAAATAATAATATCATTATCTATTCCCCACCATTCCATCAACATATCACATACACCATTCTTTTAACCTAATATTAAGCAGAATATCTTATGAAATGCATGCAGTAAAATGTATATGTAGACTATTTTCGTATCAAAACTGTAATCTGCAATTATCAGGTTCAAGTCCCAACTGTAAAATAAAATGAAAATTTAATGGGGAAGAGTAATACAAGAAGTTGAGCATATTTTAATCATCGCTCATAAAAGTAAAAATTCCAGGTGATCTTGACATTTATAAAATTACGACCTGTGAATTTGATAATATAAACACCACAATCAAACAACACAACTTTAAAATATTGCAAAACTGTGCAATTTAAAAGTTTTTTTTTTATATTCGTTTATAGCGCATATACCGTAATTGAAAAAACAGTTTAATATTTCGCTTGAATCATTCTGATTGGTCAAGAGTTTATGGTAGAACCAATCAATGAGAGAGATAAAATGTTGAAAGAGTATAAACTTAGTGGACCAGATAATAGAGGGGCCAAGGTCCTTCTTACAAAGTGGTCCAGAAGAAGGAAGATAATGTTAGACAAACTTAGGATTGTTCTGAATTGAAAAAAATCATATTAATTTCTTACTTTCTATAATATTATCATCATCACACAAATAAATGCTTAATTTATATTTTGGTAAACGTAGTTTTGGACACTGGATAGAAATGTTTACCTTTCCCACTTCCTTGTTTCCTAATGTAATTACTTTCACACCGCGAGGTTTTGATTTTTGGTTATTCATTCCTGTATTAATATTTAAGTATATCACATATTAACGTGGTCATAAATACAGCATCAAAGTAAGAAAATATTCTCGTTCCACTCTTGCAAGTTCAGTGATATATTTATCATACGAAACTGTGTCCATTCGTAACGCCTAAATTACGTTTCCACAAAACATTTGGATATGTTCCTTTCACACAGTAAGTTAAATATAAACTACAGTTTAACTTAGTTAAGTAAAAGAGAAAAAAAAAATGTAATATTAAACAGCAAATTTTTGCCAATACTTCGTTTGTTCTCATTTTAGCTCAAATGTTGCAATTATTAAGTGTAATAGGAAAATATAATGGGGAAGAGTAATACAAGAAGTTGAGTATATTTTAAAACACACTGAAAATGTTCACATTTAAAATGAGAAATGCGAAAATATCAGATTATGAAAGAAAAATTCTAAAGCTTGACATTTAAAAGTTGCCCTATGTCAGGTGACTCAAATGAAATTTAATTTACCAGTTTCATAAAAATTTTATTTTACAAATACGCTTCAACTTGTGTCAAAAAATTAAGAAAAAACAGGTTTTTGTGGGGTTTTTTCTATATAATAGGGAAATTGACATTTGGAAATTCGGCCCTTATCGACAATTTTTATACTCTACTACTGTGTAGCAAAATTCTTAATGTGTTTCAAAGGTGGCTGATACTTAAGATCAGTAAGAACGATAGAAATGGTTCATTTATCCGACTGGCCCACTGCTCAGAAAAATGATCTTAAAAATTTCTTCTCAAAATGCAATCTTTCTTATTAAAATACAATCTTGACGAACACATTAATATATCTGCAGTCTGGCCATTCCAGACAATAATTATCAAAGGCAGCAGTGCCATGGCAGAGTGGTTAGCGTGCTCGGCTACTGATCAATGGTTCGAGCCCCAGTAAGGTCTCGAAAGGCATGGATGTGCTGTCTTTCTGCTGAGGTCTCGCCAGCCTCAAATACCTACTGCAATGTATAAACTGATAGACTCCTGTCGGACCTCTGTACTAAGCAGCTACTTGAAAGAGTATTTTTTCTTTTGCATTTGCAGTGTCGCAATTGGTACCACGAAGGTAGTTAGAACTAGAACTGGAGGGAGCATGTTGCTTTCAAAGGGAAGCCAAACGAGAGATGTTTCTGTGTATTATATTAGGTCTAGGGGGAAATAAAAATAGAGATTGTATGGTAAAAATATATTTCAATTTCAAAATAAATTTCAGACATACGTTTTCATAACCAAGTGTGCTAACTACTAGGCTAGTACTCATTAGAATTCTATATTGTTGTTTTTCAATCAAAATATTTTAATAATTTTTTAAAAACATTGTACTTGTTTCCCACTTCATCACTCACGGGAAACGTATGTTTTCATTTATATCTTATTTTCAGACAAAGCGAGCTAATGTTTTCACCCTATTGTGGTTTAAACCTACATTGTCTCTATGTTGGTCTACAGACCTGTAATTCTTTCTTGTAAAGAAAAATATTTTTTTTTTATTAGATAGTGATTTATGAATTATTATGATCTCCACTTTCAAATATCGGAGAAGTAATGATGGGAAAATTTCAAAATGACAAGGTTTTAAACGATGGACAGCTGATATACCAACTTGAATGGAATAATCGCACTGACCATGATTATAGATCCTAAATCTAATGTACAGGTGGGCTTCTGTTGAGAAAAATTCTTTGTCATATTTTTCTTCTTTGTGGGTTGACGGAGCCAAGTGACTAGATTCACAGGATATGTTGTGTCAGCTGGTTGATATCCTGATCAGAGGCCATTGCAGGTACTTGAACCCCCACAGAATACCTAATATGTGCCTGAACCCTTGCTTCTAAGGGTATCGTTAAACCTTAAACCTACATTGGAGGAAGTCTTCTAGTGCAGATGGCTTCAGCCTTTAGTAGTGGGGGAACGGGTCTTTGCCCTATGCTTACGATAAGGGCCTATTTGATATTGTCGACATTCCCTCTTTCAGCAAGCATAGTTTCTCTAATCATCCCACTAACCATTTTCTCCCAACAGGTTCTTGGAATGTGAGGACTCTGCACAGAGATTATTCTCTGGATGTCTTCACACAAGAATTCCACCATTATAATTTAGACATTCTCAGCTTACAATAGACCAGATGGACAGCTAAAGGTCAGATACTTAAGAATAATTTCACATTCTCTTTTCAGAGGGGGGGGGGGGGGGGATGGAAAGAATCTCCAAAGCGTAGGATTGTTTCTCAGCAGACGCACTGGTGATGCTCTTCTAGAATATGAGTGCATTAATGAAAGTTTCTCAAAGCTAACTTTAAAATAAGCATTGAAGACTTGAAGAATGTAATTTGTTGTAATGCCCTACTGAGGACGCCAATGAGGATAAGAAAGGTAGGTTATACGGACAACTTCAGGATATTTTGAATTCTGTCAAGAAAGGGGATATTGCCCATGTTCTAGGCGACTTCTAAAGTTGGTACTGACTCTGACCCTTGAGGAGGAGTGATAGGTCCCTTTGGTATAGGTATCTGTAATGGCAATGGGCAGCGTCACCTACAGGAAAGTGAACTTAATGGTTTGAGAATAATCAATACTTATTATAAACATCGTGACATATATGATACACATGGATTTCATAATGTGCATAATATATGTTTTATTTTATTCCCATTGTTATACTATATAGTTTTACTATTTTTGCAAGAGGTACGCCAGTTACATACACATTTACAGGAGTACGTGAAGCAAAAAATGTTGAGATACACTGCTCTAGGATATATCACTGTTTTCCTCTATATTCGATACATTTTTGCAAATATCGTTCGAAAACCTTTACAACTGACACCTCGTGAATTAAAATAAATAAGTTTTTTTTTCAATGAAGTTTTTCCAAATCAAATATTAAAGTCATGCTGCTGATAGCTGTAGAATTACACGGTATATTTATTTCAATTATTTTTACTTAATAGCGCAATATTCTAAAGTTTTTTGCTACTGATTTTTGTGCAATTAAAGTACGAATGTAGATTATATTTCAATACTTTTATTAAAATCAGATGAATAATAAAACGTTTGCAATACAGTTTCAGATCTTATAATGAAAATACCAAATATTTCTACGATTTTTATGTAAAAGCGAAGTATAAAATTGCAATCACAACAGAAATGACACCAATATTGCATAAAACATTTACATCTCGCCTAGTATTAATGCTTGAAGTAGGCAAATCATTGAACATCTTGCTTTTCAAAAAATAGAATTATGAATCACTTTTAAATAATTATTTTGCAATAAAAATGAAACTATATAATAAATTTTGAAATAAAAAGAAATTTTTGATTATTATTTGCTCACACATCTCAGGAAATAAACAGGACAAAATATTCTAATAAACCATGAGTTTCTTTTAAGCAATATTTTGAACTACTGTTTCAAGACATGCTATATCAGTTATCACATCAATATTTGTTTATAAATGATTTTGAATGTCCTCACACAACTATGCAAATAAACAGAAGAAAAATATCCTATTCAGCTACGAGATTCTACTAAGCAATAATTTCTGTTTCTCAAAGTACCTATTAACATCTGAATATTTTAATGTCATAATTAAAAGAGCAGAAGAAGAAATATTTTAATAAATTTCAATTGCTGATTCAACAGACACACATCATATCATTAATATTGGCTTAAAAATGACTTGTGATTGTCACTCACACAACTAAGCAAATAAACACAAAAAATATTCTATTCAATTTCAATTGCTGATTCAGTATAGGCACATCAGGACAACACATTCACATATTGACAGAAGCACATTGATATTTGCTTAAAAATGATTGCTGAAAGGTATTTATTCACAGAACTAAGAGAATCAATAGAATAAAAATATTGTAATCATATATGAGATTCTACTAAGTAATTTGAATTACTCACTTAAACATTGATAGATATTACATCTATCATCACAAAAATATTTCTTTTGAAATGAAGTCTGAATATCTTTTGTTTACACAAACCAGGAAGCAAACAGAAAAAACAAACAGAAAAACAAATATTGTATCATCTATATGCTGACACGGTTGGACATAAGTAAATAAAATACTTTCAGTGTTTAAAAGATAATTCTAAGATTTTGTCATTTTACCTGTAAACATTGATAACTTTCTCGATTTTGTTTTATAGTTATCATTCCTCACTTTGCTATAATTAGTGAGCAAAATGTTTGAAACACAACCAATAGTTTTCTGTAATAATGTATGAAGCAAAATGCTACATACACAAACAGACTCATTATTTAATACAGATGCTACTATGTATAGCAATTGATCGTCTGCAACTGAAAAACGTAAGCCCATGATATTGACGTCACGTCACATGATATGCAGCTTGGAGTAGGCCTCTGGTTGAGACGGTCTTGACTAAACCAAAGCCTAAACGATCTAGTTCGCTAATTCCTGTTTCAGTAGACAGATGGCAGTGCTTTTAGTTCTCGAACTATTAGTTCATTTCGAAGCAATTCACTTTTAGTTCGCAAACTGAACGGTCTCTAGTTGATAATTCCTATTTCAGTCGATAGAAGGCAGTGCTTTTAGTTCGGGAATATGCAGTCAAAACGCTCAGCTACTGTTTGTCTACAGTGAATCATTCGTTTTCTTCAGTTATTATATTCACTTTTCATAACAAAATAATAGCTCAGTCAGCCCTTTGTGCTGTGACCAGTGCGAGCTACAGACATGAGTTTTCGAGCTCCCGACTTTACCTTAGAGTACTTTTTTCGCTGACTCTTTGGTTCAGTCTTGTACTGTCTGTTCCTTCTTCCTGTTTGCAGCACAAGGGTTTCCTGGGCTACCATTGGTAAGTGTTTTTTTTTTATATTCCATTACCACTGTTGTTACTTGGTTTCTTTGTTAGTTATTTAGCTAGCTTTTAGAGTTTATATTTGTGCGTGTGTTAAGTCTACTAATCACATCCTACAGCTTGTCCCCCTGGTATGATCCGATCACCAGCGGGATTTAAGCAAAAGAAAGGAGGGTCTGTGAGCTCACCTGATTTCGTGCCTTCAGAGACCCTCCCCACAAACGGATAGCCTCAACCTGTTTGATTATAACGGTCCCAAGAATGTCACATTCCTCTGCAGCCAAGACCATCAGCACTTTGCCATAAAGGACTCCATGGACCTATTCCAGGAAGAGGAGAACCTCCACCAGTTCTCCTGACAAGACACCCTACCCCTAGCACACTCTCTCTGTGTTAAATGGTAAGACTCTCTTGAGGTCTCCCTGTGTCCATGCTTCTGGCATCTCAGGCACTTCCCTTGAGGTGCCAGGTCCCACTGCTGCTTCAATGAGTGGGGAGACCCCCTCTACTGTCACCTCAGTCTCTTCCTCTGAGGAGCCGGGTCCCTCCACTGCTGCTGCCATGAGTGGTGAAACTTTCCCCACTGTCACTGACATTGTTGTGGGTGCCTATTCCGCTACCCCTGGCAATGCCTCCTCCTGTACCTCAGCCCCAGTAGCTAGAGCTGCTGAAACACCATCAGCTGCGACTCTTACTCCCGGCTCTCCCCTGGCAGATATAACTGAGGACGAGCATCCCCTCATAGACCTGTCCAATGCCATGGATGTCGATCTGAAGCTGCCTGAGAGAGCCGATGAGGGTTTTGTGGTTCTCAGCAGTAAGAGAAAGAGCGCCAGGCCTATTGTTTTAATAGTGACCTCGGCCTCCTCATGACTCAAATGCTCCTATAATCTGAACCCCATCTCTGTAGAGATTGTGAGGATTCTCGGGGCACGGCTTTTGTAGTCTCATTACTTGGAGACAGGAAGCTTACTTGTCTAGGTCAGCTCTCCCGACCTTGCCAAGAGGTTCCTGTGCACCACTTCCATTCTGGGTATCCCCGTAACTGTGGATTACCCAGCCTCTTACTGCCGGCCACAGGGTCTCATTGAAGATATTGACACCTCCCTTACTGATGAGGTGATCCTTGATGCCCTCTCGGATCAGAAAGTGACAGAGGTCCGCCGTATGAACTGCTATCTTTCCTCGGATTCTGAGGTTAACAAGATTCCACTTAGGAAGGTAGTCCTTACCTTCAATGAATTCCTCTTACCTGGGAATGTTGTCCTGGGCTTCTACGAGATCCTGGTGAAGTCTCACACCAAGGCCCCATCTCAGTGCCTGAAGTACCAATGCTTCAGGCACATTTCTAAGAATTGCAGAGGTATGGTGTGGTGTAAATGTTGCAGTGGACCTCGCTCCCACAAGCAGTGCAAGCACACTGGGCCCCCTATCTGTGCTAACTGTGGTGGACCTCATGCCACCACCTTCTCTGGGTGCTGCAGCAGGAAACTTGCCTGCAAGAAGAAGAGGGAAGCCCTTGGTCCTGTCCGCTCTTTGGACAGCACCAACTTTCGAAGGTCCTCTTCCGAGCTCTGTGGTGACACCCTCGCCACCCCCTCTACCTAAGAAGTCCGTGTGCAGCAGGCATCTCTTTGACCCCTCGGTCAACTTTACTGCTGCCATGAGGGGCCATGTGACCCATGCTGCTGCCATTGAGGTAGCACCAGCAGAGATGCCTGTGCTTCAAACACAGGTATCTTCTGCTGATCCTGCAATACCCTTCCTGAGATGATGCTCTCTGCCCCTGTTCCTGAGGCCCCTTGTGCTGCAGGTGCCTCCATGGTGCAGGAATCCACTGCAATTTATGCAGCTGACTCCTATTCCATTCAGGCCAATCATTTGTTTAGAAAGGTAAAGAGGACAAGGAAGAGCAGGGCTGCTCGTTGTTCCTGATCTGAAGAAGCCCTCCTCCTCCTTGACGCATCAGGACATCAGGAAGGACCACAGGGACATGGTTCTCCTACCCACCATTCTCTCTCTACTTGTGTATATCATTCAGGTCTTAACTTCCGCTCTCCCTGAGGAATCTCGATCTCGAAATTTGATGATCCTCAACCAGTTGACCTCCCTCATATCACACTTTGTAGACTGCTAGACACTCTGTGTTGACTAGCTTTTCTCCAATGATCCTTCTTCCCACCCCGACTATGAGCATGGCCAACGGAGTGTCTAACGTCCCTTCCATCCTTCAGTGGAACTGCAGGGGCTTCAGAAGCAGGGCTGTTGACATCATGAACTAAATCAATCTCATGTCAGTTCCCATCTTTGCTCTCTGTGAGACCAACTTCCCTGATCACTATGTCTTCAAGCCCTATATTGTGTACACGAGCAAGACTCATCTGCTCTTGCACAGTGCGACGAATCTTGTGCACAAGAATGTCATGTATCATGCTATTAATCTCACTTTCACTGATGTGAACAGTGATTTTGTAGCATGCCGCATTCCGCTGAACAGCCATGATATTACCCAGATATCCTGTTACATCCAGCTTTCCACTGCCTTTCCTGTATCCACCTTACAGGATATTCTATCGCAGTGCCCCTAGCCCTGGTTTTTCTGTGGGGACCTTAATTCCCACAGTCCATCCTGTGGCAGAGACATCAGTGATCTTCGAGGAGAGGATATAGAGAATGCCATCTTGCAGCACAAACTCTTTATTGCCAACGTGGCTCACCCACGTTCTACAGACTTCCGAGTACCTACAGTTCCATTGACCTGACCCTCTGTTCTTCCAGCATTGGTCAAAGCCTCAGCTGGTCTGTTGACCCTGACACCTGGGGCAGTGATCACTTCCTGTTGCACATCTCCTTGACTCTTAACTTCCGCTCTCCCTGAGGAATCTCGATCTCGAAATTTGATGATCCTCAACCAGTTGACCTCCCTCATATCACACTTTGTAGACTGCTAGACACTCTGTGTTGACTAGCTTTTCTCCAATGATCCTTCTTCCCACCCCGACTATGAGCATGGCCAACGGAGTGTCTAACGTCCCTTCCATCCTTCAGTGGAACTGCAGGGGCTTCAGAAGCAGGGCTGTTGACATCATGAACTAAATCAATCTCATGTCAGTTCCCATCTTTGCTCTCTGTGAGACCAACTTCCCTGATCACTATGTCTTCAAGCCCTATATTGTGTACACGAGCAAGACTCATCTGCTCTTGCACAGTGCGACGAATCTTGTGCACAAGAATGTCATGCATCATGCTATTAATCTCACTTTCACTGATGTGAACAGTGATTTTGTAGCATGCCGCATTCCGCTGAACAGCCATGATATTACCCAGATATCCTGTTACATCCAGCTTTCCACTGCCTTTCCTGTATCCACCTTACAGGATATTCTATCGCAGTGCCCCTAGCCCTGGTTTTTCTGTGGGGACCTTAATTCCCACAGTCCATCCTGTGGCAGAGACATCAGTGATCTTCGAGGAGAGGATATAGAGAATGCCATCTTGCAGCACAAACTCTTTATTGCCAACGTGGCTCACCCACGTTCTACAGACTTCCGAGTACCTACAGTTCCATTGACCTGACCCTCTGTTCTTCCAGCATTGGTCAAAGCCTCAGCTGGTCTGTTGACCCTGACACCTGGGGCAGTGACCACTTCCTGTTGCACATCTCCTTGATTCCCAAGGGATGTGCAGCTCCAAGAAGAACGTTGAAGCTTACTGACTGGCAGCTCTTTCAGCAGATCTCGTCTGAAGGACTTGCTGCCATCGATGCTACAGATCTCTGTGCAGTGTCAGAGGCCCTCACTGCTGCCTCTGATGCCTGCAACCTGGACACCTTTTCGACACATCTCTGGACATCATCTCGACACACGAACATCTTCCCCCTCCGGATATCCACTATAAGGAACATCGCACCATTCACTGCCAAGCTGAAAGGTGCACATACCACTCAGGTAGATTTCCAGACTAGATTCAGAATTCTTTTCAGGTAGATTCTTCATGTTAGAAGGCTACATGCTGCGATCAGAAGGTACCTGAACTGCCGAGAAAGGTTCAGGTGGCGATCCTTCTGCTCCGGCATCAATGTCTTCACCCCTTCTGAGAAAGTTTCCAAGTACATCAGGAACCTGACAGGGTAGCTGCTGCCTGCCCTCCCTTTCCATAATCTTGCCCTGTCCTGTTGGGAGGATTTAGCCACCACCAGCTAATGCCTTCTTGCCGCACATCACCTCTTCCCTTCCTATCCCACTGGCGACTGATCAGGATACAGCTCAGCTGCCCTGCTCTAGAACTGAGCCTAGCTATAATGATCCTTTCACCTTGCAGGAACTCACCTCTGCAATTGGGATTTCGAAGCGCTCATTGGCACCAGACCCTGATGGCATCAGCTTACTTAGCTAGCTAACCTGTCACCTGAGACTCTGCTTGTGCTTCTTAAAGCCTTAAATCGTTCCTGGACCACTTGCACAGTACCTGAGTCATAGAAGGCAATCTTGAAGCAGGAAAACCAGCCACTGAGTTGTCTTCTTACAGGCCCATTTCTCTATCATCTTGCCTCTGCAAGATCTTAGAGAGACTGGTTCTTGGACGCTTAGAATGGTATCTAGAGTTCAATGGCCTCCTCCCTGATAGCCTCTTGGGATTCTGCAAAGGGAGATGCACATCTGATAATTTTATTGACGTCATCTCCACTGCTATCAGGCACTGTCCAAGAGATAGAATAAGTCACTGTCTTCTTCGACATTCAGAAGGAATTCGACTCCCTGTTCCACTAGAATATTTTCTGCAGGCTCCATGATCTCGGCCTCAGAGGCAGTATCATCCACTGGATCATGCATACCTCTTCAACAGGACAGTTCTTGTGAAGCTGGGCAACACACTCAGTGCCTCCCACACTATCAGTCATGGAGTACCTCAAGGGGGTATCCTAAGCCCTATGTTACTGAGCACCATGCTGTCAGCTCTACCCTCTCGAGGGTAGAGCTGACAGCTCGAGGGTAGAGCTCTACCCTCTTGAGCTGACATAGGACCCATCCTATGTCAGCTCAAGATGAAATCAAGACGAATCATCTTTAGCTCAAGATGAAACAAACTGTGGCCACGATCATACAGTTCTTTGATAAACTAAGTCTCATTGTTTCCACCAATAAGACTGTGGCCTTGGTTGTCACAAAGAGATGCCTTCCACCCACCTTCCCTGTCCTCATGCTTGTCCTAGACCACATCAAGGTCATCTGACAGCATAAGTTCCTTGGTGTGGTCCTGGACAACAGGCTGAGCTGGGGACCTCCCATCCAGCATCTTAAGACAGTTGCCACAGTGCAGAGAAATATACTGTCTTTCCTTGCTGGTACCCACTGAGGAAGTTCCTGAAAGACCTTCCTGGTCTTGTACTGGCACTTGATCCTCTCTCATGTCAAACTGAACAATGCCTCTGCTTCACTGCTGAGCAAGTTGGCCACTCTACACAATATATCTCTGCTCCTCTGTCTCGGACTCTTCCTTAACACAGCAAATGTGTCTGTCATTGCAGAGGCTGATGACATGTCTTTCTGCCTGCACCAGAAGTGAGATATATTGTGTCATCTCTCGAGGTGCCATTCCCTCCACTTTAACCATGAGCTTCTCAGAAAGTTGCAAGACAGGCCAGACTCTGCCATTGCTATGTCTGCCATTGACTTCTTTGACCGAGTATCCCTGCCAGCTCCACTGCTGGCAATACACTCTTCCCTGACCTTCCACCTTGGAGGAACAGTGATCTTAAGATCAATGTCACTGCCCCTTCTCTAGGTCGAAAGAGCGACTCAGCTCCAATGGCCATCAGATATCTCTCTACCTGCTATGTCACTGCACGATATGAGAGATGTAGTAAGATCTACATTGACGGATCTGTGGACCAGGAGAGGTTATGTGCTGCCTCTGACTTTGCCATCCCCAATATGGGCATTGCCAGAGGTTTCTGTCTCCTGCATCTCGTTTTCTCCACGTGCTGAACTTCATGTTATCCTTTTAGTTGCATTCTTCATCCTCAGCCTCGAGAGTGGCAACTTCATCATACTCTGTGACTCAAGATCAGCCTTGGAAGCTCTCCAGAAGTGAGACAGCAAGAGTTGCAACACCTTTCTCATCCAGAAGATCATGGAGACTTGCTTCAAGATCACTTCTGCCGGAATCACGGTTCATTTCCAATGGATCCCCATTGAGGTAGTAATACTAGAGACAGGACTCCGATTCCCGTAGCATTTACCGCCATGATCACAGATGGCTGTGTCTGCCGACTGTTTAGTGATGTAAGAATTCCTACGATGCCTTGCGAATTGGCTGCGAACAACGATGAAGGCTATTTAAAAATGCTAAACAAATTATTTAAATGATGCAGAACTTTGCTGTTTTTTGCTTTTTATTTCAATGAGGTTATTCCAGTGTAGTAATTAAAGCAAAATAGATTTAATTAATAGCCGTCCCGTGGCCGAGTGGTTAGCACACTTGGCTATTGATCTAAGGGACCGGGTTCGAGCCCCGGGTAAGGCATGGATGTGTGTTAATTATTAAATAACACACATCCATGCCTTACCCGGGCATATTAATAACATAACAGGGTAAGGCATGGATGTTTTTCTGCTGAGGTCCTGCCATCCTCACAGATCTTCTACTATGGCATATAAACTGACAGGCTCCTGTCAGACCTCTGTGGCAAGCAGCTGCTTGAGGGGGTATTTATTTATTTTTTATTAATACACACTTATTGATTTATATCGGATGAAAAGAGAAGACGGTGAAAACTGCTTCTCTTTCAAATCGAGGTTTTGTATGGAAATTTAAAAAAAATTCCATGTGCTCTATAATACGTGAAAGATGAACTAAATTGACTGTAAACTTAGCAGACTTTAATTTGAGCCCGTTTAAAACAGGAACAATGTTAAATATATTTTAAAACGTAATACATGATCAAATCTTTCAGTAAGCTGAAAGATTCTCAAAAGCGAAAGTCCTCAAAATTTATAGATCTTAATAGTGCTAAACCGAACTTCGTTTAAAAAAAACATGAAAACTCACATTTATTTTCTTCTTTCATTAAAAAATGTTAATTTTTATTAAAAATTGAAAGAAATAATCAGAGAGTGTAAACTTTTTTTTTAATTCAGCTGAGGCAGGAAATCAAATCTCCTCCCAATAAATGATACAATTTAATTTCATGCTATAAAAAAACCCAAATATTATAAGGTTGTTTTTCAGCTGAAGTGTAAAGAAATTCAAGCCCCCTCCCACACAAACACACAAATGGCATAATTGAAATTTGATGATATGAAAAAACAAATATTGTAAACTTTTATATCAGTTAAGGCAGAAGGAAATCCAAGGTCACACACACACAAATGACATAATTGAAATTGCATGCAATATATATAAAAAATATAAAAAACAAAATAATTTACACTTTCTCTCATTTCAACTAAGGCAGAAGGAAAGGCATGCCCCCTTCCCACAAACACACAAATGATATGATTGAAATTTCATGCAACAAAATACAAATATTGTAAACTTTTATATCGGCTAAGGTAAAAGGAAATCCAAAGTCACAGACACACAAATGACATAATTGAAATTTTATGCTATTAAAAAAAGGAAAGAAAAATTCAAACTATTTTCATTTCAGCTGAGGTACTAGGAAATTCATATCACTCACACATAAGAAATGAAGTTACTGCAAAGTATATTTTTGTCACTGTGTTTTGTGTAAATTTAGATGTTTGCTCTAATATGATTCCTTTTAATTTTTCTGTCATTTGTCTCTAAATGGTGTAGTCTAATTTTAGCATATTCTTTTGTAATGTTTCTTTTTCATATTATAAGCATGATTGTCAACTTCCACATCCAATTCCATATTACTGATATGACTATCTAGTGATATGAGTACCAACATGCATTGAAACCTATATAGGACATTAACCTGAATTTTTTTAATTAGTTATGAAACGGTTGTTGTTGAGAATATAAAATTTTCTACTGGAAGACACTGTTCAGTAATTTTTGCAATTGCACACACATACTGTGAGAAGAGTGAGAAAACTTCAATTTTTAATATTAACCTATAAAGTGACAAGCTGATTAATCAGTTTCCAGAAATCCGTACAAAGGAATCTGCAACATGCTTTTTTATGCTTCCCTACCATTTTTTTCCAGAATTAAATGCTTTTTCTTTTGATATGTAATATGGACTATTTCATTCATTAGTTTTTCATAAGGCTCAAAAGTTGTTTCTAAAGAAAAAAAAAAAAAATCTTTGTAAGGGTTAATAAGTGCAGACATAGAAGACTGCAAATGGGTCAGAGCCAATTAATGCTAATTTACATTCTATGCAAGAAATTTTTCATAATTTTTTTCCTATAAAAACAGCTTATAATAACATTTTTCAATTTCAGAGAAAAGAGACAAAATGAACTTCATTGTTTTCTGTGATTGCTTGATATTATCCACATGTGAGAAACACCTAAAATGTAACTGGACATTTCATTATTTCTGCCAATGATTTTAATTTCATTGAAAGTTAAACAATTGACATTTTTCTTATTAATTATCAGCCGGTTAATTATTAACTGCATGTGTGCACTTTGGAACTAAAGATCATTAGGTTATTATAGTTTCCCTCTTTTGCTCTTATAGCTTAAAAAAAATTACCTAATTATGGTTCTGGCTGAATTTGTAAGTAAAAATATATTTTGAGCCAGACAAACCAACTGTTAAAAAAATAACCTATGGGGATTTTCCAGCTATGTAAAACTGAAACAAAAATAAAAATTAGAGTTTCAGAAGCTATATCTGAATTTTTATCGTTAGAATTATTACCATAATCTACATATCCACAATAGCATTTGCCATTGAACAGTATTTGTTTTCTAATTGACTTCTCCTCCAATAATAAAGTGAATATCATATGCTTCTGCTTACTATCAGTAAAATTTTCCATGCAGAAAACTTCAATAAATC
Organism: Ryuthela nishihirai; assembly: GCA_038380435.1. Taxonomy (NCBI): domain Eukaryota; kingdom Metazoa; phylum Arthropoda; class Arachnida; order Araneae; family Heptathelidae; genus Ryuthela; species Ryuthela nishihirai. Next base: position 18,607,275 of record JAWZYU010000022.1, read on the forward strand.
CAGGAAGGCCATCTACAGATCTGCACCAAGTTAAAATTGTGGGGCTATTGGAAAAGAAGATTTTCTTTACAAATTCATAAGCCTTTTTTTAAAAATGAAAAAATAGAACCGCAATTTTAAATAAGCCTTTGGAGAATGAAAATATGGTAAACCTATTTACCTCTTGGCAATAAAATATGCCATTGCTTCTTACAGCATTTTGCTGTGAATTTCTGTACAGGTTTAAAGATATATCCAAAAATATAGGCTTTGGTGTCTATGTTTCTAGAATGTCATCTTGATGAGCTTTTGAGACTTAAACAAATCTAATATTTGTTTTAAAACAGAAGAGTCTGATTGCTTGGCTCTTAGCTGGCAATAATTTCACTATAGCATTTTCTTTAAGCTCTGGATTTCATTTTACACTGACATCAACTTTCTCTTAAATTTTCTAGAACTCTTCCCTCTTATACAGCATGAGCGATCATTTTTATAGGCAATATTTGTTCTCATTGCAATTTCTATCATATCTTCTACAAGTGTCTCTCAATACAGGCATTTGTTACAAATGTGAATAAAGTTGGCACAGCATCATTAATTAATCCTATTGTGCCATTTTATGGAGCTTTATTTTTAAAACAGTAAAGTGCTGGGAACAGATAGTACTAGCTACTGTAAAGAGAGACATTGAAGATTCAACCACAATTGACAAGCCTTAGAATTTCAACTCATAATTTTTTTTATGAAATATGAAGAGCAAATTTTTAGGCTTCATTTATCACATTCAAAATTCTAAAATCCATTTTTCAGGCGTTTCGTTTGAATAAAAAAGAACAATTTGTGTTATTTTGGCAAAATAAAAATGCAAAGCAGAAGTCTCATAAAATTAATGTCTAAGTTCAATATTTCTTTTAGAAACAAAATGCACGAAAATATTATATAAATTACATGCTGTTTCAATCTGTAAATCGCCTTGTTTTCATATGTAAATATTATTAGTTTCATTTATGAAAAAAAATCGTGAACTACATTTGATATTATACTAGGAAAGAAAGATATTTTAAAATGCTTTATTTATTTTAGGCCTCTCTGCTTTAACAATTTCAATTTGAAAGCATTTCACAATATTCGTAAATTACTAACTATGAAATGTCGAATTGCTGCTTTTATAGTATTTTTCAGTAGTTAGTACACAGTTCATGTAAATTTAAGAGCATGGGGAATGGTTTGTTTATGCTAATCCAACACGCCTCTCTGCCTCACTGAGGAGTAGGCTTAGGATTTTGTACATGTTCATGGTGTCCTTTGCCAGTCCTATCTCTAGTAATATTACCTCAATGTGGATCCTTTCCCATGTAGAGATACCTGGCACTGAGCTTGTTGATCGCACTGTGAAGGAGGCGCTGGAGAGTCTGCCCAATGGCAGAAAGACAGCAGCTGTTCCTCATTCAGGTACTTGGTGGACCCGTCTCTCACTACTCCTAACTTTGGTAATCTCCACAGATCTGAGGAGACCCTCCTTCATTGTCTCCGAGTTGGTATCATCTACAACAATTCTACATGTCACATTCTTGGCAGAGCGTACAGTCGAAACTCTGTCACTTGTAGCACATCTGAGATTGTATCCCACTTTCTGCTTTACTGCTTCTGCTACCATGCCGAAAGAGAAGCTTTATTCCGGGAGCCCCATGCTATCGGAACCACCGACCAGGGGTGTAGCGAAGGACTATGGTTGGGTGGGGGTGGGGGGAGAAATCAAAAATTTTCCAACTCGAAATTCAAATTTTGCCAACTGAGCAAACTTACTTAGATTTTCGGCTGGCGGGGGGTCATTTTTAAGAATTCTCAAACATTCTGCCATTTGACTTCCAATTTTGCCAACTAACTGTAATTTGCCATTTAACTTACAATTTTACCAACTAGCCGTAATTTCACAGAAATAATCTCGTCTGAATTGTAGCAAGTCAGTGTGAATTTTCCCTTGATTTGGCCAACTCTCCTAAATTTCATATTTATCTCCGCAAAATTCCCTGCCCTGCCCACGGTCAGTAGGGGACACCGATGGGCTTGGAAAGGCCGCCGTCCGTCGGATGGGACGTTAAGCCGTGGCCCCGTGTGCGGGAGAGCCATACCCTGTGCACGTTAAAGAACACGCTGGATGGCCTTGACGGGAGGCTACCATCTGTCTCCCAACAGCTGTTCCAGTGGGTCCCCTCCCCCAACCTTCTCTGAGCCTTCGGGGTCCATGTGACCTGGCCATTTAGCCCATGGTGTGCAAAAAAGTGCCGCTCAGAGGTAAAACAACCCAACCCAACCCTAAATTTCATGATTCTCTACATCTCTCCTAAATTTGCCAAATCACTTCAAACTTTTCAAACACCCTAAGATTTTGCCAAGTTTTCTCAAATTTAGTCAACTATCCTGAATTTTACAAACCCAATCCCAATTATCACAACTCGCCCATATTTTCCAAGTGGATTCGAATTTTGTCAACCTCCCTACATTTTGTTAAGTTTCCTCAATTTGATCAACACTCCTTAATTTCACAAAACAAATCTCAATTTTCACAACTCGCCTATGCTTTCGATTCCAGATGCTTACGCAGTATCTTGGGCATTAGGTGGTTCAACTTTGTAACTAATGATGAGGTTAGGCAAAGGAGTTTGCAACCTCCTTTAAGCAGCATATTGTGCAGAGAGAGACTCCGTTAGTTTGGCCATGTTACCCGTATGAATAATTATAGATTGGCGAATAGGGTTATGAACAGTATGCCTAAAGGCCTCAGAAAGAAGGGGAGACCTAGTAGCGGTGGGCCGACAATGTCAAAGAGGACCTTGTTAGAATTGGTGTGCAGTGGCCAGATGCAGTAGATGTAGCTCAGGATAGACTTGCTTGGAGAACTAAATTGCACAGTCTGGTTGGACCTCCGTAGCCCATGGCTGCTTGATGATGATGATGATGATGATGATGATGATGATATATTTTACCAAGTGGCTTCGAATTTTGCCAACTCCCCTAGCTTTTACCAAGAGTTCTTGGTTTTTTCAACTTCCCTTAATTTTACAAAACCAATCCCAATTTTTACAACTCAATTCCTGAACTTCTTCAAATCCTAAATTTGCCAAGTCACTTCAAATTTTTCAAACTCCCCAAAATTTGACCAAGAGTTTTCGATTTTGTAAACTCTCCTTAATTTCACAAAAACAATCCCAATTTTCACAACTCGCCCGTATTTTATCAAGTGAATTCGAATTTTGCCAACTGCCCTAGACTTTGCCAAGTTTCCTCGATTTTGCCAACTCGCCACAATTTTATAGAAAAAAATTCCAATTTTTAAATCTCACCTGATTTTTGCAAAGTCACTCTGAATTTTGCCAACTCCCCCAAGATTTGCCAACTCTCCTAGATATTGCGAAGTGCCTCGATTTTGCCAACACCCCATAATTTTATAGAAAAAAGATTGCAATTTTTACATCTCACTTGAATTTTGTCAGCTCTCCACGATTTTGCCAACTGCCCCTAGTTTTTCCAACTATCCCTAGATTTTGCCAACTGCCCCTAGAATTTGCCAACTCCCTAAGTTTTGCCAACTCTCGTAGATTTTGCCAACTTGCAATAATTTTGCAGAAAAAAATCCACATTTTCCGTTCTCACCTGAATTTTGTCAACTCCACAAGATTTTGCCAAGTCACTCCGAATTTTGTCAACTCCCCAATATTTCGTCAAGTCACTCCGAATTTTGCCAACTCCCTAAGATTTTACCACGTCACTCCGAATTTTGCCAACTCCCTAAGATTTTGCCAAGTTGTCCCGATTTCGCCAATTCACCTATATTTTACTAAGTGGCTTCGAATTTTGCCAACTGCTCTAAATTTAGCCATCTCTCCATTTTCCAAACTGCCTTAGATTTGCCAAGTTGCCTCGATTTTGGCAACTCCTCTTAATTTTCAAAAACATTACAAATTTTCACAACTCACCTAGATTTTACGAAGTCGCTTTGAATTTTGCCAACTCCGAGTTACTTTGGGGGGGGGGGGGACTAGCCACCGACTACTACATAACCTAACTTCTTGGTAATCACCAAAATGTGGAGCTACAGCAAACGTGCTTCCGACTGATCACTATTTTCTTTCAGAACATTGGCCTCTTCTGCAAGGTCTAACGTTTTTCTTTTTCTCTTTCTCCAGATAAGTACTCTTATTAGCTTCGAGAGATAGCAGAGAGGCAGTTTCTTATGCCTCGCTACCTCGCCCTTCTGTTGTGATTGGTGTAAGGAGTCCCTTATTGAAGGCTAATTTCACCAAGATATTACATCACCTTGAATCTTGATCAGTAAATAAGAGTTAAACTAATTGAATTCTACATAATTGCAGTGGAAAGGTACATTGGAGCATAGGATTAAGAAAACAAAAGAGAAATAAATGGGGGTTGTTTTAGTCACAGTGGAATCAAAGTAATCGATTCAAGGAAAACAATAAGTAAATAATATAAATAATAAATACCCCCTCAAGCAGCTGCTTGCCACAGAGGTCTGACAGGAGCCTGTCAGTTTATATGCCACAGTAGGAGATCTGAAAGGATGGCAGGACCTCAGCAGAAAAACGACACACACATCCATGCCTAATACCGGGGCTCGAACCCAGGTCCCTTAGATCAGTAGCCAAGCGTGCTAACCACTCGGCCACGGGACGGCTGAAATAATATACTATTATAAATATATATATATATAATTTATTTATACACAACTGAATGATAATAATTGTTATAAAATGTTTTATTTTGAATATTTAAATGAGTATTTAGGTATATTTTATATTAAACTAAAATATTTTTATATTTCTGAATTAATTTAAATAGTTTTTCAATATTAGTTGCCAAGATTGAAGCTTTTCAGATGAATGGGACTTCAGAGGCATTTTTTTAGATTGGCTGACAACTTTTCCTGAAAACCTTAGCTCGCTTTGAGGAAAGCGAACTAACGTTTTCACTTTGTCATCTCTCAATCCTTCTGTAGATAGTAAACTATTCGTTGTTAGAGATAAATAAAAAAAAAAATTGGGATTGGATAGGTATTGAGAAATATTACAATTTCCATTTTCCGAATCTTACAATAGCTCTAACTGTAATAACAATAAATAACACACGCGACTTGTGTAAAATGTTACTTCGATTTTTTTCTGAAAAATCGCAAAATTTAAAGAAATATCTCAAAGCAATGTATGTTAAAATTTTGAAAATTTGGTAATGAAGTATGAAGGTCAGGATTTTATATTAACGACCAATGGTTTTTACCTGTACCCCTAGGAAATAAAAAGCAATTTTTCGTTTTAAGTGTTAATTGTTTCTTTCTACAGATAAATTACAAATATTTTTGGGTTGGACAGGTATTGATGAAACATTACGATTCACATATTGCGAATCTCCCAAAAGTTTAAATTCCGCCTTTTAACGGTAAAATGATTCGCTCATAGAACCCTCATATGATTTTTTTATTATTATTTGGAATTGGATGCCTTAACTTTCTATTTAAAAATGCTGTTACGGAATACGCTGTGTGAGGGAGAATCTGGGGTTGGGGGGGCAGGGGCCAAGCTCTCTCTCACTGAGAATGCTGGCAAGGAAAATAGAGAAAAAAATTGTTAAAAATTTAAGCACATCACATACATCTTTCAAGAAATTTATCAAGACCTCTAAAACAGAGGGGGGAATTTAATACCGCAATTGAAACCCAGCTGCTTTCATTTTTATTTAGATCCGCGCTTGCGCTCTATAGAAAACAGTCCATTGTTTAATTACAGAAATTAATTGGAGAACGAATGTTCTGAAAAGTAACCTTTTTAAGAGCAAAATTATATTATTTGTTAAAAAAATGCAAAAACATTATTTTCTTTTTTTTACATTTGGGCAAATATTTCTGAACGTCAGCCGCCACTAATATAGTTTTCTCTCTTCGGTTTTTAGGGTGACGTCAGCCGTCACTAATATGGTTTTGTCTCTTCGGTTTTAGGGTGACGTCGGCCGTCACCTCTGGCTGCCACCAATAGTTTATCACAGAGAACAATTTACCTGAAATACGTCGTATGTGGTAATGTTTAGGATGGCTAATATGGCAACAATTTAACAAACTGTGGCGTGTGGTAATGGTGGTAAGTATCTAAGTTGATGAATCATTCAAATGTAATATAGTTTGTAAAAGTAATAAGACCATTATAAGTGTTTAAAACCCTTTAGTAAGCTATATACACTGGTTTTGTGATTGTTCAGTTCATCGTATCTTGTGTCTGATAGGTGTTTATTGTTTCAGTGGGTGGCTGTCAATATTGCCTTTGCAATATTTTTTTTAAACAAATTTATTAATATACAGTCTTACATAAAGAACGAAAAGTTTATACTGTAAAAATGGGAAATCCAGAAATATGCTTTTATGTTTCCTTTGAAGAATATTTCGTAGAAAATGGTTAAATTTCCGCAACTCATTTGAGCAGTTCTCTCCAATAAGTAGATAGGATCGATCAATAGCATTGGCAGGAAATTAGTTGTCTCTTTGCTTAACCAAAGCGTGAGACAGCCAAATGGCATATCTAAAGTAATATTTATAGGGCTTAAATGCCTACTTTTTTCAGTTTGCCGTAAAAGATAATAAAAAGGACCCTTTTCCTCTCAGTGGACTAAACAGTGAGGTTCTTAGCTGCATTTAGATTTTATTTAAAGTTATGGGAGAAAGCAAGGAAAATATATTGTGGGTATCATAAATCATCATCAGCAAAAAAGTTAGCAAGTAATCAGTGTTTAATGCAAACTTAAAAATTATAAAGACAGCTAAGTCAATTTTATGGAAATAGGCTGACAGATGTTCTGTGACATAAGCCAGGAAATACTTGTTGTTTTCCCCTCTGTATTGTAATGATAATTTATGCAATGTATTGGTCAGATGATTATTAGCAATCTATGCAATATATCAATCAGATGCAGTTTAGGTTACTTTGGGAGGAATAGGGTTGTCAGGGCTACATCCTTTAACAGTTTATAGGTTTCACTGCATCACTGTTATGAATTGCAGTGAAGCACGTACATAGGGTTAGCTTAGTAATAATAAAAATAAATACCCCCTCAAGTAGCTGCTTGTCACAGAGGTCTGACAAGAGCCTGTCAGTTTACATGACATAGTGGAAGGTTTGAGAGGATGGCAGGACCTCATTAGAACCCGAGGCCCGAACCCAGGCCCCGTAGATCAGTAGCCAAGTGCGCTAACTAATTAAATTTTAATCCTAGCATATATTCCACTTATAAATTTAATATTAGTGCATTGCAGAGAAGTCTCTGTATAGACTTGGAATAGGCACATTGCAGTGAAGCTAATGCAAAAGCTTAGCCTAGTAACTTAAACTGCAATATCAGCAAATTAATCTAATGTGCAATAACTTACCTCTGAAATTTAGTATTGGTGCATTGCACTGAAGTCTCTATGCAGACTTAGAATAGTAACTAAACTGCAATAGCTAGACTTCCATCTTTTATGGATAATATTCATTCTAAATGTAATAAATAACACATTTCACATTTTTATGAAAGTATTCTTATGTTTTGATGATTAAGACTAATTTTTATCTTGTTAAAAAAAAACGAGATCATAGTTACATTTTGTTGTCTGTAGACATCATACTTTTCATTTATAGAGAAAAATTAACAGTTCTTTTTATGTTGGATAGGTATTGATGAAATATTACAGTTTGCGTTTCCATGATCTCCCAAGAACTATGAATGAGCTTACTTATGGCAGAATAGTTGAAAATTCCAAAATTTATGACAAATGTTACATATATTTATGCTAGAAATTTAAAATATTCTTGGGAGAATGTGAAAGTCATGAAGCTTCCATTGGTAATAAATATTTTGTGGAAAAAATTTCGCTGATATGTGGGACTTGAATCTGCATCACTCCAGAAACAAGCCAGAGTATTCTTATCAATTGAACTAATGCTGGTTCATCTTTTTTCCACTAATTTAATACTTTAAGCTCTTCAGTAATAATTTTTGGTGCTTACCATTGGCGCATCTATGATCTATAGGTGGCAACTATTTCTTTTTATATTGCTCTGAGTAAGACGGAAGTAATAAAGTCTCTTCATGCTGTTTAGAGATATTAACGATTTAACGTAGGTGACAATCACAGCATTACCTGGTTGACATTTTAACATCAATATATCGATAAATATTTTGTGGAAAAATTTTTGCTGATATACGCGACTTGAACCCGCATCTCGCCATTCAATTTGTAATTTAATTTGTAATTCCATTCAATTTGTAAGAATACTCTGGCATTTTCTGGAGTGATTCGGGTTCAAGTCCGTATGTTGGTGAAATTTTTTCCACAAAATATTTATTGATATATTGATGTTAAAATGTCAACCAGGTAATGTTGTGATTGTCACCTATGCTTCCATTGGCAGCATCAGTTGGCTGATGGGAAACACAACTGTTTTCTTTTAAGAGATAATTGGAAAAGTTTTTTTAATTAGATTGGTACTAATATATTTTAATTTGCATTTTTCATATCCTTAGGTAGTTTAAATTTGCAGTAGTACAGATCATGGTCCTCAGCCAGCATTTTTTTTAACGCAAAGTAACAAAACGGCCCTTTTAGTTGATTCCCACAACCCGCAAGACCTAACCCAAACAGGGGTTTCCAGAAAAAAGATGGGTTTTTCGTTACTATGGTAATGAAAAAAACAGAGTTTACGTCAAATGCAAAGTACCACTACCATGGTAATAGTAATTTGCATTGTAAAGAAACAATGTAACAAAAAAAAAACGCGATTCCACTAAAAACATCCCTTACCACTATATATTCTTAAAAAAATTATGAAAAAAAACCCCATAAACAAAGAAACTACACTAAGATCATCATTGACAATGCATCGCTGACCGCCATTATAAAAAGCCCCCAAAACTAAATCTCATCGTCATAACACATACCAAAAAGCAAAAAAATTGGAAACAGTACACTGTCGACCGAATTATAAAAAACAGCCCTCAAAACTATGTAATGTCCTCGCAGACAACAAAAAACATCAAAATCGGCAACAGTGCACCGCCGACCGAATTATAAAAAAAGCCCCAAAACTAAATAATGTCCTCCCAGGCAACACAAACAAAAAACATGAAAATCGGAAACAGTGCACTGCCAACCGAATTATAAAAAAGCCCCAAAACTAAATAATGTCTTCCAAGGCAACAAACCGAAAAACATGAAAATCGGATACATTGCACCGCCAATCGAATTATAAAAATGCTCCAAAACTAAATAATGTCCTCCCAGGCAATACAAACCAAGAACATGAAAATCGGAAACAGTGCTCTGCCGACCAAATTATAAAAAAGCCCCAAAACTAAATAATGTCCTCCCAGGCAATACAAACCGAAGAACATGAAAATTGAAAACAGTGCTCCACGACCAAATTATAAAAAAGCCCCAAAACTAAATAATGTCCTCCAAGGCAACACAAACCTAAAAACATGAAAACCGGAAACAGTGCACCGCCGACCGAATTATAAAAAAGCTCCAAAACTAAATAATGTCCTCCCAGGCAATACAAACCGAAGAACATGAAAATCGAAAACATTGCACCACCGACCGAATTATAAAAAATCCCCCAAAACCAAATAATCTCATCAGAACAAAAAAAAAATTCTTATAGCTCAAATAGCCCTCCCCTAAATTATTGATTACCTTCCTGACTCCATCAAAAACTACCATGTTTTTCCACACTGACAATTCAACAATACCCATAATTTCTGCAGTGGAGATGGCTCAGTCAGTAGTACCCCAGGCTCATAATCTGCAGTTCCCAGGTTCGAATTCCAGCTGGGTCAGCGTTGAGACTTATCTCCGCAAAACTCCCTGCCCTGCCCACAGTCAGCAGGGGATACCGATGGGCTTGGTAAAGGCCGCCGTCCATCAGATGCAACATTAAGCCGTGGCCCCATGTGCTGGAGAGCCCATATCCTGTGCACATTAAAGGACATACTGAATGGCCTTCACGGAAGGCTACCATCTGTCTCCCAACAACTGTTCCAGTGGGTCTCCTCCCCCAATCTTCTCTGAGCCATCAGGGTCTTTGTGACCTGGCCATTTCGCTCATGGTGTGCAAAAAACTGCCGCTCAGAGGTAAAACAACCCAACCCATAATTTCTACATCAAAAAGCTGCCAAACGCTTCCACATATTCACAATAAATCATATAAGTAACTTAAAAAGACTCCAAAATATATAACAAAATTAATAAATCACCATAATACACTAATAATTATCAGATTACATGTAGCTACTAAAAACACTCAATTCATTCCAAATTACGATAACGAAATACACGTGTTTGTTACTACTGCCATGTTCAGTCCCCATACGAAAAAACTTCCAACATTCTTTCCCCCATGCATACTACATTAGAATCCTGTGAAAACTCTATACATTTCACCAAAATCTATATACCTTTATCTCTTCACCGTCAGCAGTTATCCCTGCAATATGCAGTAAAATTGCTATCTATGCTGGCCATCCCACTTGGGACTGTGTTTTCAGTCTCCAGTGGGAATGTTATATCAGAATAGGCTGACTGCCATTCGTCCTTTTGGTTTGCATGTACAAGGTTTCTGTGAGACATTAACACCAGTCTCGATAGCATCTCACAGTCGACGGCTGGGCCACTCCCACCATGGCTCACTGTTTTTCCCTTCCTGTGATATCTTGTGTATTGGCAACTGTTTGACAGCCATCATGCTGAGTGCCTGGACTTCCTGCCTGTCTTCACAGTTGGCTCGAAGTCCGGCACATCGGTTGGATTAGTCATGGTTTGCTGTGATGCAATCATTGCAGACCAGATCCCACAGCAGTGTTCCATCTTCACTGCAGAGTTGCATGTTATCAGTCTTGTCTTGGACCACGTATCAGCTAAGTGTCATCGTCGGTGTGTCCTCTACACCGACTCGCTTAGCTCGCTACAGGCTTTGATTTCGGTGAGGCATCAGCCTCAACCTGTTCTCTCCAAGATCCACCAGCAGCTCCATTGTCTGGCAGTTACCACCACCGTTCTCTTCTGTTGGGTGCCCAGTCACATTGGGATTAGGAGCAATGACTTGGCAGATGCTGGTGCCAGGTCAGCCATGCCCCTATCTGACTCTTCGCTGCCATTTCTATCTTGGGCTTCTGGCAGTGTTTTTCCATTGAGCTGCTGGCACAGTGGCAGGGATCTTGGTCCAAACAGGGTGGGAACAAGCTTTTTGAGATCACATCCATTGTCAAACTGTGGTAGTCTTGTTTTCGCAGGAATTGCAAGGAGGAAGTTGTACAGTCGCTCAAAAAAGTATTCGAACACTATGGTTGATTACAGAATTCAGAAAAAATATCTAACAATTTTTTTTGGAAATTAGTGATCTGGCAACCTTCGTGTACAATACACGAAGGAGTACTGTTATAAGAGATGGCACTACATACCAAGATCCTGACCCTGAGTGAATTTTTATATGAATATATATATCAAAGAAGGTTGGGGGAGGAGATCCACTGGACCCCACTTGGAGACAGATGGTAGTCTCATATCAAGGCTATCCAGCATGTTCTTTAATGTGCAGAGAGTATGGCTCTCCCACACAGGTGCCATGGCTTAACTTAATCTGATTGACAGTGACCTTTCCAAGCCCATCAGTGTCCCCTACTGACTGAGGGCAGGGTGGGGAGTTTTGTGGATATAAATCTCAATGTTGGCCCAGCTGGGAACTAAAGATTATGAGCCTGGTATGCTACCAACTGAGCCACCCTCTTCCCCACAAATGTAGGCAAATATTGGGCACTAGTGCATAGTGCTTGGATGGCTATTCCACAATCGGAACACCATGGAACGCACAATTGGAATTGTTTTTGACTCCATGCCTTGCCATGTAAAGCAGGTCATACAAGCAAGGGGGGGGGGGGTCACAGTCATTATTAAACAATCCAGTATATTGTATAACTCCAATTGTCTCCATATTGTAATAATTTATTAGTACGATAAAGTTACATTGAAGCCCCAAATTTGAGCGTGTTTTGATTGGTCCTTCATGGTGTTCTGATTTTCATGAACACCAGTGTAGTTTGAAATTGCTTGGTGAAATTATATTGTTATTTGAGATAGCTGCATTTTGAAGCCAGCAATTTGGCATATGACATAGCATTATGCATTATGTCAGAAAATTTGATTTTTAAAAATAGGACCTATTTTAGTGCTATTTTTAACTAACTGAAAGTAATTTTGTGACTAGCATTAAGAAATTGCAATTAAAAGTAATTACAATCACATCTCTAGTACTTAAAAAATTTAATAATACATGATTATTGGCTGTGTGTACAATTAAAATATACTGCTCACAAAAATTAGGGGATATTTTTATCGTTTCATATTCATTTTGAAATATCCCCTAATTTTTGTGAGCAGTAGTCTTGAGATTGACTAGTATTGCTCATTAATGTATATAGTTAAATTGCTTTACATTTCTCTCATAATAAGCAACATTTTAAAAAGGAAAAGGCCCCTTTTTTGCAAATACTATCCGAGCAAAAAGTATCTGTCATAAGAAAACTGAAATTGCAATTTTTAAATGAAAATGTGACATAAATCACTCTTGGTGACCATGAGAGTGACCAACTGTTATAAGAGATGGCACTACGTACCGAGATCCTGGTAATGGACATTGTATGGTATTCAGCAACATACGACATGGAAGCTCTTTTGCCACACTGCGAGTGTGGCCATCGTTCTGTCTCAGACAGATGCAGGCCTTATTGCTGAAATTGATATAGTCGCCATTTGTCACACCATTCAGTTCATTCGTTGCACCACTGCAATTTGGAATGCCTGTGGTTTCAAGTGAGCGGTATACAGAGGAGTAGGTGCCTCCATTGCATACCAGCTTTGTGAATAGCATTAATGAATGGTGATGACAGATACTGGTGGTTCTCCATCAGTCATTCTATCACTGGATATCTATCAGGCAGTCATGTTTCTGGTATTGACAGCCATCTGGCAAATATGATGATCATCTCGATCCATAGTCACTTGAGGATGACGTGATCAACAACATAACACACCTTTCTGTGTCCATTGCTGCCAGCAGTGGCCAATTTTTGTGCATCAGGTTCCAAATGCACTGCAGTTGATCATCTAGACCAGGGTTCTCAATGTGGGGTATGCGGTAAAATTTTTTGGGGTACGTCGTGAGAGCTCAAAGGTTGTTAGATCTAGTAACAAAGTCATTAATTTGGCATTATTATGCTATAACTATAGTTTTATCTATCTATATAAGGGATACACCAGTTACATACACATTTCCAGGGGTTACGTGAAGCATAAAAGGTTGAGAACCACTGCTCTAGACCATCCTGCTTCACATAGACCTATCATGCGATCTCACTCAAATTCCTCTGAGTTAAACATCCATCTATGACATACAAATGACCAATTCCATTTTTCCTTCATTTGCATATGTCACTGTCCCACACTTCCTTATTACTTTGCATAAATGTAGCTATTTATGGGTGGGGCAATTTTTTGATGAGTGTAATATAGAAAAAGCCATCCCGTGGCCGAGTGGTTAGCACGCTTGGCTACTGATCTACGGGACCTGGGTTCGAGCCCCGGGTAAGGCATGGATGTTCATGTTGTTTTTCTGCTAAGGTCCTGCCATCCTCTCAGACCTACTCTGGCATATAAACTGACAGGCTCCTGTCAGACCTCTGTGGCAAGCAGCTGCTTGAGGGGGTATTTATTTATTTATTTATTTTTAAAAATATAGAAAAGGGGCAAAATTAATGGCAGAAATGACAGATGTATAATAAAAGCTTTCACTTGCCTTTACATATTTTGACCATTTTATTAATCACAATTAAATGCTCTTATGGTATATAGTATGACTTATTTCTATTTGTTTGTTACTTCGGGAAGAGAGTTCAGTTTCAGAAATCGGACACTATAAGGGTTAATTTAAAAAAATCCTCTTAGGTGGTACAGTCATCAGTGTTTTGTTATTAATGTTTTAAATAGCCAATGTTTAAAATGCTAAATATGTGCTTTTATCATGAAGATCCAAAAGAAATAAAAATGTAGTTTGCAAAAAAAAATGTGTACATAGTAAAAGTAATTGTTATTCCCTTTCAAAACAAAGTGACTTGCGTAACAAACTTCTTATTTTTCTTTATTTTTAGTTTTGATGCCTAATTAAGCTACAATGTCAATTTCACCAGATATGGCAGCAGAAGAAAAAAAATACCCTGATTTGGCTGTTCATAACATTGGTAAGTTAAATGGTTTCAGTTCAAATTATGGTAGTGATACTATACTCCTGCTACTGGCGTCAACTTGGATTCTCAATATCCTTGTTTGTTGTGACCCAGGGCGAAGATTATAGTTAGGTTTTGGCGAATGCTGGACCTATAGTACTGTTCAGCACTGATGGTGGATAGTGGTAAACATGGCATTATCCCAATAGATGTAGTGCAGTCTCTGAATTGTGGAGCATCTGGGGTTTGTCATTCATTATATTACCTGTACTTCTGCTAGTTGTGAATAAACATAAGCAAGAGACACTGTTGTACCTATATAATAAACATGCATAACTATACTTTCAGCAAAGGATTCTTGCGGACTTCTAATCACAACTCATAAAAATGCTTTTGGACTGACTTTTTTTTTTGTTATTGTTATATTACATCCAATATCCTTGGTTTTTTTGGTAGAGTATGTGTGAAATACTGAAAACAATAATGTGGTCAAACTATAGTTAAGACATGAAATTCAGCTGAAAATGGATTCTGTTCAGTGTATTTTAAGTTTGCAGTTATATTGAACTTCCAAATTGCATAAATTTTATTGCCTTTTTTTGTTAGTTGGCCTGAGTGAGAAATCAACAAACACTGATTTTATATATTTTCCCATTCTACTAAAATGCTACTTGTTATGCAAATATGAGTACTTTTTAAAAAACTGCTTTGATTTATGTGTATTGGATGAGTTGTAATAAGCACAATTGTGTAACTCTAAATCAGCAATGCACAAACTGCTTTTTTGGCAATGGGCTGAATAAAAAGATATGTTTGTTGTGGGCCAATATATTTTTTTTGTGTGTGTGTGGGGGGGGGGAGGAGCAATACAAAGAACAAAAATTGTAGCTTTGTTTATTACATTTTATCTGTCATGTATGTGTAGGTACAAAATCATAAGAAAAAGTTGAATATTAAATAAATTTCATTTTAATATCAAAACTGAAGTTGGTATATGAAGGTGGGACTGGATCCCAGAAATAAGCTACTTATAATCGCAGAAACATTTGGATAGAGACTATGAAATGATGATGGCATATCAGGATTATCTGAAGGACTTCTTAATTCTTTAATATGTTGGAGGCCAGTTTTACATTTGTAAAAATATCAGTACACTAACCAAAAGTTGAAAAACTGCTATATAATAGTATATTGTAATTTTTTTAAACATTGTGAGTGAAATTGTCATTCTTGATATTTTTTAAAATCCAGTGTAAAAAGTTAATATATTAGTTAAAGAAAAACACTGAAGGTAGAAAGATTTTTTTTCCTTTTTTGATATCTATAAAAATAGACCTGGAATTACAGTTTTTGCAGTGGTGAGAGTTTAATAGGGTATGATAAAAATACAGGCATTTGATCAAAATATGGTAAATTGATAAAATGGTATTGCAAAACTCACATAGGATGGGCATCTACCTAAAGTAGAAAAGAATGTTAAAGATACTGTGACTTATGGGCAACATAAGTGCAACTTCCTTATGATTCTTGTGAAAACAAGACTTCCACAATTTGACAGCAGGCAGGATATAGAACGATAAATTCGCAGTTAAAGTGAGCAGATTTTCAAAGCTGAAATGCAGGACATGTCAGTTATTATTATACATTTTTGAATGGTAAGTGAGACACTAAGTTTCAAATTATGGTGTAAAATTTGGTAAAATTGGTAACTTTTGTATGGTAATTTTTGTAAAATTTGGAAAAAATATGCTATCAAAATTCTGTTATTTTTCATGTCTGTTGAACTATAGAACACTGAAATTTGGTGGCTATAAAAAAAGTTATTGAAGTTTAAATAATATGCTTCAGCCCAAGCCACTGGCAAAAAGAATCACACATAAGTAATGAAATTAATACTTTTAATATCGGTCGAAACTTCAGACAAATGGGTTCACTTACTTGGGAGCAATATATTAATACAGTGGACCCCCGATATAACGCGCATGTCGGGCGGGAAACAACACCTGCGTTATAAGGTGAACCGCTTTATACCGAGTGGCGCGGTGGCGACACAATAAATTTCACACTGTAAGCTTTTCTTTTACTCATCATGCATACAATAATTAAACACTATTCAAAATACATGCAGGAACTCAATACATACACAATTACTCAATACGCAGTAACAATAAAATGCGATACTCACTAACGCCGCACTGACCTGTATAAACATGTTTTAACTTATCGCGAACATCGCCCGCGCTATAACCGAGTGTGCGGTATAGCGAGCAGCGCTATAACGAAGGTCCACTGTATTTCGATTCCTGACTGGAGTCATCATTTGAGGAGGTTGCAGCTTTGTTGAAACTTTCTTTTGTAATGGTGAGAGTTGGATAAGACACGATAAAATGCATGCATTTGATCAAAATATGGTAAATCAATAAAATAGTATTGCAAAACTTGCACATAGGTTGGGCGTCTACCTAAAGAAAGTTCCAACAAAGTTGCAACCCCAATTCAGGGGTAGGGGCGGGGGTGGCTCAGTCGGTAGCGCGCCAGACTCGTAATCTGTAGTTCCTAGGTTCGAATCCCAGCTGGGTCAGCGTTGAGATTTATCTCCGCAAAATTCCCCGCCCTGCCCATGGTCAGTAGGGGACACCGATGGGCTTGGAAAGGCCGCCGTCCGTCGGATGGGACGTTAAGCCGTGGCCCCGTGTGCGGGAGAGCCATACCCTGTGCATGTTAAAGAACACTCTGGATGGCCTTGACGGGAGGCTACCATCTGTCTCCCAACAGCTGATCCAGTGGGTCCCCTCCCCCAACCTTCTCTGAGCCTTCGGGGTCCGTGTGACCTGGCCATTTAGCCCATGGTGTGCAAAAAAGTGCCACTCAGAGGTAAAACAACCCAACAACAACCCAACCCAATTCAGGGGTTGAAATATTAGGATAATTACTCACAAGGAAATGAATCTATTTGTCTCAAGTTTCAACAGAAATTAATCTACCTATTCTAAAACAGCCATGAATAAAATGATACTTTTTGCAAAAATGAAGTGATGTTATTTTTATAATGCTGTCTTAGCTGTTAAATTTGTTAGAATCATAATGAATAATAAATGCATCCTAATGGGCAACTACAGAGATTCTGATTAGGGAAATGCT
Organism: Ryuthela nishihirai; assembly: GCA_038380435.1. Lineage (NCBI taxonomy): Eukaryota > Metazoa > Arthropoda > Arachnida > Araneae > Heptathelidae > Ryuthela > Ryuthela nishihirai. The sequence continues at coordinate 18,624,705 of JAWZYU010000022.1, forward strand.
TGTGTTTCTTCTATGCCATTCTGACATCAGTCTGTGCACTAGCTTAATGTACATACTATGCAAACTAATGAGAAACTTGACATATTTTGGCATCCTGTAATTCCACAAATACTTGACTGAGTGGTCTCAAATTCATATCAAATTCATATGCCTTGAGTGATTCCCATGTTGGGCAAAATGAATGGATCTCTGCCTGCTACTCGATCATTTTACCCAACCTTATTAGGATAAAAATTTAATTTTATTAATTGTCTATTTAGGTTTAATCCTATAAACAACCCAACTCACAAATTCTGGGACTTATGGTCACCATGGTCACCTTCTTAGTATGTTCTAACCAAGATTTCTGTTGTGCCCAGATCTTGATGGTAAAGCATTGCTGGAAGCCAGTAAACAGAACCATTAGTGTAGTGCCATAAGTATGAAATCAGCCTTGCAGTAGTATCTGCTGAGTCATTTGCTCTGGACACAAACAGAACTGGATAATGTTTGGTGAAATTATATCTTTTGAAAATTTAGTTATATACATCATACTTAAAGTGTATATAAAATTAAGAATGTTAAAAAAGAAAAATAAAGGAAAAATTTATGTAAGACATTTTGATAGATTAATGTTAGACTAAACCAAGGGTGGTAAAGCATTTTGATTGGTAACCTTGGAAATTTTTGTGAGCCACATAAATGCATATGCTGAATAATTAGTTCTAAATCAGGTCTTGTTTATGCAGTAAGAAAACAATATGTAATTGATATTAATTGAAAATGTGATGAAATATAATATTTATTCAATATATATACTCAGGAATGGCTCATCCTTTAGGCCACATGGAGCACTGCTCCACAGAAAATAATCACAAAATATAATAAACAAATTTAGTATTCAGTATTTGGCAACCTTTTTAAATCAACATAATATCAGTTTTATATTTGTTCTGTAATCATTATTTGTCATATAAATATAGGGGAAAAATTGTCATTAGCCAGGTGTGACCTGAACACATGACCTCCTGATAACATGTCGGGTGCTCTGACCGCTGAGCTACCGGCTGCCGAACAGTCATCCTCTATTAGTGGCTTTAAGCATTATACCATAGAGTTAGTCATTGGAAATGTAGTTGACTCTAATTGAAGACTCTGGTTCAGAAGGCACTTTCCAGTTTAGTGCACATGGCCATCCCACATCAAGCATCAGACAACATGGTATTTTTGTTTTTTGAGCTCCACACCGAGTATCAATCATGTTTCATAGAGAATCACAGAATTTTACTTTGTGAATGAGTGCTATATCATCTGCTTTGGTTTATACAATATGAATTTTTCCATTATGACCACCACACAGAATCTTAGCATTATCTATTATGGCCATTACACAAATGTGCATGCGCTGAAATACGATTGTGACGAACTGCAGGAGGTGGGTCACTGATTTAGGGTGGCCATTGCACTTGATAGGCTGATTTTGCCAATGCAACCGATAGTTGAAGATCTTGTTAGTTAGTGAAAATCTTAATTTGACTGTGCCATGCTCAACAGGCTTAAACTTTTCTGACAATATGTGTTTGAACTGAATTTAACTGGATTGCCAACTTTTTATTTTGCCAAGGAAGGGTTTTTAAGGGAGCTGTTTAAGAATATTAGATATGAAAATATAAAATGTGTTGAACAGAATACTAATGATATATTTTAACAGTATATTTCGTCAATAATGCACAGCACTGTGCTTAGTGCACTGTCTGTTTTTGACTTGCAGCTCAAAGGTTCCAGTTCAATTCCACCTGCTCTCATAATAGTTTTTTTTTTCAGTCTTTTTTTATAATTCATTGTAAAGTAATATATGTAATAATATATATAATAAATTAATACTGTAAATTAAATATAACCAAAATGGACAACTATTCAAGTGATAATTTACTATGAGTAATTCAGTTTTAAAATATAAATTTAAAATCAGAACAGTCTAAAAATAGCGAACTTATACATATTTTTCACAAAGAGCTCAGTCAGTTAAATGCAGTCTCTTTTTGACATATAACTCGAAAGTTTCTGGTTCAATACCAGCCACTCTCATTATAGTTTTTTTTTTCAGTCATTTTTTTGTGTGGGGGCAGGGATATCTCAGTTGGTAGCGTGCCAGGCTCGTAATCTGCAGTTCCCAGGTTCGAGTTCCAGCTGGATCAGCATTGAGATTTATCTCCACAAAATTCCCCACCCTGCCCATGGTCAGTAGGAGACACTGATAAGCTTGGAAAGGCCGCTGTCTATTGGATGGTATGTTAAGCCGTGTCCCCATGTGCAGGAGAGCCATACCTTATGCACGTTGAAGAACACACTGGATGGCCTTGACAGGAGGCTACCATCTGTCTCCTAACAGCTGTTGCAGTGGGTCCCCTCCCCCAACCTTCTCTGAGTCTTCGGGGTCCTTGTGACCTGACCATTTAGCCCATTGTGTGCAAAAAAGTGCTGCTCAGAGGTAAAACAACCCAACCCATTTTTTTTTGTAATTCATTTTATTACAGTTTATCATAAAAGAAATTAATGTGTGTAATAATATATATGATTAATATTGGAAATTAAATAACACCAAGTTAGACAATTGTTCAATTGATAATTTACTGAGTAATTCAGTTTAAAATAATAAATATAAATTTGTAATTGGAATGGAGTGAAAAATAATTAACTATATATTAGACCTATTGTTCACCAATATTTTTTTTTCAAATACCACTAGAACATAGAAGAAAATATATAATTGATTATTACAAGGGAGGGGCAAATACTGAATTTAAATGCAAAAAAAAACAAGAATACCTTTAAGAATTTGTTTCTTTCCAAAGTTTTTTGTTAATGTGTTTGAGAGTAGCTGAAAAAAAAACAGGACATATGCATTATGGAATGTCTTTTTAGTCTAATTCAGTTCAATATTAGGCATCTCCACAAAACTTTTTTCTACATCCAGGTTCTGCCTACGCTAGGCAAAGTGCCCCACAAAATTTTTAGCCGTGAGCTGCCACTCTCCATAAGAGCAATCATTGAAATTGACTGTTGTTCATAACTATGAAACTAATATCTATGTATGGCAGTTGTGTGTTGCATTGTGAATAGATCTGGTTTTTACAGCATCCAAATTAAAAATGAGACAAGACTATGACAAGCATTATTAAAAAAAAACTTAAATGAGAATTATTTGAATTGTGTGTATTTTTTTTTTTGCATTTGGGATGTTAAAAAATGAATTATAATATAGATAATATTATCTCTTTCTATTAAATTTATGCAATGAAAATATGCCCATGGACAGTGGTGAGGAAATTGAGGAAAGTCTGATGAGCCAGTAGGTTTTACCATAAGACAGAGAAATGCATATATTAAAGTGAGGGGAGGAGGAAAAACATTTTTTTTATGTGTATTATTAAAAAATATTGATCTTTTATTTTAGCCACTTCACTGTTTTGCCCAAGTATATATGTGCATCATATTTTTAGAGAATGAATTTACCTGAGTTAACTTTGGTGGCAATGGTTTTGACGCTGTTCAGATTATTTGCTCGTGTGCTTTGTTTTTGTAGATATCGATGTGACTTATGAGAGATAAGACGGGTGACTTGTCGTAACATGTATGAAGTATTGGTGCATAATATTTTGACTTTAGTATTCTTCGATTGTTGGTGTAAAAATGCTCTTTTTTGGATGTTAGAAATAATAACTACATGTGAGTTATTTATCGTATATTATTATTGATTTATGTTATTTTATTGGGGGGTTTGTATATTTACAATGGATTCTGAGAGTGATTACAAAAATTACATTGGACATATTAGTGAATCAGAAAGTGAAGTTCTGATTCAGATCTGTGTGAAGAAAGTGAAGATGAGTGTCTTTTATTACTGGCATGACAATGGTGTGAAATAAATACTGGGATTAAACTAAGTCAACCACATAGGTGTCGTTTTCAAGGTAACTGTGGAATAAATGTGACCTTTGACCCAAATGCTGGCATTCTGCAATATTTGAAGCTTGTTTCGATGACAAATTAGTTGAAATGGTGACTACTAAAATGAATCGATATGCTATGCAATTTGAATAATCTCATCCATGATCATCATCATATCATGGTCAGCAGTGGTATCTGACAGCTAAAAACTAAATGTGAATATATTTGGCGGTCATTATGTTGAAAAGTGTAGTAAGGAAACCTGAACTTAGTCTTTTCTATACTAAACAAAATTCAATTTAAACTCTATTCTTTAGTAAAGATCATGTCTTACTGTTGATTTGTTTTACTGAAAATGTATTTGCATTTTGTAAATAATGATGACTGATCCAGAAAATTACCCTCAGCCAAAACTCAATACAATTTGGCCAGTGTTTCCAAAACTAATGAGAAATTCAGAAATGTATATGTGCCAGATAGGAACATTTGTATAGATGAGAGCTAATGCTTTATAAAGGAAAACTGAGTTGAATTCAGTATATTCCACTCAAAAGAGAAATATCTGGGATCAAGACATATGTTATGTGAATCGAAAAGTGGATATATACTGCTCACAAAAATTAGGGGATATTTCGAAATGAATATGAAGCGATGAAATATCCCCTAATTTTTGTGAGCAGTATATTTGGAACAGTTTGATATACACTGGTAAAGAAAAGTTGAGAGTGAATACAGCAACCTACCCATTTCATTAATTTCATGAGCTTGATCAAGCCATTGTTACATAAAGATTATTGTGTTACTACTGATAACTTTTACACATCTTCACAGCTGGCTGACCTGTTGCTAACTCACTGAACTGATATTTATAGAACTGTAAAACTTAAAGAAAAGAGATGCCTCCAAATATGAAAAAAGAAACAACTTAAAAAGGTGACATTATTGCTTACCAAAGGGATAAAGTGATGGTAATATGCTAGAGAGATAAAAAAACCTGACATTTTACGGTCAGTTTTCTGCAAAAATATCTGACGGGGAAGTGGTTAAAGAAGTTGTAATATTAATCACATAGTAATTAATCAAATTGATATAAAGGCATATAACAAAATTAATAATACTGCATTTTAAAGTGAATGTTGATGTTCTTTCTCCTCTAAATATTTTACTGTTGTATTTCTTCTGACTTTAAAAGTAGCAGGCCTCAACATGAGATCCACTTGTTGTTGAGGAGTGGACTTTTGTTGGATGTGGAATCTGAGCAGCCAGCAGTTTTTTTTACTACAAGTCTGAGCAAAGGCACATACAGTAGACTCTCTCTTATCCGGTCTCGGCTCAACTGGCCTCCGCTTTAACTGTTGGTTCCAAGAAGCGAAAGCAAGTTACTGCGTGTTTTGTTTATAGTACAGTACATATTTGTTTCAGTTCCTCTTTGTGAATATTACAATGCACTGTGCATATAGAGGAGTGTGTGTTGTGATCTATTAATTATTGTGTGGCACAAAATGAGTGAGTGCAAACGTAAGTGTAATGTCGTTATGATGGAGATGAAATTAAAGCATTAGAATGTGTTGACAAAGATGATCCAATAAAGCATATTTGTGATGAACTAGGTGTTGGTAAAAGCATGGTAAATGACTGAGAAGGAATGCAAAATTTTTACGAGATTTTTGCACTCAAATCAAGTCTGAAAAAACGCTTTCTTCTCGGTGCACTCTTAAAAAGCCAAAAAATGAAATTTTTTGATGATGCACTTCAGTTATGGTTTATACAAGAGCATCGAAAAGGAATGGCAATCAGTGCTCAATCTTGAAAGAAAAAGCATTAATCCTTCATTCTGAAATCGATAATGGGGGGGAGATTTTTCAGCAAGCGAGAAATGTCTTTCTCGCTGGAAAAAACAGCGTAGTGTTCATTACCTTGGTGTTTGTGGTGAGAAATTGTCAGCTGATCCTTTAGCAGCAAAGGAATTTTCAGAAAAACTTTTAGCGCTTATTGAAGAAAGCCTATGTGTAGAACAAATCTACATAGTAGATCAGACTGGAGTAAATTTTAAACTTCTTCCAACAAAAATGTTTGTGACAGCACAAGAAATCTCAGCATCAGGATTTAAAAGAAAGAAAATTGCTGTGGCTGTGCATACAAATGTTGCAAGTATGCACAAACTTCCTCTTTTTGTAATTGGGAAATCAGCAAAACCCCGAGCATTTAAGCATTTAAATTTAGCTGCTCTGCCAGTTTGCTATAAAGCTCAAAAATCTGCTTGGATAGACTTATATTTGTTTAAAGAGTGGTTCTTTGCAGAATTTGTTCCAAAAATAAAAAAACCACTTGAAAAGTTTTAAAATGCCTGTAAACGCCCTATTCATTCTTGACAATGCCCTAACACACCCAAGCGAACTCATTTCTGACAACATAAAAGCCATGTTTTTGCCATCTAATGTAACATCTTTAGTGCAACCAACAGATCAAGACATGCTTGTAAGTTTAAAAAGGCAATACAGAAGAAAGCTTCTTTCAGAAATTTTACAGCGAACCGAAAATGACGGAATAGGACTTTTAAATACTTTGAAAACAATAAATATCAAAGATGGGATTTTATGTTGGTAAGAGCTTTCGAAGAAATGTCGCATACAATGTTTATGAAGTCATGGAGAAAACTTTGGCCCAAAGTTGAAAAAGTTGAAAAGGACCAAAGACGACAACATGAAAGTATCGAATGAGCTTGTGCGTGCCGAAGATATAACGGATAATAACAATATATCACTGCTTAATGACTTTAAACTGCTGCCTGGTTGTGACACACTTGAAGATGGCATTGAAAAATGGTTAAGAGGTGATGAACAGTTGGAAAATGAAACACTGAATGATGATGAAATTATCAATGCAGTCTGCCAGGAAGGGAACGGAGAATGAGGAAGAAGGGAAAATTAGCCATATTGAAAGAAAAGAAGCTTTTGATGTTGCAGTAAGATACATTGAAAAACAACAGGCCTCATCTGCAACTATTGTGATGTTTATTAAAAAATGGCAAGACTTTACAGGTAAAAAAAAGTTAAGTTCAAAGAAACAAAAGAAAATCATGGGCATTTTCAAGTGAGTGTGAGTAAATTGTTAATATTGTACAACAAATTATTAATTAAAGTACACTACAGTTAATATTTTTGTCATTTGCCGTTTTTATTTATTTTCTGACACAATTTTTGGATTAACTGGCCTTTTGTTCATCCGGCCAGGGGTCTGGTCCCGTAACGGCCGAATAAGAGGGAATCTACTGTACCAATGTGGTAGAGATGAAACACTTTTCCTGCTTTTATGTGTGTTAAAGTCATCCTGGTGGCTGAGTGGTTAGTGTGCTTGAGTACTGTGTAAATGGACCTGGCTTTAGTCCCAGGTTAGGCATGGATGTTTGTGTTTTCTTTCTGCTGATGTCTTGCCTTGCTCACAGATCTTCTCAATGGCATATTATATCGACAGACTCCTGTCAGACATCTGTGGCAAGCAGAAGCTCGAGTGGGTATTTTTTATGGAGCATGAAATAGGATATAAAATGAAATTAATAGTACTGCATTCAAAAGGGAAAGAGGATGCTCTTATCTTTGGAAATATTTACTCTTGCAATTTTTCTTGACTTTGAAAGTACAGGTCATATGAGAAATGAAATGCAAAGCAACAACAAAAAACTGACATACATACATGCAAGGACAGATTTATGGGGGTTAGGGAGGGGAGGTCCCTTTGAGAATGCCTGTAACCAGAAAGGAGACAAATGTTAAAAATCCATATATTACAGATATATTTGAAGAAATTTTAAAGATCACTAAAGCAGAGGTTAATTCAAATTTTATACCACACCCCTCCCAAACTCTGTCAGTGTGGAGATTTATTTCTGTTTTCCCCCATCTGGCCCTCAGTGAGAAAGAGGACATTAATGAGCTTGGAAAGTCATTGGATGGCATGTTATGCTGTGGCTGTGTGCAGGAGAACCATATTCTGTGCACATTAAACATTACACACTGGATTGTGTTGACCAGTCGCGTATCTAATATTTAGTTCGGGGGAGAATTTAGTGTTGGAGAGGGGGTGGGCAAGAATTTAGTATTGGGGGAGGGTTTAAGAATTTAGTTTCAAGGGGGAATTTAGTATCGGGGAGGGTATACTGTACTAACATATGCTGTTATAGCAATATTATTTTTCTGTAAAATTTAAATACAGACTTTCCTAATGATATGACACCCATTTTAGATTCTGACCAATAATTTGTTTCATGCTATGGCCGAGTGGTTAGCGCGCTTGGCTACCGATCTAAGGGACCTGGGTTCGAGCCCCAGGTAAGGCATGGCTGTTTTTGTCGTTTTTCTGCTGAGGGCCTGCCATCCGCTCAGTCCTTCACTACGACATATAAACTGACAGTCTCCTGTCAGACCTCTGTAGCAAGCAGCTGCTTGAGGGGGTATTTATTTTTTTTTTAGTAAAAAAAAATCCAATAAAATCCTCTTTTATTTCCAGCTTTAAATATATCTAATTATAATACTCATTTGTATTGCAGTTATGTCAGTTGTTTCATCAAATAATGAAGAATAATATTTTGACTCATGAAGAAACTTTTTAATATTTTCCAAAATCTATTCACCACAACATTTAATAATATAGTTTTGTGTTGTTTTTGAAATTTGACATTAGCTCCTGCAGTTTTAAGACGATTTTCAAGTTTATCTTCACCCCATTTAAAAATTTTTGAAATTTTTTCTCATCCATTATATTGTGTTTAGATGTATCTAATGAGCTACCATTGTCTCTCTGGCCTCTGAAAGTTGTTTTCTGAGTGCTTATTAAAGTGACACAATCAGTTTCAGTCGATCAGGGCCTGGCAGCTGCCCATTAGTCCTCACTATGATGTATTGTGGCAATCTTGGTATAGCCAAGGCCAATAGATTTTTTCAAATCATGTAAAATAAAATAATAAAATTAATAACCTCTCAAGCAACTGCTCCCATAGAGGTCTAACAGGAGACTCAATTTATATGCTATAGGAGAAGATCTGTGAGGATGGTGGGACCCCAGCAGAAAAACGACACGAACAACATTGAGACATAAAAAATAAACTTGGGTTGGGTTGTTTTACCTCTGAGCGGCACTTTTTTGCACACCATGGGCTAAATGGCCAGGTCACATGGACCCCGAAGGCTCAGAGAAGGTTGGGGGAGGGGACCCACTGGAACAGCTGTTGGGAGACAGATGGTAGCCTCCCGTCAACGCCATCCAGCGTGTTCTTTAACGTGCACAGGGTATGGCTCTCCCGCACACGGGGCCACGGCTTAATGTCCCATCCGACGGACGGCAGCCTTTCCAAGCCCATCAGTGTCCCCTACTGACCGTCGGCAGGGTGGGGAATTTTGATTTTGCGGAGATAAATCTCAACGCTGACCCAGCTGGGACTCGAACCTGGGAACTACAGATTACGAGCCTGGCGCGCTACCGACTGAGCCACCCCCGCCCCAAATAAACTTGGAAAGTATAAGAGTGACACAAAGTATGATATATTAAAATTTAATTGAGTAAGTTTTCATGGGGGAATGCCATTGTTTCTTGTATCCACCTCTGGGGGAAATCTGCTCTGTAGGTATACTAAGATAAATTCTGAAAGGATAAAAAAAATAAATTCCCCCCAAAAAAATGAATAAAATAGCATTAATTATAGGGAAAACAGAAGTTTCTATCCCTGATTATTTGCAGGCAATCTTGTGTAAGGCTTCATGTTACTTTCAGTAAATTTTGAGAATTGTAATCATCTCATTTGGAAAAGAATAATCAAAAGAATAATAATATAAAAGTTAATAAAAAAGTTGAAAGAATAATAATATAATAATATAAAGAATAATCAAATCAAAGTTGCATTGGTAAGTTTTACACAAGCTATTTGCTTCATATAAAATGTCACGAATCACCGTTGTTTTAAAGCTTGTTAGAAATCCATACTTATTGCTACTGATTCATAACTGTTATAAAAATGATAAAAACAGCTTACATTTCATTGCCCACAGTTTCTTTTCATTTTTTTTTTTGAACATTACTCCTATGCGTGAGGTCTCTAATGCACCACGGCTCATAATTTGTAGTTCTCAGGTTTGAGTTCCACTTGCATTGAGATTTATTTCTGTTAAAAAAAACCAACCCTCAGTTAGAAAAGGAACCCCTGTGGATTTGGAAAGGCCATCACTTTGGATGGGACCTAAAGTTGTGACCCTGTCCACATTAAAGAACATACAAGATGGCCTTGATGGAAGGCTTCCATCTGAGTCCTAACAGCTATTCAGTGGGTCCCCAACCTTTGCTGAGCCCTTGGGGTCCTTGTGACTTGAGTGTCAGGGGTTGCTCAGTTGGTAGCATGCCAGGCTTGTAAACTGCAGTTTCCATGTTCCGAGTCCCACCTGAACTAAGATTTATCCCTGCAAAACCCCCACCCTGCCCTCGGTCAGTAGGGGATACCAGGGGCTTTGAAAGGCTGTTGTCCATCAGATGGGATGTAAATGACCATATGTGCGGGAGAGCCATACCCTGTGTATGTTAAAGAACATCTGGATGGCCTTTATGGGGAAGCTACCATGTGTCTAATAACAGTAACCCCTCCCCTCATCATCTGTTGTAGCAGCTGCTGGTGTCTGGTGTGCGAGGTCCTTGTGATCTGGCCATTTAGCCCATTGTGTGCAAAAAAGTGACGCTCAGAAGTAAAATATTCCAACCCAACTCTTATGCATATATCACTTAATAGAAGAATTCATTGATATTTTGAGTCATATACACTGCTGGCCATTAAAAGTGCAACACCAGGAGGGGGCAGGGGTGGCTCAGTCGGTAGCATGCCAGACTTGTAATCTGTAGTTCCCAGGGTTGAGTCCCATCTGGGTCAGCTTTGAGATTTATTTCCACAAAATTCCCCACTCTGCCCACGATCAGTAGGGGACACCGATGGGCTTGAAAAGGCCACCATCCAACGGATGGAATATTAAGCCGTGGTCCTGTGTGCGGGAGAGCTGTACCCTGTGCACGTTAAAGAACACGCTGAATGGCCTTGGCAGGAGGCTACCATCTGTCTCCCAACAGCTGTCCTAATGGGTCCCCTCCTCCAACCTACTTTGAGCCTTCGGGGTCCTTGTGGCCTGGCCATTTAGCCCATGCTGTGCAAAAAAGTGCCGCTCAGAGGTAAAACAACCAACACCAGGAAAGACATATCAAAGCCATATTTAGTGAATACATAGCTCAAATGATTACAAATACAACTCAGGACAATAAGGATCAGATGATTACAAATACAACTCAGACTTGTGGAATACAAAGAAATCAGTATCTTGTGTAGCCACCACGAGCGGCAATAACCGTTGCTACACGGTCCGGTATTGAGAGGATGAGACGTTAGATGTGTATTTGGGGAATGTCAGTCCATGTAGTTTCGATATGTAGCCAAAGTTCATCTGTTGTAGCAGCTGCTGGTGTCTGGTGTGCTAGTCGTCATGAGATTATGGACCAGACATGTTCAATTGGGGACAGATCTGGTGAATGCGCAGCCAAGGCAGAAGTATCACATGGTGGCTATCCAGGAATTGTTGGATGATGCATGCCACGTGTGGTCGGGCATTGTCCTGTTGGTAAATGGCACCAGAGAGTCCCTGAAGATAAGGTCCGACCATAGGCTTCAACACCTCAGTAATGTAACGCTGGCTGTTCAAAGTACGGTTGTTGTTTTGGGTTGTTTTACCTCTGAGCGGCATTTCTTTGCACACAATGGGCTAAATGGCCAGGTCACAAGGACTCCGGAGGCTCAGAGAAGGTTGGGGGAGGGGACCAACTGGAACAGCTGTTGGGAGACAGATGGTAGACTCCCGTCAAGACCATCCAGCGTGTTCTTTAGCGTTCACAGGATATGGCTCTCCCGCAGACAGGGCCACGGCTTAACGTCCCATCCGACGGACGGCCGCCTTTCCACACCCATCGGTGTCCCCTACTGACCGTGGGCAGGGCAGGGAGACAAAGTATCGGTAATGTGTACGATATGCACGAGTGAGTGGAGCCCAATGGCAACTCATACCATAACACCAGGAGTTGGACCTATATGGTGGTGCATCATGCATGTCTCACCGAACCTTCGCTGTGGTACCGCCAGATATGGATTCGTCCATCACGGTGCTGCATACTGAAGCGGGATTCATCTGAAAAGACGCAATGCCATTCACACATCCATGCGCGACGTGCTTGGCACCATTGCAGTCACATATGTCTGTGTTGTAGAGTCAATGGTAGCCGAAACAATGGCCGCTTGGCAGAGATGTCCCGATGCTGCAAATGACGTCGAACCTTATGTGCAGACACTGGTTGATGTGCAACACACCCTAACTGTTGAGCTAAGGTGTTTGATGTGGCTGTATGATCATTCATAGCCATGCGCATGAGATGTCTGTCCTCTCGCTCGTTTGTGTGACACGGCTGTTGAGATCCCTCACATCCGTGAGTTCGTTCCTCCCCTACCCACTGAAGCCATATTCTCATCACTGTGGCAGCATTCCGTCCAACACGAGCACCATGTCTCGGTACGATAATCTGCCTTTCCGTAATCCCACAATTCTCCCTCGATCAAGTCGGAAACCTTGTTGTATGGATGCCGTGTTCTTCGACGGGGCATACTTGATCCTTTAGTACGCAAGAACTGCGAGCAAACACAATTCCAGTGCTTTACACCAGCTCTTTGTAATCTCCTCTTATACCACTTCCAGGGGCCGTTACTGCCACACATGATGTGCGTATGTGCTGCGCTTTGAATCATTTACATGTTCTCCCATGGGCTACCCATCTTGTATTATATCGGGACAATCTGATGAGTTCTTCCTGGTGTTGCACTTTTAATGGCCAGAGTGTAAGAAGTTTAGTATATGAGTGTCCAACCCCAAACTCAGTGTAGAACCACCAGGAAAAAAATGTTCTTAAATAGCATTAGGGGAAAAAAAATCTCTACTTAAAAACGAAAGCACATTTCTAATGAGTAATAAATTGAAACAAAAAAAAAAAACTTTTTAAGGAATCAAAGAAATATTGTGATTAAAAAAATATACAATTTTAATGGATACTATCTGCTTGAGGAGGTATTTTTTTGTGAAATGACAAAAACATTATTTACGCACATAAAAATGTTTGATCAGAATATTGGAAGAAATAAGTCATATTCAGTATTTCTTTTATGAGCTGCACGTTCTTTTGAAAGTCTATTGAAGGATGGGAATACTTGAGCAGTAAATAAAAAGTTGGCTTAAAAGGAGAATTCCTGTTCTGGTGTCCTTAGTGGGAAATTTGATTTGGCTCTACGTGCCAAACTTTTGTTTAAAGTGTAGTAGTCAAGTGTAATAGGCAATGCATTTGACGTATTTCGATTGGCTAAAATTTTTTATTACACTAGGGCTCTGATGCAGGTGCTCTTTCACTCCTTTAAATCTGGCTTTGTTTTTCGGATTGGATGACATTTATGGTACTACCGTCTACCCATCGTGATAAACGAGTCAGTAATAAGCTTATATTCCTTTCTGTTTATTAATCAGGTACTGTGTGTTTGAGGGGGGCGCAATTCATAATATTTGACCCGGGTGCGAGAATACCTAGTTCGGACATACTCTTTCCAGTATATTTTGGAGGTAAATTTGCAGTCTAGTTGAGAACCATCGATATAGGTGTTCTTCAGCAGAAAATATTTTTTTTAATTCATCTCTTTTTTTTGTGAAATTTGATTAATAAAATAACGAAATAAAGTTATTAAACCAAATTGGATACATCTACAGAAATAATGGCTTGGATCTATAGGGGTGAAATGTTCCCCCTATTTATAGAGGATTTTAATAACGAAACGGAGGTGAAAAAAAACAAGTAAATGTATTTTGCAAGAATATTTTTTAAGACCTCTGGAATAGAGGTAAAACGCACATTGCAGTATTTGATGAGAATAATTTCTGACCCCCCCCCCAAAAAAAAAACAAAAAAACAAAAAAACTTTGGTCTGTTTTTTTGCCCTAACGGGTTTGTGTTAAGTTTGAGGAGAATTTTGATTTTCATGTAACCGTGTTCAGGATTGAGGTTTCACCCACGCTTACTATGAAGAAATTTTATTTCTTATGAAATATTTAGATCATCAATTGACATTGACACCCCCCCCCCCTCCTCCCACTTTGAAAAATCCTGGCTACGCCACTCATTTCAGGTATATTATTTTGTTCAAAGCTGAAATTTTGCTTTACTAGCAAACATTATTTGCCTTCTAATAACCCAAAAGTGGTCGATCTGTCAATGAAAACGTTTTGCGAGCAATACGTTTTCCATTCCTTTTCAAAGTGTCTATTGAGAAAGGGAAATTGGTTTCTGAGTCAGCGACGAATAGTGCTCCCGCTCTCTCTGAGCTCTGCGCATCGCTCATATGTGAATTGGCCTGGTAAACCCGTGAGCAGTGGAGCCCCACGCATGGCCGCTGCCGCAGTGCCGCACCAGGGCTGCCGATCGATGGCACCGAGAGCGATACTAGAGGCAAAAGGCGCTAAGAATGGAGCGGCCAGTGGAGGTGGCGGTTGAACGGCCTTTCAGCCTCAGCCTGGACCTCCGCAGCTGCCCGAAGTACCAAGATTATCTGCATATTGCAACAGCTGATGAGCTGGATGAAACAGGTAAAGCTTATTTATTATTTTGGCATCTGACGTTTCTTGTAAAGTTTGCGTCTGTTATTAACTGTGTCCCGATTGTGAATTGAGAGGGGGTGGTCTACAATCAATTTAATTCAAGATGGACAGTGATTTTTTTTTTAGGTATTCATATATACATAGTTAACTGGAGAGAAAAACGACGCTGTAAAAAAGCAATCAGTGATAAACTGCCACATTTTAAGCTGATAGTAATATGCTGATAATAGCATATTTTTGGATATAGGCAACAAAACGCAAGCATCTGGTACTGTGCAATGATGCTTAGAACGTTGTCTTTACGATAACATGTGTTGTGCATACGTAAGTTGTTGGAGTGTAGTTGTACGTGCTATATGTGTGTTAAAGTGTAGTTTTGCTAATAAAAATATTTTACTTATTTTATGCATCAGAAAGAATTCCGTTTTTTTTTCTAGTTAATTATGAACGGGTTCGCTTTAAAAAAAACCTTGAAAATGTATTACAGGGTTTTCCATTACGATAATATTTTTTACGATAATTTAAAAAAAGTAGTTATTTTGAAATGAACAAGTTACTCTATAATTAAGTTACTCTTTGAACAATAATCTGAAATGAATTTTTTTATGTTTTTAACACGATTTATTAAAATTTTAAATGCGGCATATGGAAATGTGTAGAGGCATATGGAAATGGAAAACTTTGTATTAAAATTTTAAATATTGAAGAGTAATTTACCTTCTTTTTAGCATACTCTAAATTGTTTTCTGATTTTCTTTGTATTTTCTTTCCTTTTCCTGCTTTTGGTTTTTGTCGGCTGTGTGTTTACCTTTTATGAAGCCAGAATTTTACAAATGGGATTGGATACCAGTCTGAAATTGGCTTTCCAATCAGACATGTGATCATGAAATGTGTGATATTTCAACAACCAGCAAGTTTCTTTTATCTATTGTAATATTATTCATTAAACTGAAAGCTCTTTCAGCTTCAGTTGAACTGACTGCAATTACTTTCATTATTTTTTTGGCTTCTTGAATTTTTTTCTGTCAATTGGTAATGGTTCAGATCTCTCCCATCTGCCAAGTCCCAGAAATTATTTATTGGATAGTAAATTTTATTAAAGAGCTCAATTCTTCTCACTGTTTTTCTCCAAGCAACAAAAGCTGTTTGGCAAGCTTATCCAGTATTATATGATCACTTTCATAAAACCATAAATATTATATTGTTTATGGTTTTATGAAAGTGGAACCATAAATATATATTTCTCCGTGGATCCAAGAAGAAATTTTAACCTTTTTTGGCAAGGTATCAGGATTTAATAAATTGAATGCAGATAGCAATTTGGTGTAGTTTTCATCAGAATATATTCATGCTTTCTGATGATTTTTCAACATGACTGAAATTTTGTGTTAAGGCAAAGTTTTTTTTTTGCACACATTTTATTATTGTTGGCACAATTGTGGTATTTCATATTTTCTATTTTGTGTCAATATTATTTCTAAGGCTCTTATGCATTGTCGTATTAGACAATCTGATAAATAGATGAAATAAACTCAACTATTCAATATCTACTAATAAATCAGCACTTTGACATCAATTCACATTTTAGAGGAAAAATTGTCTTGAGCCGGGTGGGATGTGAACCCCATATTTCATCTACTTATCACTAGCATACTTGTAATATATGCATTCCATCTATGTGGCAAATAGAAAGCTTCTTGTGGCTAAATTGCCTGAATAGCGCCTATATGTGACATGATAGAAATGTTCATAGCGTTAATTAGAGGAGATCTTGCTGGTAGCTCGGTCCAGAGCACTTGACATGTTATCAGGAGATCGTGGGTTCATATCCCACCCGGCTAAAGACAATTTTTCCTCTAAAATGTGAATCGACGTCAAAGTGCTGATTTATTAGTAGACAATCTGCTTTTGTTATTGACACATCTTGCAAAACAAGTGAGAGCAATGTCAGCTCATCTATCTATTGTTAATCCTTTCAGTTACATACCGAACCAAAACAGCTGAGTTTTTAAATGGACTCACCCAATCAATGCTATTCATTCCTCTTCACTACCTCCTACCTGCCATTTGAGCTGTTTTGGACTGATATGGCAGAGAAAGGATTAAAGCAAGATCTTGCAAGAATCTGAGATTTTCCAATCTTTTTTTCATTCTGATATTTATGGTTTTATGAAGGTGATCATATAATACTGGATAGACTTGCCAAACAGCTTTTGTTGCTCTTACACTATATACAGTTCTTCATGGCCCTAAACATGGCTGATTTTAATTTTTTTGACATTTAAATTGTTAACTGTGCTTGATAATTCCATCTGGTTTTTGTTTGAAGTATGGTAATGCAATAAATGTTTTCAAAAAATATTTTGAACTGGTTAGCTTGTGTTATTTTCTTTATGCCATCATCCAGAGTGATCAATTAATCAAATGCAATAAACTAGAATCTATTTCTTAGAGATAAAAAAAATAATGATTTAAACTCTCTATAAGTAAAAATTTGTTTAAAAATAATTTTCCAGAGAAGTGTTGCAATTGAAAATTATTATCCATTTAAATCCGAAATTTTCGAGTGTTTGCTCAATAATATTATTTAACAGTAACTCTTTAAAGAACAAAATTAAAATTTTATCCAAAGCAATTCTTTACTTAATTTAATAATTTTAATTGCTATTGCAATAGAGATTATTGTTAAAGGAAATAGGTAAGCAACAGATTAAAGCAAGATCATTTTGATTTAATACACATTTTTATTAAGCATGAAGTCGAAAATTTCCTAAAAAAATTAATGAATTTTGGCAACACTTCTTCAACACTTACAAATTCATATATCGGATATTTCAAAGCACCGTGATCAAGATTTCTAATAATGTCATTTGATGATAACAGGATAATTAAATTTGATGGTGACAGTATTTAATAGCTCAAAGTAGCTATAGCATTATCTTTCCATTTTTGTTAACAGGAATCTAAGTCTGAAGCTCTATAAATTTTAAAATATGCATTTAATGAAAAACTGTGACCAAAGACAAAGATTGAATATGGGTATCTCCTTTGACCTGTCAGTTCTTTTTGAGCCACTCATGTGAGTGTGTGCAGAAGGATACTGTGTCTACCTTCCTACTTCATACAGGAAGTTGCTGCTATCTAGGTGGCCGATAAATATAATCTCAGATTTTACATATATGCACTTTAGGCAATTTAATGAAAAACAGTGACTTAAGATAAATTAAAGATCATAATCAAATTTATTTAAATCTCAGTTTATCATCAATATTCGTTCAGTCTTTAACCCTTTAATGCCCAGGAAATTTCAGAAAAGGGTAGAAGGTATTAAAGACGAAGGAATAGTACTATTTGGACGAGTCCATTTCAGTGTCAGCCATTTTGGGTGTTAAAGAGTTATGGAAGCTGGGATATTTAATAAATTATCTTGTTTTAGAAAATTCATTCATAAGTATCTAATATCATAAAAATCATTAAACTTTTAAAATGCATATTTTATTAAATGATTTGAAACAACACTTATTATTTAAGTTTAATTAATATCTGAGGTAAATTCTTATGACCCACTCCTCCTCCTCCTCCTCCTCCTCCTCCTCCTCCTCCTCCTCCTCCTCCTCCTCCTCCTCCTCCTCCTCCTCCTCCTCCTCCTCCTCCTCCTCCTCCTCCTCCTCCTCCTCCTCCTCCTCCTCCTCCTCCTCCTCCTCCTCCTCCTCCTCCTCCTCCTCCTCCTCCTCCTCCTCCTCCTCCTCCTCCTCCTCCTCCTCCTCCTCCTCCTCCTCCTCCTCCTCCTCCTCCTCCTCCTCCTCCTCCTCCTCCTCCTCCTCCTCCTCCTCCTCCTCCTCCTCCTCCTCCTCCTCCTCCTCCTCCTCCTCCTCCTCCTCCTCCTCCTCCTCCTCCTCCTCCTCCTCCTCCTCCTCCTCCTCCTCCTCCTCCTCCTCCTCCTCCTCCTCCTCCTCCTCCTCCTCCTCCTCCTCCTCCTCCTCCTCCTCCTCCTCCTCCTCCTCCTCCTCCTCCTCCTCCTCCTCCTCCTCCTCCTCCTGTACCCATGGGCTACGGAGGTCCAACCAGACCATGCAATTTAGTTCTCCAAGCAAGTCTATCCTGAGATACATCTGGCCACTGTACACCAATTCTAACAAGGTCCTGTTTGACATTGTCCCATTACTGTTGTGAAATATTCTAGCTCCCATAATTCTTTAAATACTAGACAAATGATGTTGAAAATTGAGATTAAAATAGATAAGATTATTGTCTTTATTTGCAGTAATATTTTTCCATTAAATGAATATTTTAGAACTTATAGAGATTTGAAGTTAGATTCCTATTTGCATAACATGAAAATTCTCTAATACTTTAGATCGATGGTTCTCAACCTTTTATGCATCATGTACCCGGGGCGGGGGTGGCTCAGTCGGTAGCGCGCCAGGCTCGTAATCTGTAGTTCCCAGGTTCGAATCCCAGCTGGGTCAGCGTTGAGAGTTATCTCCGCAAAATTCCCCGCCCTGCCCACGGTCAGTAGGGGACACCGATGGGCTTGGAAAGACCGCCGTCCGTCGGATGGGACGTTAAGCCGTGGCCCCGTGTGTGGGAGAGCCATACCCTGTGCACGTTAAAGAACACGCTGGATGGCCTTGACGGGAGGCTACCATCTGTCTCCCAACAGCTGTTCCAGTGGGTCCTCTCCCCCAACCTTCTCTGAGCCTTCGGGGTCAATGTGACCTGGCCATTTAGCCCATGGTGTGCAAAAAAGTGCCGCTCAGAGGTGAAACAACCCAAACAACCCATCATGTACCCCCCTGGAAATATGTATGTAACTGGCATACCCCTTGTATAGATGGATAAAACAATAGTTATATAGTTATAGTGTAACAATGGTTATTTTTACTTTATTACTAGATCTAGCGACTTTTGAGCTCTCATGACGTACCCCAAAAAATTTTACTGCGTACTCCACATTGAGAGCGCCATGCATGGCAAGGCAGTGTAACTTAGTTCTGTATATTGTAAAGATATTCACCATTTTGAGCTAATGGGATTGTTGCAAATTGGATTGCAAATTCCAAACAAAGAACAATAGTATAGTCTCCTTGGGCAATCCACTTATTACAGAGGTTTGACAACAGTCTGTCAATATAACTAGCCATATATAACTTGGACTGAAATTGCTCATAGATTTGACTAGGATGCTTGTTGCTAACCTCGGATAGTATGGATCACCTTCATGTATTTTTCAAATATTATGAAAATATAAATCTCAGTGAGTGATCAATTTTAAATATTATGAAGCAGCAAGCCAATATTATAATTTTTTCAAAAATCCAAATAAAATTAGCAAAAAAAAAAAACAAGGACAGTGAATCAGCTATTGGTAGCAAAAATGAAGTTTTCAATGAAAATATCAAACTATTGAAACATTCTGAACATTAGTAAACAATGAAAGCATTTACGCCAAAAGATTAAGTTTCTCAAATCTTCAGCATCACAATCTGAACCATTAGCTGGAAAAAAACACAGTAGGCTGCCAAATATGCTCAAAATTGTCATTTTTTAGGTGTTGAAAAGAAAAAAAAAAAACAAAACAAATTCAGAATGGAAAAGTTCTAAAGTTGTACCCCATGGCTCAGCAAAAGAAATTAAACAGGCATCAATTCATAAAAGGGTAAATATACACACGGTTTATTAGCTCACAATGAAGCAGTGCAAATAATTAAAACTAATATGATTAGTAATTATATAGATAAATGTAATGACAGATATATTTCTTCAACTGTAAAAAAAAAGTGTTTAATACTTTTTACAGTTTAATAAAATGGAACTGATCAATGAAAGATATTTCTGATAAAATCAAACTGCAAATGAAAAATGGTGTAAACTTAATATTTTAATTGCATTCTAGACAAATAGCATTAGGAATTGCAAAACCATTTCATTTGAACTATGAAATCAAAATTTCCAAAATGTGAGACAAAATTAAAAAATATGTATTGTCACTGATGAAGGAAACTGATGAAGGAACTGATGAAGGAAACATTATTTCTAAGAAAAGTGTAGGTAATTTTTATACATTGCAGCATTTTTCGAACATAAGAACCTTGTTACAATTTTGTAGATCTAAAAGAATTGAATTCAACAGATTGAAAGGCAATTTTTGAAGTCTAACTTTCAACATTAGAAAATAATGGTATGAATGAATGATGTTTAAAAGAAAATTTAGTTTCTGCTCAATTGAATCAAACACAAAGCCCAGATGAAAATCTGGTATTGCCACCCGATTGACTGAAAATTTTCCCAAGCTAATAAAATGGCATTGTTTGAGCCACAAAATTCAACTCACTCTGGATAGTTCCATTGTATATTTGGAATGTGATGATATGCTCTACAAACCCAGTATGTTAAGAATTAAGAAATTGTAAACAGCAACACTGATAAAATAGATACCACTTTCCTAACAGAGGAAATTTTCCAATGTTAACACTTTATTCAAAAGTGCACTGGATTTAATCCCTGTGCCAAAAATCTTGAACTCCTACCAGTTATTGAGTTGTATGTTTAACACTTAAAAATTAATGTTGGAAGATAAAAGTTGTGCCTCAAAATGTTGTTTTTTGCACATTTTTCATCCCAAACAAAATTTTTCCTCAACCCAAAACTTTTTAATCTTATTTTGTTTTGGCTACCTGAATGTATCAAACATTTTGAAGTCTATTCAGTAGCTTCTGTATTGCTCAAAAATCTTTCTTTTAAATATTTAATTCCACCCACCACCAATTTCTGTTCACTTTGGATTGCATATGCAATTGCACAATAAGAATTTTCCTGTCAGAGATGTGTTACTAAGTGATTTCTGCTCATGAAATCCTGGAATGTTTTTCAATGAACCAAGTGCTGTCACAATATTCTAAACACGAAGTTAAACATTGGTTATAAGGAGATCTTGCTTTTCAAATAAGAGAAAACTGCTTTAGGGTATTCTTCCAGAAGAAAATACCATTATTTAAATGAACTTGATATCTTCATATTGACTGCTTTATCAGTCCCTATTCCAATCACTTGACTAGAAGAATGCCATTTTAAGAGCCTAAGGTTTTCCAGTTTATGATCTGAATGGCTTTACAAATAGCCACCAGCAGTAAACCCACTTAAGAGGGACAATGAATAAAAACTTTTTTTTTTTCTCTTGTTGTTCTCTATGTATGATGGTGGATCATTTAATTCGTAGACTGCTCTCACCAGCATTTAGGAGTTTTTGTATGAGTTAATAATGCATGATATGTGGCAACACAGCAATTCTTTAAGGCTTGGAGCAGTGTATGCAAGTCGAAACACATTATAATACAATTTGTAACAGCTAAACAGTATACAGTTTGTTATTTTCTTGTTTTGTAAATTTTTTTTTGTGTGTATATTTTTTGCAGACTGTGGCTGATCTCGAAACTGAGAACCAGTATGTGATATGTTACTGTGTTTGGTGAGGCTTAAGTGGTGCACAGAGTCACAGAAATGATTCCTGTCTGGAGAACAGCACTTGATTGCCCAGATCTTGGGTCATCCACAGAATTGCTCTTATTTGTGAAGCACTGTGCCATTTGAAAATCACGCTTTGTTTCAAGCACTGTTATCCATTCCCTCGAGTCATTTCTACGATTGTGCACCACTTAGGCTTTGCTGAACACAGTAACATATCACAGACTGCTACTCAGTTTCCAGATTAGCTGTAGCCTGCAGAAAAATCACATACACAAAAACAAGTGTTTTTTCAAAGTGAGAAAATGTCACTGACTACATCCTGTTCTGCTGTAGTTTACAACCATACTACAATGTGCTTCAACCTGCACACACTGCTCTGTGCTCTTGAAGCATGTCTGTGTTGCCACATGTCATGTATTAACTTGTATGAAAAGTTGCATTGCTAGCAATGGCAGTTCATGAATTAAATGATCCATCTATGTATTTTGCATAAAAACTAACTAATTCTTCAATTCCTGCATTTGTATGCTGTAGCATCCAACAATATTCCTCTTGTAACTCTTAAATTAGATCTTTCCCAAATGCTTCAGAAATACATGGCACAAATTCAGCACATCTCACACCATTGTTATAATTCATTTTACATTTCAACTCCCAGTCTGCCAAAATTAACAAGTTTTAAATATCAGGGAAAGTTTTTCCCATACTAGCAGCTAGATGAGTATATTTAGGAAAAGTTAATGTATTCTTTGCTACAATGCATTTCTTATTATGTAATGACACATGTTTTCTGAAAGTTTGTAACTTAGAGTTCACTAAACCCACTTACAACTTTGAAATTGCCATCTGATAAATTAAGAAATAAGCACAAGTCTCACATCTTACAATATTGGTAGTGTCATTTAAACACTTTTTTTTAATTTTTTTTTTCATTATGGTTTATTCACTAGTAACTTTGTACAGCAAAGTTACTGGTGAATGAAGTCTCCTACCATAATAAAATTTATTAGCTTTTCAAAATTTTTTTTTCAGAAATAGAGTAAAATGAGGTAGAAAGGGGTGAAGAAACTTAAAAGTCTAGTATGAAATTCAACAAGTACCTTGAAAATTTTCTCCAGTCAAGCAGAAAAATGAAAATGATTTTAACCCCAAACTTAGTTCTATTATAGGTAGAGACTTGAATTTTTTTTAAGCAACATGGATTGTACAGATTGAAATATCAGATGTAAATTTCAAATAATAAACTGTGAAATTGGGAGGGGGGAGAAGTGTGTTAGGGGTTGAAATTGGGTTCTAAACAGGTTTGAATTTTAACAGAATATGGGATGACAGAGGGGAACCAATGACAAAAATTTGAGACTGGGTGGATAAGTATTTGAGAAATTATGAAGGAGGTTGAAATCTGGTAAAAAAAAAAAAGACAACTATTTTTTAAAAGTCAAGTGACAGTATGAAGCCAGTCTTTTTATGTGTTTCAAAAAAAAAAAAAAAAATTTGAGACTGGGTGGATAAGTATTTGAGAAATTATGAAGGAGGTTGAAATCTGTTAAAAAAGACAACTATTTTTTAAAAGTCAAGTGACAGTATGAAGCCAGCCTTTTTATGTGTTTCATTCCATAATATCATTATTGATATTATCCTATTCACAATAGATTTTGAGCGTAAAATCCTGCTGACACACTCCTTGGAGTTGGTTTCACTGTATGTGTTACAGTTAAGACCAGCTTTCAGTTAATACTAGTTTCACCTAGTCATTACTAGAAATGACTAAAACTCTTTGAGAAAATCCAAATTCTAGTATGCGATAAAATTTCAGGTGAAACCAGTTTTCTCACAGGCATTATTAGTCAATACCTGTTAAGTTTAAGCTGGAAAATGAGGACATAAACAATAAAATCAGATTTAGAAATATATTGTGATTTTATTAATCAAAACTAAAAAAAAGAATGAGAGACTACAAGAATTAACAAAAATAACATTAGGTGGATGATCATTACATAGAGCAAAAATGTAAAAAATATTTAGCTGTAATAATTATTGTATGTTAATTATTTCAAAAAGCAAAATGTTTATATTTCAAAAACTATACAAGAATTAATAAATAATTTTATTGTTTGTTTTTGCATGATAAAGCACTATAGCATTTTGATTTCCATAGTCTGACTAATTTTACGAGTGACAAGAAAATTCTGCTATTCTGACTTAATTTGACAACTGGAAGGAAAATTCTTTGATTTGACAACAAAGATGAAATTTCAAATGACGTACACAGATTGCTCATGTAATGTGATACGAATTCCAGCAATACAGTCTTGTGGGATCCCACACTTTACTGATTCATTATCTCTGTGACCTGAGCTTCTTTGGGGCTTTTTGTATAATGCAGCTGATGGATTCATAGGAAATGAAGATTTAAGAAATTTCATTCTTGATGGATTCACTCCCTCTATAGCACAGTGTTTCAAACTGAACTGATAAACATAGTGGCAGCTATGCATGTTAGAACTTATGTATCTGAAATAGTACTGACTAATAATGCCTGTGAGAAAACTAGTTTTAACTAAAAGTGAAAACTAGAATTCATAAAGAGAATTTGGATTTTCCTAAATAACTTGCATCATTTCTAGTATTGACTAGGCAAAACTAGAATTAACTGAAATCGAGTTTTAACTATGGCATATATACAGGGTGAATCTGAAAAAGTGGGCAAAGCTTTACGGGGTGGTAGAACGCAGCTATACGAGCAATATTCGTCATAGAAAGTATGGGCGGAACGCAAATGCGAGCCGCTAAGTGGCGTTGGAAATGGTATAAAAGGGTCGGTCCTCGCACCCAACGGCATTTCTACCGTGGATTGCCGAGAGGATGGCTGGTTATACTAACCACGAAATGGCGGATATGCACTTTCTTTGAGCATGTACCTCAATTACATTCCTGTTAATAAAATGTTTTCTGAAGTATCTCCTCTCCTTCTTGTGGTCATTCTTTAAATGTGACAGTGGAAAACTACCTTTTAACTTCTCACCGCTTGCGTTCCGACCATACATTCTATGACGAATATTGCTCATATAGCTGCGTTCTACCACCCCGTAAAGTTTTGCCCACTTTTTCAGATTCACCCTGTATATTGGATAAATACCCCCTCAAGTAGCTGCTTGCCACAGAGATCTGAAAGGAGCCCGTCAGTTTATATGCCATAGTAGAAGCTCTGTGAGGATTTGTTATAAACTCACCGGACAAAAAATTAGTCACCTCTGGCTGAATGCCAACTAATAATGCGTAACGCCTCCATGCGACCGAAGAACAGCCGAAATCCTGTCTGGCATGGATGCCACCAGTGTGTGAATGTAGTTCACATCAATATTCATCCACTCTTTCAGCAGCAAATACCACAGATTGGCGGATGGTTGGGACGGCGCTTCACTCGTTGCCTTTAAGAGCTGTTAACACGGGTCTCTTCTGCGGTTCCTCTGTTGCTGTCGAACGGATGAATTAATAATCCCTCTTACGGCGGAAGATTACTAATTTTTTTGTCCGGTGAGCTTATATAATTATATATAATAATTATGGCATGTTATATAATTATATATATATAATAATTTTAAAATGTAATAATAAATCTTGCATTTATGATAAAATTGAGATTAAAATTAAATTTTGAACTGATCAATAGAGGTTAAACCTGTAATGAAAGTAATTGTTACATTTGACATATTTTTAGTATATTGTTAGTGTTTAAATTTTGATATTTTGCATTATTTATAAGTAACTTGGTTTTTCAAATATCTTGCACTGTTTGTTATAAAAGAAATTAATGTTTATTTTGTAAACATTGCTAAGAGTATTTTAGAATTTTAAAATTTATTTTTCAAAATTAACGACTTCCCGCCCTTCCCACGGTCAGTAGAGGACAGCGATGGGCTTGGAAAGGCCACCGTCCATCGGATGGGATGTTAAGCCATACCCTGTGCACATTAAAGAACATGGTGGATGACCTTTATGGGAGGCTACCATCTGTCTCCTAACAGCTGTTCCAGTGGGTCCTTTCCCCCAACATTTTCTGAGCCTTCGTGGTCCTTGCGACCTGCCATTTAGCCCATTGTGTGCAAAAAAGTGCCACTCAGAGATAAAAGAAACCAAAATTAATGATGGGAAATTTTTTTTGCAGACAGCTATTTTGACACAACTGAGGATAAAACATTTGATGCAACACCAGACAGTGGAATTCATGATCTCACTTCTGTGGATCCAGAGCAAAGGGCAAAATATGAGGAAGATTGGAAAGCTGAGCTAGCAAAGGTAAAACTCTTTCCAAATTATTTAATGTTTTTAAATATTGTTACAGTATTTCACACTTTTCAAATACTCTAATTATTTAGACTGAAATGTTGCAAATTGCATGTTAAAATTAATACACACACACACACACACACTGAGATTCCAGTTTTTTAGATACACCTATGTAGTAGTGTGTTGCACTCCTTCAGAACAGCCCAAATTCGTCAGGGCATGGAACTTACAAGATGCTGGATGCATTGTGCAGGAATGTTGTACAAAGCAGCAATGATTGTGTCGTACAATTGTTTCAAAATGGATGGCTGCGAACAGCCCATACTATCTCATCCCAAAGATGCTCAATAGTGTTTAGATCTGGGGACTCTGCAGGCCAATGAAGCAAGCAAAACTCACTGGCATGTTCCTGGAACCATTTGGTGATGATACATACTTGTGAACAGGTGCATTATCGTACTGAACATGTCCATCTGAGTGAGGATAAACTGTAGCCATGAAGGGATGAACCTTGGTCAACAATGATATTCAAATATGCCATCACATTCGATGCCCCTCAGTGGGTATGAGGGGGCCTAATACGTGCCAGGAAAACATTCCCCACACTTAACACCGCCACCACCTGGCTGCACTGTTGACACCAGGCAAGATGGCTATATGACCTCATGTTGCTTGGCCAAATTCTGATCCATCAGCATGATACAAAAGGAAACTTGATTCTTCTGACCAGGCTACCTTTTCCAATCCTCAACAGTCCAGTGTCGATGCTCCTGCACCTGTTGGAGACATGCTTTCATATTCTTTACTGACAGCATCAGCACTTGACATAGTCAGTGGGTGTTGTAGCCCATATGTGATGAGGTCCAATACATGGTGCATTCAGAGATGACCTTCTGCACACCAATGTTTATTTTTGCTGTGATTTGCCTGGTTGTGGCCTCTCTGTTTGCTTGCATGATTCTTGCCAGTCTCCTTTGATCCACAAACTGTTTTCGTCTACAAGATCACCGATCACTGGTAGTTTTTTGCTTTTCACACCATTCTCAGAATGGTGTGACAAGATGGTATGACTCAACCTTAAAATTGTTGTGCATGAAAAGCACAGGAGGACAGCAGTTTTGAAGATGCTATAACTGGCACACACCTAGTACCAACTAACATACCATGTTCAAAGTTGCTTGTTTTGCCCATTCTGACACTCAGTCCAACTTTGATGCTTGACGAGCCGGTCTGCCTGATTTATACTGCATTCTGTGGTCATGATTGAATATGATGAATATTATATGGACATAATGCATGTTGGAATGAACCATTTATGTAATAAGAGTGATATAATAAACTTACATCTAAGTGTATAAGGGTGTTAGAAATGAAAAGTGGATAACCACTATATCTGGGTAATGGACTGAGTGACCTTTATGCCTTCATACGGGGAAACGGGTATAGATAAAAGGAATTCCTGAACACCATGATCAGTATCAAGTATCTGCTTGAATATGATGAATATTATATGGATTTCAGACAAACACCACATAGAAACATCCAGAGTTAATGTATATGTGGTGTCTGCCTGATTTATACTGCATTCTGTGGTCATGATTGAATATGATGAATATTATATGGACATAATGCATGTTGGAATGAACCATTTATGTAATAAGAGTGATATAATAAACTTACATCTAAGTGTATAAGGGTGTTAGAAATGAAAAGTGGATAACCACTATATCTGGGTAATGGACTGAGTGACCTTTATGCCTTCATACGGGGAAACGGGTATAGATAAAAGGAATTCCTGAACACCATGATCAGTATCAAGTATCTGCTTGAATATGATGAATATTATGTGGATTTCAGACAAACACCACATAGAAACATCCAGAGTTAATGTATCATGGTGACACAAACAACTCACAACAATATTGTAAAGTTATAGGCATTTGAAGACAGACAATAAAGTCAAAGCTCCACTGAGTGACCTTTATGCCCTCATATGTGGAAATGGATATAGATAGAAGGAATACCTGAACACCATAATCAGTATCAAATATCTGCTTCAATATGATGGCCATTTTATGGATTTCAGACAAACCCCACATAGAAGCATCCAAAGTTGAACAATATATTATGTGGCACAATCAACTCGCAATAATATTGCGAAGCTATAGGCATTTGAAGACGGGCAATAAAGTCAAAGCTCTTGGTACTTTTCAATAAAATGGTTGTTTTGTTGCATGACATTGTTCATATGTATGGGAATACTGTCCAACTAAAAGTAACAGCATTGAGTAGGTATGGTTGGGAATGCTTTAAACGTCCTCCCTGTAGTCCTGATCACTCCCCATGTGATTTTAACACTTTTGGACTTGAAAAAAAAAATGCCATGAAAAGTAGTAAATTAAAGTAAGGAGAAGTGCAGTGCAGTGCATTGTCACAGAATTCTTCATGCAACAGTTGAAGTTATTCTAGGAAGGAGGGTATCATGTTACTAATTTCATGTTGGAACAAGTATCTCAATAGGCATGGTAAATTTGAATGACTCAATAAATGATTACACTTCATATTTAACACATTTCTCTAAAATGAGGGACTCGAGACTTCTATATCCATTTTTAGTGCAACAAAAATTAGATTTAAAAAAAAAATAAAACACGCATGTGACAATTTTCTTACATATATCTTATAAAAAATTAATTATTAATGCTTGAAAAATAATATTTTCTTTTCCATTTGATTATTTCTTAGAACTAATATATGGTATTGCCAATTTGTTTGTTAATGTTACTCTCTGCTTAGCAACCCCCTGATTTAAGCTCACAAGTTTGATTTGAACCATTATCAACAAAATTTTTTTTAAAGTTTCAAAAATCTCCTAGAAATTAACAAAAAAAGTGCTATTTTTAAAAATGGAAGATTTTGGAAGTAATTATGAAGTATGCACATATTATTTTTTTGTTCCATTTTACACTCTATTCTGCCTATCATACGGGGAAACAATTACATATTGAAATATGTTTAATATTTCAGTATTCCTAGAATTATTTTTATGATTTATATCATTTACCCCAGCATTCTATGCATTTTCCCACTCCTCAAATCGAAACAATAACTAAAAACAGAGCCTTCTTAACCAGTGTAATTTCAGAGCTCATTGATTGGTTTGTTTTTTTACCTCTGAGCAGCACTTTTTTGCACACAGTGGGCTAAATGGCCAGGCCTGAAGGCCTGGAGAAGGTGGGGGGAGGGAACTCACTGGAACAGCTGTTGGAAGAGCCTCCTGTCGAGGCCATCCAGCGTGTTCTTTAACTTGCACAGGGTGTGGTCTCCTGCACACGGGACCACGACTTAACGTTCCATCTGACTGTTGATGTACTTTCCAAGCCTATCTTGTCCCCTACTGACAATGGACAGGGTGGGGAGTTTTATGGAGATAAATCTCAATGCTGACCCAGCTGGGACGAATCTGGGAACTGCAGATTATGAACCTGGCATGCTACTGATGTGCCACACCTGCTCTCAGAGCTCATTGAAGACTGCCTCCAGCATAAACTATGTCAATGCAGAGCAGGTGCTATGACCTAGTTAATTGCTGAGACATGCAGTCAAGTGGCTACATAGTGAATTCTTTATAGCATTGTTCCCACACATTGGATATCATCACTATGCATCCAGTTAGTATTTATACTTTTATAGTTAAAACTCTGTTTTCATTTCTGTAGATTTTTTGGAGACTTAATACTTTTGATTCTAAATGCTTATGCAGTATCTTGGGCATTAGGTGGTTCAACTTTGTAAATAATAATGAGATTAGGCAAATGATTCAGCAACCTCCTTTGAGAAGCATATTGTGCAGAGAGAATTTGGCCATGCAGCCTGTATGCATAATTATAGATGCAGTTACCTTTGGAGTGTTCGTTCAAAAACAGCTTGTTGTAGGTCTGCATTAACTGACTTGAGAAATTCTTGCCTCGATGCAAAGCGGTTTGCCCTAATAGTGTGTGACACACTGCGGTGGTCCATATTGGTGAGCACAGTCTTTCTGCTGCAGTTCTGGCGATGATTAGCGGTGGACTGTGATGTACGCCACTGCTGGAAGACCCTTTGGACAGTATGTATCGACACACTTGCAAAGGCAGCAACTTCTTGTACACTATACCATTTGGCGGAGCCAAATGCAATAACACCTTTTCGCCACTCATTCACATCTTTGGCGTGACCCATATTTCATGGAGCGACTAACACATGTGGCATGCAACCACTTCTTGTCATGGTATGAACCCCGTAGCGCACTACACAGCTACTTGTAGGACATGTTTATTACTTATATTCACCCTCTGTTGCTGTCAAATGGACGTAATCCTCTTATGGCAGAAGATGACAAATTTTTTTGTCTGGTGAGCTTACCTTTTTGTTGATTATCCTTTAATTTTGAGCACCAGTGTAGTTTAAAGGATAAACTTCAAAATTTTATTGCTCAACAACAGAAAACTAAGTTATTTAATTGTATTTCAGAGAGAAATTATATTTCAGATTTTTTTTAATTGTGTAATTTTATTTTTATTCCTCAGGCTTTCTAAAATTAAGCCTTAATTGCATAGTCCGGTCTATTTTTTCACATCACTGTAAAAAAAAGCCTTATTAAAATTAATGTTTGTAAATTTGTTTAAATTTTTTATTTTCATAAAATTTTGAATTCTATTTAATTTAATATGTAACACGACCTGTTTCAGTTGATTGGATTAAAAAAATTGCTACAATTACTTGTTTATTTGACTCAGCACAGATGGCAAAAAGCCTGAACTTTTCCCAAAGTATGGTACCGAGAAAAAAATTACAAGAGTAATTTTCGTGTTTCAAACAGAATTTTTTTTGTTATTCAGAAATAAATGTCTTTTGTTATTCATGAACATTATAATCATTTCTGTGTTTTTTTTTAAACAAATTTTTATTTGTATTGCCAGATGCACTTTTTATTACATTTACCCTGTTAAAATGAAACTAATTGTCTTTTTTTTGGTAAAATGTTTTCAGAATATCCAGAACTAAATGCTGATTAATTTGGCATTAAAATGCCATAATTCATTTCATTAGTTATTTGGCAAAAAAGTTCTAAATCAAAATTTTTTGCTGGTCATAGTGGGAAAAATAGCTGGTCCTCTGAATCTAGTGTTTCAGGTGAGACAATAGAAGGGTTAAGTAATGTGTAAATAATATATAGAAATAAATTGAATATGAAAATGTACATTCACTCTGGAACCATAGAAATTTTTTCAGTAAATGAATCCCCTCCCCCCCAAGTCTTTTTATTGTGTATTATTATAATGCTGGCAGACTTCTATGGTATGTGGGTGCTTGAGAAGAAAAAAATGCTTTAATAAAATTTTTTTACAACCAGCATTTAATATTTTATCAGTTTGACTTGGAAAAGTGAAACATGGATCTTTTTACCTTTGACTATGTGTTACATATTTATATGTTTAGTAGCTGATTACCTGGGCATTTATTTGTTGGGTCTAACATATGCCTATAAAATACATATGTTATTAACTGAAAGCAACATTTAACTTGATTAGGTTAAATTTTTTAAGATCAATAATAAAATAGCACGCACTTCTTATGCCACAAGCATTCATTGGACTTAAACACATTGTTATTGACCTATTTCATGTCCCTTTTTCGGGGAAATTTTCATGTCCCCTTTTCGGGGTGAAGGAAGCAAAGGACAAATTTATAGTTGTTCATGAATGATACTCCCTATATTTGAAGCTTTCATTTGAAATAAAATTGTTACCTTTAGCAATTATTTGTACATTTACCTTTTTTTCCCCCTGGGGATCGAGGAAAATAAGGAGGAGTTTAAAATAAGAACTATATACTGAATTTGATGGTCTTGCTCTTTAGGAGTTCTTTCCACTTTTTTGGGGAGGGGGGGAGAGTGGAGCAGGTTGACTAGCTGAACACATTCTTTAAGCTGTATACCTTAGATAGTTGTACAGCAAATTTTGTGATCCTATCTCTTACTTTTTTAAAATCCCCAGTTTTTTAGGGGAGGGGGGACATTTTGGAAAGAGAAAAAGATTGGATGCCCAAACCTATATGTTGCTTTAAATTATAGTAAATGGAGCTGTGTGTGAAATTTGGTGGTGCTAGTGTTTAGGAGGCATACTCTTTTTGGAGGGGGGGGGGGGAGGGATCAGTCAGACATAGACAAAAACTATCTTTATGATCTGAGGAACCATCAGGCAAATTTGATTGAAATTTGATTTTAAGCTATCGATTGAAATATCTGAAGAGTCCTCCAAATGCATAGTGAACAGATAGACAACTTTCCAAAATATATGCTGGCTTAGGGTGTTTTTGTTTTCTACAGAAATAGTGCTGTTCACATTTTTATTCCAGAATTTTACGTTTTTATAGTATTTTTCAACATTTTATATTTATTTTTGATTTAAAATCATAATCATAGGCCTGGGAAAAATTGTTTAAAAAATAGTATTTGTTTTAGTTTCAAGAATTTTGAAGAATTTGCAAGTTGAACTAATATGCTAAATCACCTATAAAATACATATGTTATTAACTGAAAGCAAACATTTTATATGTTTTAATTGTAGTTTCAATCCTATGCCTTTGATTATCCATCAATATAGGAGTAAAGTGATGGTATATATCAACACTACATATTTATTGGATCCACATTGATTGAAACGATGCTTTAGCAAAGTCAGTGGCTATTTCATTTTATTGTCCAAAAATTTGGCACACCCACATACATAAAGTCAAAAATGTCTATAAAATAGATGTCCATTGTTTTTTTATTAATTTCTCTCTCTGATGATTTTTCAGCATTACAAATTTTGCAGCTGATGCTTTCAACTTAATTTTTTTATGAAATTTTGAATATGATCTGGGGTGGAAATTTTAGTTAATGATCTTCATTTAAAAAGAAACAATTGATATGTTAAATTTAGTTTTTTAAGATCTTGCAGTAATTTTATGCAGATCTTTTCTGATTATTGCAGTAATTTTTAAGGAATTGCTTGAAGGTTTTTTTTATTTTTCTATGACACATTTAACTTGAAATTTGTGTTGGCAAGTGATTAGTAATGTGCACACTTGTAAACAATCGTATATGTTGCATGACAAAATAAAAAATTGTTTTTAAGGAAATCTGGTGAATTTTCATTTAAGATTTTGATAATCATTGCTGTAGGTCATAGTTTTTAAATACCACATACATTAAATTCAACTTCATAATGCTTAATAGTGTTTTTAGTTGCTGAATTTCCTTTTCTTTAGACTGAAGAAGAGATTATAACTCTGCGACAAGTCCTGTCAGCTAAAGTTAAGCATTCACAAGAGCTGAAGCGTAAACTTGGCATTACTCCATGGAAAGAACTGAAAGATGATATGGAGCAGGGATTGCGAAACATCCAGGAGACTGCAGCGTGAGTTTTGAATTTTTTAATACTATAAATATGCTGTTTTTTTAATCTGATATTGTGGTATGGATCAGTAGTTCTTACTATTACAATAGGATTTAAGTATGATCCATAAAGTGAAGTTAAAACTGTTAAGTGTTCAGCATTCAAGAACACTGAATCTGATATGAAGAATTCTCTTGTGAAATCTTTGTACCTAATCTGAGAAGCCAATATTCATATCATCATAGAAGATTGTAAAACATAGGAATCTTCATTGTGAAACTTTTGATTTTAAGCAACAACCTTTGGCTTGTTAACCCTTTAAGTGTCAGTCAACTATTTAAAAATAAATTACGCCTAAATAGCTTGTATTTGAATTTTAATTTCTGTGTATTATTCAGAATTTAAATGCTTTTATGTTTGGTATGTAACATGACCTAAGTATATGGGTTTAGTCACTACAGGGCAAAGTTCTGACGATCAGTTGTTTTTCTGCTGAAAAAGGTTGAACATTATATTGGCAACATAGCATACATTATAAGAAACCTGACACTTTAGGGGTTAAAAAGACTGAAAATACGTTTATTTTTCTATGAGTTTCTATGAGTATTTTTAGTTGATTATATAGTGTAAAACATTTAAAATTATTCCTAAATCTCTATAAAATACCATATGAATTTCAGGTGCACATCTCATTAATCTTGTATGTTTAAGATTCAAATCAACAAAATTTACATACATGTATTGTGAACAGGTGAAAAGATGTTCAATATAATGATAATTCAAGTGCTGAAAAGTGTGTAGTAGTTTCAAAGTGAAGAGAGTTAAAAAATGGAAGAATAGCATATCATCTCTGGTGAATGTGGGACACTCATTTTCAAAGAGAATCAAGTTTTTTATTCTCCAACTTTTAACACCCTCTAACAGTGGAAATTTAAACTATTGATGATTACAAAAATGCAAATGGTAATATTAGTACCTCTAAAACACAGAAACAAATTTTACATTTAACTTTTAAGTTTCATTTTTCCACCACCCTCTAAGGGGAAAAAGGGTCAACTAATTGTTGCCAATATAAACCTCTTACTATCACACCCTGCCATCAAAATAAAAATTTTTTAGCATAAATAAATCATTTGCAGTATTGTTTAACATTTTTGTATTTTCCCTTTTTTCCCCCTGTTAGTACTATTGAAGTATTTTAATTTTCACCTTTAGCACTGTCTAAGAGTTGAAATTCAAACTAATGAATGATTGGGAAAATGCAAATAGTAATACAGGGCTATTGCAAAAGTGCACTTTGAAACATTTATTGTGAGTAAACTAAATGAGATACAAAGTTGCATTGCTTCAAAAAGTAACTGAAAAAGTTTCTTTTCCTAACCTAGAAATCTTTACTGTGGACTCACAGGTAATATGACTACATCCAAATGATTGTATACTCATCCCACACTTGACATAAAGTATCTGCAGTATAAAACAGGATTCCATAACTTGAGAAATCCTGTTTTTGAGTTCCTGTAGATTGCTTGGTAGAGAAGGAACATACACCAGATCTTTGATACAGTTTAATAAGAAAAATCCAAAGGTGTCAGATCTAGGATCTAGAAGGCATTAGACCTCTGCTATGACCAATCCATTGTCTGAACAGTTTCTCATTTAGGAATCCTGTTACTTCATTGTGATGATTGGGCAGTGCCCCTTGTTGTTTAAAAATAAAATTTCTTTGAAATCTTCATCAGGCTGAGGCATTAACCATGCCAAGCATATTCAAGTATACAATTCCAGTAACAGTTTTCTCAGTAAAGAAAAATGGATAATGAATCTTGTTTTTGGACATAGTTAGTGCAAGAAACATTTACCTTTGGTCTGTTTCCCAAATGTTCACATGTAGTATGAGGTATTTCTTTTTTGTTCTCCCTATCCTTAATACATAAGTGTGATCTTCATAACTAAACACGAGATAACAGCTTCGTTTCTTCAAGTTTTGAATTCATTATAAAATGTGAACCTTGTTTCTTTATCATTTGCAGCATAGGGCTTCATTCTTAATCTTTCTGTAAAAGTTTCAACAGTGTAGGCTGTGGCACATGATGGCTTTGGGAACTTTATATGTTCCTAGTTTAGGAAAAGAAACACAGTTGCTCTTTCAAGCACTGCAACTTTGTTTTTTTGTATCTTGTGTATTTTACTCACAGTTCATTTTTGAAGTGTTCAATTCTTTTGTAATTTTATTAGTTACCTATACAACACAAAAGGATTTTCATTTATCTCTTAAAATATAAAAGCTGCATTTTTCCACTCCTTGTATGTAAGGTGGGGGAGGGAGGAGTATTATGTAATCATTAGGGAGTGTGTTCTTTATAATATGCTAGGACAGCACCATGTATTGTGTGGATGACTGATCTTTTAAAGTGCATTAGTATTTCTTTTTCAAGAACTTTCTTTACAAGCCTAATGGTATTTCCATTCTTACCTAGAGCTTTTTCAAGCCCAACAGTGTTCGCTTCCTCTCTGAGGGCTCTAGAACTTGAACCTGTGAACCCTAAGACTAATACAAATAATGAAATGAGTTTCATAGTGCAATGTACTTAAAAGGAAAAAAATATTAATTAATCTATATCACTCAAGCAGCAATCTTAAAATCATAGTTTAAAATTGACGGCTGTGGCCCTTAACTCTGATATTATTAAGTGTACAATGTAGAAACACATATATTGAAGAATTCAGCAGGCAGGCAAGTATAACAAAATGCAAATGCACCCAGTTCTTTCATGTATGCTTGGAAATATGCTTTAAAAAAAAATTCTCCCTCTTAGATATATGCACTAAAATTTTAATAGAGTACACTATTTGAGGGAAACTTTTTTTGTCATGTTAAAAAAACAATACAAAACATCATTTTCAAGGGTCTGAACTACATTAAAGATAGATCATATAAATATTAGTTGTCACTTCTTCCTGGCTATCAGTGGACTACTATGACTTCAAAGTCATTACTATAATGGTTTATCAGTCATTAAAGAATGTGTTCACATGGCAAAGAGGCAGAATTTGAAGAAGTGAATGTAGATGATGTTGAAAAGCTGATAAAGAACACAAGAAAGAAAAGAACAAGGTGCGAAGCTTATTGAGAAGCTTCCAGACAGAGGTGACATCAATCAGTAAAGAAGTAATTAAAGAACTCAACTGCTCCTCAGTTCTTCAAGGATCCATTAATATGATTGAATGTACATCCAAAACTTGGTAGATGGATACCCAAGTGTAGAAAGAAATGTAAAAGTAACAAATGTAAGACTTTTTTTTTATGTAAGATGTGCAAAGGTCTTTGCAGACCTTTTTCTTTTTTTTCAATTAAAAAAAAAAATTATTTTCTACTATAAATGAAAAGAGGAAAGCAGCCAAATAATTATCCATAATGTCTTGATGAAAGAATGAAGCAGAGAAAGCTTGGAGACTTCAAGTCTGTCTACTTCATTTTTATTTATAACTGGATCCATCAGCATCCTTTGCTTCCATATCTGGCTCAAATTCATTGTGGGAAAAAAATGTTAGTGCTCTGACCTCTGACAGATGAGCTTCAGAATGAACTTCCAACTTTAATATCATCACCAAGTTTCCCCAAGAACGAACAGATTACCTTGTCCTCCTCCCGAATACTGTTAAATGGCCCACGTTTATTCCAATTGCAATATTGTACTCTTTTACTTTATTGTACTTCATTTTGTGTCTTACTACCAAAAAATATGTTCTTTCTAGCCAAGATGTCTTTAATATTTTATTTTAGTTCTAAGTCCAAGATTTAATTTTCTTTCAGATGTTTAAATGTTATTGTACTGTACATAATAAATTATTTTTTAATAAATGTTGCTTTCCAATATTTTTTAATTACAATAAACAATAAAAGTACGATAATTCCACAAATTATTGTTCCCTACCATTTGTCATTTACACAGTTATTTTCAGGAGCCACCTATTACATAACTGTGAGAACTAGCTGTATATACTCATAGGCAATTGCTGCATAAAGTCTTGGTTTGTTCAGCTAGCATAGGGGGGCGGGGGTGGCTCAGTCGGTAGTGCGCCAGGCTCGTAATCTGTAGTTCCCAGGTTCGAGTCCCAGCTGGGTCAGCGTTGAGATTTATCTCTGCAAAATTCTGGCTGGATGGCCTTGACGGGAGGCTACCATCTGTCTCCCAACAGCTGTTCCAGTGGGCCCCCTCCCCCAACCTTCTCTGAGCCTTCGGGGTCCATGTGATCTGGCCATTTAGCCCATGGTGTGCAAAAAAGTGCCGCTCAGAGGTAAAACAACCCAACCCAGCTAGCATAGAGGGATGAAATTCACATGATGACTAAAGTCACAACACAGATATTATGTTACAATCTAAAAAAAAGATGTCAATGGTATGTGACAAATCCCAGTAGGAATTTTTTTAAAACTAGAATTTATATTTTTGAAATTTTTAATTTTTTAAGCACTAGAATTTATATTTTTGCTAACTGAAGAGAGACCTATCTGCTAGATGACTACATACCATAATTTCTGGTCATCTGAGGAAGTAGAACATATATGATATACTCGGTGTTAACTTAATTGATAAATAAGTATACTATTTTACTGCCAAATTGTTAACAGTGAAACTATAGGCCTCCTGAGAATTGTTAAAAATTAAATGCCATAAATGAAAAATAAGGGGCATATTGTGGGGGGGGGGGACAAAAAACCATTGTGCATTGTCAGAAAATTAAAAATCGAAAGGTTTCACGATGCAGCATTTTCTACCCCCACTGGATTGGTTGCTTCTTGTGAGGATGTCTCCAACTTCATCTCTCGGCTTGTGTAGTTGTAAAATGATGACACACCATTATTAAATACATTTATGGTATTACATGCTGTACTAAAACTGCGAGAGGGTGGGGATAGCTCAGTCGGTAGTGTGCCAGGCTCGTAATCTGCAGTTCCCAGTTCGGGTCCCAGCTGGGCGAGTTGAGATTTATCTCCACAAAAACTCCTTGCCCTTCCCATGGTAAGTAGGGGACACCAGTGGTCTTGGAAAGGCTACTGGTATTGGATGGGATGTTAAGCCATGGTCCCTTGTGCAGGAGAGAGCCATACACGTTAAAGAACATGCTAGATGGCCTTGATGGGAGGCTACCATCTGTCTCCCAACAACTGTTTCAGTGGATTCTCCTCCAACTTTCTCTGAACCTTTGGGGTCCCTGTGACCTGGCCATTTAGCCCATTGTGTGCAGAAAAGTGCTGCTCAGAGGTAAAACAACCTAACTAGAACTGTGAAAATGTTTTTATAAAAAATACCCCCTCAAGCAGCTGCTTGCCACAGAGGTCTGACAGGAGCCTGTCAGTTTATATGTAACTATAGTTAAAGTAGTTGCTCTAACTATCTAATATTCAATTTTTTTGTGTCTTTAAATTAGGATGAAGGAAGTTGGTGGTAAGCTTGTGGAATGGAATAGTGCAATTACCAGTGCACCAATGTAAGTTGTTACCAAATTGCAAAATGCTTAATGATTTTACTTACAGCTTTTTAAAAATAAAGTTATAAATTTTTCATTGTATTAGGAGTAATAAAGTGATGCTAAGCAATTTTATGTATTCTAAAATTCTAATAAGGATTGGATTGTTAATAAAATAGTATTTTGTTATCTATGTTAAAAAAAATTGTACATAGTAATTTATTTTGTTAAAGTTTAAGAATTTGAATATATTACAAAATGAAAGTATATAAATACACAATTTAGTTTGATTATAAGATGAAACTGTCAAGTCTAATCTAAATTATTAGCAAATCAGGCCATTATCTAGGGCAGGGTTTTTTAAACTTTTTTTCTTGGTGGTCCAAAATAAAGAGAACAACTTTTTCCAAGGCTCTTTGACCTGAAAAGTTCAGAATATCAATGTAGATACGATAAATGTGAAACAAAGTTTTAGTATGCAATGTGAACTTTATTTAATTTAGTATATTCATTACTTAAAATAATTGGATTTAATTTCTATTAGGTTTTCATAATGCTAGTAAATGGAAGATTTGTAATATGAAGTAAAAAAAAAACATTGTTTTCCAATATTCATAAGAAAAATTTGGTTCCTTTCAACTTTCATTAAATTGAGTTGTTAAATTATTTTTTTTGTAATTGCTGGTTTTGCTGCAAACTGGTTCACTACTGAATATGATTAGTCCTATGCAAGATAATAGTTAATATTTTTTGATATATAAACATTAGAATGATTTACTTCTAATGCTTTTCTAATGTCTTCTAATGTAACTTAGTGCACAAATACAAATAATTGTGCATGGTGTCATTATTTGAGTAAAAAGCAAAATCAGTAGGAATGCTGCATAATATACTTAATTTCGCAATAGAAATTGTGGTGTTGACATCAAGTTTAAATTGTGGTTAACTATGGGTAGGAAAACTTGTTAGTTAAACCTTTGTTGTTTTGAACACATGGCTATGGCAAACTGTGAGAAAAATGTGATTGATTTGCATACTGGCAGTAGATATTAATGTAATATGCACTGGAAGATAGGGAATGCTTGCTTCTGCCAGCAATAAATTGGGTATTCCTTTCTTAAAAAAGTAAATCTTTTGTTGTGTTCTTCTATATTTTGTATTATAATTTGTGTACTTTTATATATGGATGGATAATAATTAAAAATTGCAGAAAATAAGGAAACTTAGAAAAACCAAATGGAAGTTGTATATTGAGTGTTTTTTTTTTACATAAATGTATTTTTTTAAGTAAAAAAAATATTCTTTAAAAAAACAAGTAGTGAGAGTGACAGGAGCTGGGGTGGCACAGTTGGTAGTTCGTAATCTGTAGTTCCCAGGTGCAAGTCTCGGCTGTGCCAATGTTGAGATTTATCTCTGCTAACCCCCTCCCTGCCCTTGGTCAGGAAGTAGACACTGATGAGCTCGGAAAGGCCTCTGTCCATCAGATGGGACATTAAGGTCATGGCTTCGTGTGCAGGAGAACCATACCATGTGTGTATGTTAAAGAATATGCTGTATGGCCTTGATGGGAGGCTACCATGTCTCCTAACAGCTGTCCAGTGGGTCCAGCTTCTCTTGAGCACTTGGCCATTTAGTCCATTGTGGGCATAAAAGTGCCACTCAGAGTTAAAACAGCCCAAACTAAAAACTATGTTTATAGAATAAAAAGTTATATTTTCTGCAGAAATATTGCAACTTTTGATCTCTAATATTACATACTTGATAACACTTTATTTTCTTGGTGTTGATTAATTATTTCTTCATCTTTTCCTCAATTTTTTTTTGCTTTGTCCCTTATTATAGTATGATTCAAGCTTGTCCATGCCTGCTTATGTTCATTCAGAGGTATAAAAATGTCAAAAAATGTGTAAAATGCATTCATTTGGTATTGCAAAAAGGAAAATTTACCATTTGATTATCACAGGGTGTTATTATGATGTATCAGGAGTGAAAAAGTAATTGAAATGTGTACTATCAGAACATATCTGATTTCACCAAGTAGTTTTGCTGCTAGGGCTATTTGGAAGTAGTTTAGATAACAAAATTTCTATTTCTGTGAGACCTAATATCATTGGCAAAGAATTGGCAGATCTTTTGCACAAAACTTTTTTTCTAGGGGTATGTGGATAGATGCCATATCCCTACCTTTTTTAATTTGTATAAAAGTAAAATGCAAAATTTCCCTTTATTTGAGAGTTAGTTAGTTTTTTAATACACAGTTGGTGATATTTTTCTTTACCCCAGACCTTCTACTGTGGCATATAAACTGACAGGCTCCTGTCAGACCTCTGTGGCAAGCAGCTGCTTGAGGGGGTATTTATTATTTTATTTATTATTTTCGACTGGACTGCAATTCTACAGTGTTGACACCAAAAAGTAAAGAGCAAAATCGATATATTGAACCTCTGAATGCGTGACTTAGATTTGGAGTCTTATTAATTGTCTGAAGGTGATTTTGTTAACTTTTTATAATATTGTACTTTTGTTCTAATTTTCCAATAAAAAATATGTTAAAATGTATATTTAAGGCTTTGCATGGGCTCAAGCCATTTCTTGCCCCCTCCCTCCCACTCTAACTCTCACAACAAAATTGTTGGAAGACCGCATTATCCCCACCTTTTTTCTTAGAAAAGAACTGCTTTTACACCTGGTTATGAATTTACAGCTGCTTTTACACTACTGCTTTTACACCTGGTTGTGAACACCTGGCATTTCAATTACTTTTTCACTTTTTACACTGGTGGTGTAAAAAGCAATACAATTTCTTGGGTGAATTTCGAAGAGATATTTGTATATCATTGTCAAGTGGGAAGGTGATCATTTAACAATATAGAGTAAAAATATATTTCTATTTTCTAAGTTGTGACCAATTTAGTAAATAATTTTCAGTGTATGTGTAAATTTATATATTAAAAAAGATTTGTTTGCGAATAAAATTGATACATTGCCACAATTTTTTTATTGCTGTGACATGCCTCATCTATTGATTTGAGGTTGTTCCTTTTTATTTTTTTTTCTTATTTCAATGAAAAGAATTCTTAATGTTTCTGAATCAGTTGTTTACACATATTCTTAAAACTATGCATTTTTTAAAATCTTGGTTATGGCTTTACTTGCAAGTTTTCTGCTGCTTAATATGTTTATATTTCTTTCTCTTTAAAGCTTTCCTGGAATATTTAGTTCTACAGCGTAGGTGTTTACTTATTAATAGCATTTATTTTTAACCTAGTAGTTGCCTCTATTGAGTTAAAAGTAGGTTTCATCTTAGGGCATGATATTTAAGGATGGCTAAGTGTCTTATAGATGTACATATTATTGGTTGATATTGAGTTCAGTAATAATATTAAGATTACTGTATAACTGATAGTTAAACATTAATTCTGTAACTCTTATGGCAAGATTAACTTAGAATTTACTTAATAAAAAAGGCTTAAGTATTGAATAAGCAACATTTTAAATGCATTGAATGCTTTCAAGTTTTCAAATTGGGAAATATAAACCATTATACATATAAATGTTTTTGTCACTGTACCTGAAGCATTCATTTCTCTTTATGGGTGGCTTTTACTTCTGAGTGGCATATTTTTGCACTCAATGGACTAAATGACCAGGTGACTAGGTCCCCAAGACTCAGAGAAGGTTGTCAGGAAGGGGACCCACTGGACAGCTGTTAGGAAATAGCTGGAAGCCTCCTATCAGGATCATCCAGAGTGTTCTTTGATGGCATGGGGTGTGGCTCTCCTCAGGGCCAGATCTGGGGTGTGGGGATGGGAGATTTCCCCCACTGTGAGAATGCTGGTAAGGGTGATGGAGTTCTTGTCATGTATCTACAGAATTAAAACCATTGTACTTACCTCAACAAAACTTTTATTGTCCTTCAAAGTACTCCTCCAGCATCTATGCAAAATTGCTGATGTCTATGCCAATTCTGGAATGCTTAGTTGGTACTCTTAGGGGGAATACTCCACAACTCTGAATGAATGCATTTTGCAGGGTCTTGAACCCTTGGAAAAGGCTTCCCAACAAGTTCCTTTTTAATTTTTGGAAACAATCAAAAGTCATATGGTGCAAGATTGAGTGACTATGCAGGATAGGGTAGATGTTTGATTTTTTCCTGCTCCAGATAGTCTTTAACTTGCGGGATTTTGTAAACACTGACATTGTCATGAAGACAACAGGCCCTTGACATGCCTGTTGTTTCACGCGCCTCCTTCATCTCCTTAACCATTTTGGACAAAAGAATGTTGGTGTAGCATTGATTAATTATAGTCATTTTTTTCTGGTAAGGGTCAATGGCTACCACTCCTTGTGAATTGAAGAAATTGCAAACATCCTGTTCCTTGAGGCAAAATCTTATTGGAGGATATGGGAATGCTGTTCATCTTCTGTAACCCAAACATAGTTGTTGATCTTTCTGGGAGTTGTGTAGTAATAAAACCACATCTAATCACCTGTGACAATATCTGTTAACCATTTGGGGCCACTAGTTCAAACATTGCCAGC
Organism: Ryuthela nishihirai; assembly: GCA_038380435.1. Lineage (NCBI taxonomy): Eukaryota > Metazoa > Arthropoda > Arachnida > Araneae > Heptathelidae > Ryuthela > Ryuthela nishihirai. Next base: position 18,668,533 of record JAWZYU010000022.1, read on the forward strand.
ATCTCCTTGTATGAGTCAACTCTAGCCCTTTTTTTGTTGTTCTGTCAACTTGTGGAGTACCCATTCAGCACACATCTTTTGGGAACTTTAAATGTTGATGAATAATTGTGTCCACACTGCCAAGGGGCGGGGTGGCTCAGTCGGTAGCGTGTCAGGCTCGTAATCTGTAGTTCCCAGCTGGGTCAGCGTTGAGATTTATCTCCGCAAAATTCTCCGCCCTGCCCACGGTCAGTAGGGGACACCGATGGGCTTGGAAAGGCTGCTGTCCGTCGGATGGGACGTTAAGCCGTGGCCCCGTGTGCGGGAGAGACATACCCTGTGCACGTTAAAGAACACGCTGGATAGCCTTGACGGGGGGCTACCATCTGCCTCCCAACAGCTGATCCAGTATGTCCCCTCCCCCAACCTTTTCTGAGCCTTTGGGGTCCTTGTGACCTGGCCATTTAGCCCATGGTGTGCAAAAAAGTGCCGCTCAGAGGTAAAACAACCCAACCCACACTGCCAATCGATATACTGACATCTAAATCTATTGCCTGAATAGTGATGTATGGTTTTCCTTAACGAATTCACTACAAGCAGTAATAGTTCTCTCGTTGACAGACTCCTTCTGTTTTCCTGCATAAGAGAGGTCTTTGAAGCTCTTCCGTCGTTTTCTGAATATACACATCCATTCACATACCATACGAACAGGCATGATTCCCATACACTTGTGATAAATCAGCATGAATTCTTTTTTGCATCATCTCCAAGCTGCATCCTTGTGATAATGTAAAAATTTCCCCATCTTTAGTAGGTTCCATAGCAACAATGCACAGATTTCACAGACCGAGCTTTATGTGGCACACATAATGGTAAGTTTAGACAAGCTTTTAAACAAGTCTTAGCTCGTTAAATTTTGAGGAACAATGAAAATCTACAAACATGTATATGTGTCAAGAACTTATTGAACACTTTTCATAGTAAAGCAGAAGAGTATGACGAAAAATATATTTCTAAGGTTAGAAAGCAGGTTGGTTATCATGGATGAAAAAGACAATTATTGGTAATGTTGAGGTAAGCTTAAATTTTGTCAGTGCTTTGAAAAGGGTTGTCTATTGCTAGCTTAACCAGTTCAGGAAAATGCTTCATTCTACATCTTTCATATGCAATCATTGTGTTTAAAATAAAAATTGATGCATTAAGTGATGCAGAGAAATATTTTATTATAAAACAGCTTCAACTGAGAGAACATTGTGCTTAAAGTGAAAAATAAGTGCAGGAGTATTTTTGTGATATCCTTGATTTCTTTTTCAACTATGATGCCAACTCTATTCATTGCTGCTTCTATTAAGTGGTAGAGAAAATTACACAGTATGGCCTGTGTATGCAGAGAAACTTACCTGTCCTCTCCAATGAGTTTTAGACTGATGATCACTCTACTTCTATTCATCTCTTGGCACAGGATTGCAAATTTGGCAGGTTGCATCAGATCTGGTTCAGACTTCATTAAGAATTTGAAAGGAAGTATGAACTTCTGAGGTATAATTTTTTCCCAATGAGTCCGTATATCTATTGCACATTTCTTAAACCTCCATGGCCAGAGATACCATTTTGGTCAGCTAAAATGGTTGCTGCACCACTAATAAATTTCTCTCAATAAAAAAAAAAATCTTTGAATAAGAGGCTCTCATGGGATATATTACTGAAATAGGCTCTTTAACTCTTTATTATCCATAATAATTAAGTTGGTTAAGTAGTACTTTAGAACAAAAAAAAAAAGACTCCCACTGTTTTAGTAGGAATAGAACAAAGAGGGAAATTCACCTTAGCCCTTGAATACTTTAATGGGATTGGGGATAAAACAAATAATGCATACATACAATATCCTCATGCAGCCATGGGTTATGGATGTCCAACCAGTCTGTTCTGTGCATTTGGTCAATCTAGGTCAATTCTAGCAAGTTCCTGTTATACATTGTCTGCCCATCACATCCTAAGTCTCCCCCTTTTTCTGATACTCATAGACACACTGTTCATAATCCTGTTTGGCAATCTTCAGCTATGCATATGGGCAACATGGCCAAACCAACACAGTCACTCTCTGCATAATATGCTACTCAAAGGAGGTTGATGACTCCTTTTGACCTCATCATTACTTACAAAGTCGAACCATCTAATCCCCAAGGTACTGCGTAACCATCTAGAATTAAAGGCATCAAGTTTCTTGTTATCCTGCTTACAAAGGATTCATGTTTCACTACCATAACTAACCTTAGAAAGAACCAAACTATTATACAGCCTAATTTTAGTCTTTAGGTGTACACGCCTATTTTTTCACACACTTCATAGATTCTTAAAAGTCCCAGCAGCAATCCTTATTCTTCTATTTATCTCTTGCTGCACATCACCAGTATCTGTTACATAGCTTCCAAGATTATTAAACTGAGACACTTGCTCAAGAGTGCAGCCATTCAAAGCAACTGAAGCACTATCTGCCTGACCAATTTTCATCACTTTAGTTTTCTCTCTGTTTATCACCAAACCTACTCTATTACCAGTCTCATCAACAGCCCTAATGAAAGAATTCATCTCATCAACCATGATTAGCCAACAGGGGCCAAATCATCTGCATAATCTAAATCAGAAATTTTGAAATCTCTAGACCACATAAAGACAAAATGTTTTCCTTGCAAAGAATTTTGCATAACATCATCAATAACCAAACTAAAGAGAAAAGGAGACAAAATGCACCCTTGTCTAACTCTACTAGCAATGCTAAACCAATCGCTGAAAGTCATACCAACTCTCACATAATACTCAGTGTTATTATAGAGAGCTTGTATTACACTAACTTCTCAAGTATGATTGGGGCGGGGGTGGCTCAGTCGGTAGCGCACTAGGCTCGTAATCTGTAGTTCCCAGGTTCGAGTCCCAGCTGGGTCAGCGTTGAGATTTATCTCCGCAAAATTCCCCGCCCTGCCCACGGTCAGTAGGGGACACCGATGGGCTTGGAAAGGCCGCCGTCCGTCGGATGGGACGTTAAGCCGTGGCCCCGTGTGCGGGAGAGCCATACCCTGTGCACGTTAAAGAACACACTGGATGGCCTTGACGAGAGGCTACCATCTGTCTCCCAACAGCTGTTCCAGTGGGTCCCCTCCCCCAACCTTCTCTGAGCCTTTGGGATCCATGTGACCTGGCCATTTAGCCCGTGTTGTGCAAAAAAGTGCCGCTCAGAGGTAAAACAATCCAACAATCCAATCTCAAGTATGATCTAACAATTAACCATAAATTATGTCATTCAACAGAGTCAAAAGTCTTTTTAAAATCCATAAAGTTAGTAACTACAGATTACTGAAACTCTAAACATTTCTCAAGAATCTACCTAAGTGAAAATATCTGATCCACACATCCCCTACCACTTCGGAATCCACATTGCTCATCACGCAATTGCCTATCAACCAGATTCTTAATTCTGTTAAGCACAATCATGAAAGAACTTTACCTGGAACAGAAAGTAGGCTGATGCCCCTAAAGTTATCCCAATTACTACGATCTACTTTTTTAAAAATAGGGATAATAATAGCTCTGGTCCTTAGGAACTATGCTTTTATCATAAAAGATATTCAAAATTTCAGTCATCCACCTGGTAAAACATTTACAGCTCTAAGCATTTCAGTAATAATTTCATCTACCCCTGGGGATTTATGTAGTTTAAGTTTAGAAATAGCCAAACAAACTTCAGACTGTATTATAGGGCCATCATTATTGCCAGTAATGCATGTATCTTCATTACAAACAATGTGAGTAGAAATAATCACATTATTTGGAACATCTCTGAAATGCTCAGACCACCTAGCCATCATGGAATCCTCACCTTCAACCACCTTGCCATGTTTATCCCTCAACCCTGTGTACCTGTATGTTTCTTCCCACATAAACATTAACAGTCTGGTACAACACCCTGCTGTTGTGTTGTCTAACTGCTTCCTCTGCTTTGTCAGTCAAACTATCAAGCTAAAGTTTTTTATCAGCTGTTAACTGATCCTTTACACGTTTATTAAGCTCATTGTAATGCCTTCTGTTAGGACTAGTAGGGTGTTGATTCATATTAATCCTGCACATCCTTTCAGAAATAAGTTACATAGCCTTATCACTCAAATAATTATGTTTCCTCTGTTCCCTTTTTCCCGAAAGAGTACTGTTGGTTTCAAGAAAAGCCTGTTTAAACTGATCACATTCTTTCTCAACTTCAGCAGTATGACTGTCATTATGACCATGACTGTCATTATGACTAAGTAGCCTATCATAGTATGCTTTGGCTTTATCAGGATCTTTCAGACATTCAGTGTTAAAGCCAATTTTCTTAACCTTAGCCCAACACTTCATAAGCTTCAGCTGCAAGACACTTTTTACCTGATAATGATCTGGCCCAATTTTCACTCCCCTGTATGATCAATATTCCTAACTGAAATAGTCCATTTGCTGTTAATTAAAATATAATCTATCATATTCTTGTGCAACCCATCAGGCAAAACCCACGTATATTTATAAATGTCCCGGTGTTTGTAATATGCGTTAGTTATTCACAAGCCATTAAGTTTACTTACCTGTAGAAGACGTTCCCCATTGCCATTGGAACTACCAATGCCAAAGGAATCTAAAACTCCTGCCCAAAGTTAGAGTCAGTACCATCTTTAGCATTGAAGTCACCTAGCACAAGAGCAATATCTCCTTTCTTCACACAATTCAAAATATCCTGAAGCTTGCTGTAAAATGTATCCTTTTTGTTCTAATCAGAGTCCTCTGTGGGAGCTCTTCTTCTTCTTCAATCTGTTGTAATAACAGATCACATTCAAGTCTTTAATTTTTGTTTTAAATTTTTGATATAAGAAATCTTTCATTAATGCAGTCATATCCTAGAAGAGCATCACTGGCATGTCTGCTAAGAAGCAAATCTACACCTTGGAGATTCTTTCCATCCTCCCTCCGGGGCGGGGGTGGCCCAGTCGGTTGCACGCCAGGCTTGTAATCTGTAGTTCCCAGGTTCGAGTCCCAGCTGGGTCAGCGTTGAGATTTATCTCCGCAAAAATTCCACGCCCTGCCCACAGTCAGTAGGAGACACCGATGGGCTTGGAAAGGCTGCCATCCGTCGGATGGGACATTAAGCCGTGGCCCCGTGTGCGGAGAGCCATATTCTGTGCACATTAAAGAACATGCTGGATGGTCTTGACGGGAGGCTACCATCTGTCTCCCAACAGCTATTCCAGTGGGTCCCCTCCCCCAACCTTCTCTGAGCCTTCGGGGTCCTTGTGACCTGGCCATTTAGCCCATGGTGTGCAAAAAAGTGCCGCTCAGAGGTAAAACAACCCAACCCAATCCTCCCTCCTTGAAAAGAGAAATTTAAAGTTATTTTTAAGAATCTCACCTTTACCTGTCCATCTGGTCTCTTTCAAGCTTAGAATATCTAGGTTATAGTGCTGGAATTCCTGCGTAAGAACATCAAGAGAATAATCTCTATGTAATGTCCTCGCGTTCCACGTTCTTGCAGAGAGAAAGTGATTAGTAGGATTTTAAAGAAATTAGGTTTATTGAGATAGGTAGGGCCAACAATATCAAACAGCCCCCTGATTGCAGGCATGGGGCGAAGACATGTTCCTCCTCCGCTAAAGGGTGAAGTCTCCGATGCTGGTAGGAACTTTAGACATTACCTTTTTAAGAGCCATAGACTTGCCTGAGACACATTACTCCAGGTCCATCCATACTCTAGGATTGATGATGCCCAACTAGCTAAGAGAGGGTTCAAGTACCTGCAATCGCCTGGTGTGCAAAAAAGTGCCGCTCAGAGGTAAAACAATCCAATCCAATCCTGCAATCGCCTCTGATCAGAATAACCACTAGCTGATATAAGGTATCCCGTGCATCTGTTCACTTAATGCTGGCAACCCACAAGCAAACAGAAAACACAGTGGCAGATTCTCTCTCAACAGAGGCCCACCTGTGCAGCAAGTCCAGGATCCATAATCAAGCTTAAATCCATAAACCAGTCCAGTCTGATGAGTATAAATGATCAGCACCAGGACTGTGAAGGTGACCAATCCTCAGCAGTGTTGAAAAAAAAAAAAGTGGCCATAGATGATCAGATCAGTAGGCCACCCTCCCCTTCCATTCCCTTCCAAAAGAAAATATCTCTTTTGAAAGGTACTAATTGAACCACCACGAGAAGGTGGGGTCGGACAGTAGGTGCTAGACCTGGCTGGTTCTGGGCATCATCACAGTCCACACAGCAGAGAGGTACACAGCTCTCCTTCTAGTTAATGCATTGCTACCATTTACAGAAATGAAATAAAAATGAAAAAATAGCAAAACCTCCAAAAAAGAGAGACAGTAGCAAGAATTGATTTGGGTACCCAGGGTATATCAATAAACTGTAAATACAAGTATAAGCTTCTAGAGTTATTGATAATTTGGTATTATTGATTGTCTGTGCTAGAATTTTAAAAACTTTTAAAAGTTACTACTCTGTAATAATTATAAAAGAAAAAGATTATTCCCCAAGATGTAAAACTGAAAAATTAATATTTTTTTAGACAATGAGAATTTGTGAACTTTTGAAATATTTATTATGTTAAATGCAGCACTAGTTTTGTAGACCATTGCAATATTATGTATGTCCACTGCCTAGACAAGGGGTTGGAAACCTTTTTTGTGTCAAGAGTCGTAAAGTAAAACAAATTTTGAGAACTGCAAATTATAATCTTTATTGGGTCAAGAGCCACAACAGGAAAAAAAATAAAAAATAAAATAGATCGGACTATAAGTTTAAGGTTTAATGTTGTAAAACGTGATGAATAAAAACAGTTAAATTATATAATAATCAAAAGGAAAATTCTTCCTGAATAATATGATATTTATTACTTGAGACATAATATTTTTTTCTTTTAATGATTCTTTACTATATGGTATATTTAAAATGTGGGCTAGCATTATATAAGGTGATTTGGGTTGCTCTCATCAATCGGATTTTCTGCCCTATTTATGAAATGGGAAAAACAATTTCTTGGCTGCCCCCCCCCCCCCCCCCATTTTTTTTTTTTTACTAAATATGAATATTTTCTTTGGATGTTTACCAATCTTTGGCAATCTTAACTGAGTACAGAAAAGTTTGTGTACCAAGGGTTAAAAAAAGTATATCGTCAGAGTGACACAGCCAATATATTGAGAGTGGGAGAGGGGTAAAATCTTTTAAAACCATTGAATATAAACTTAAAAACTTGTAATTTGATATTTTTAAAATGAAACTTTGCCAGGGGAGTAAAACGTTCTCAGTGAGTGGAGGTGGGGGTGTCACTATGCTGAAATTGTCCTCTTACAGAAGGACTGATGTCCATGCCAAGGAAGTTCTTTTTGCTTCTGTATCCAAGACCTCAATCATTTTCAGGAATTTGGGAAAACAATACAAGATCAAAATTTTTTTACTCAAAAACGAAGAAATAATAAAAGAAAAATTAATATATAACCTAAGACATTGTTAAACTATCCACAGCAACTAGTTGTAAGCCAGCCATCCAATGTAGCTTAACTCTGAAAGATCGATAATTTACGAAAATAAAATAGACCTACAGAAATGAAAGCTATGGTTTAATTAAAAAATAAGAAATAAAATACTAACTTTAAGCAGAGAGTTTATAATCCAATTTGTTGGGAGAAAGTATTTTACTTAAATCATCCATGTAAACAACTTGCAGTCTCAAGGAAGTCCTTTTTGCTTCCATATCCAATACCTCATTCATTTTTAGGAAATGATATAAGATAAAAGTTTTTTTTACAAGAATAGAAAGAAATAAAAGAAATATTAACATATAATCTAATGCGATGTTAAATAATATCTCCAACAATTTGCAAAGCCAGACATGTTTAGCATTGAAGCTTGCTGTGATGTAGCATAATTCCAAAAGATCAGTAGATCAGCCAACGGAAAAATCAATAATTTTCCGAAATAGATCTACAGAAATGAAAACAAAGGTTAATACTTCACTGTATGCATAGTCACATTATCACGTATCTGAGAAGAACTCTTTTTGTAAACATCCACTATAAAGCCACTTTACTGCACATATGAGCAATAACTAGGTCAGTGCACTCAACTGCACCAGCTACCGTGACATGCTTTGCAACAACTCCAACTTGGCTTGCTGACTTCATTTTTAAGAAGGCTCACATTACTTATAGTTTCGATTTTAAGAGTGGGAAAAATGTATAGAATGCTGGGATAAATGATATAAATGATAAAAATAATTCTGGGAATATTGAAATGGGTTTATGGCAGAAAAGAGTATAACGGTAAAAAAATATGGCAGTATGTACTTTGTAATTACTTCCAAAATCTGTCATTTTTAAAAATAGCATTTATTTTGTTGATTTTTTAGGAAGTTTTTGAAAATTTAGCAAAAAAATTGTTGATTATAGTTCAAATCAAACTTGATTTTTTTTTAGCTTAAATCAGAAGGTTGCCACAGCAAAGAGGAAGGTTAATAAACAAATCTGCACTACCATTTAGCGCTTTTAAGAAATGGCAATCAGATGGCTTTAAGAAATGATTTAAATTGTAGTTTAATAAAATACGCATTAAATGAAAAAACAAAATATTATTTTTCAAGCCTGAATTATATATTTTTATAAGATAATGTAAAAAAAATTGACAAGGACAATTTTTATTTAATTTTTTTTTGTTGTTGTACTAAAAACATGTACACTGCTGGCCATTAAAAGTGCAATACCAGGAAAGACAAGAGATATCAAAGCCATATTTAGTGAATACGTAGCTTATGTTACAAGGATCAAATGATTGCAAATACAACTCGGTTAGACTTGTGGAATACAAAGAAATCAGTATCTTGTATAGTCACCATGAGTGGCAATAACCGCTGCTGCACAGTCTGGCATTGAGAGGATGAGACATCGGATGTGTGTTTGGGGAATGTCAGCCCATCCATTTTCGATAGGTAGCCAAAGTTAATCTGTTGTAGCAGCTGCTGGTGTACTAGTCGTCGTGAGATCATGGACCAGACATGTTCCATTGGGGACAGATCCAGTGAACACACAGGCCAAGACAGAAGTGTCATATGGTGGCTATCCAGGAATTGTTGGATGATGCATGCCACATGTGGCCGGGCATTGTCCTGTTGGTAAATGGCACCAGAGAGCCCTTGAAGATAAGACCACAGGTTCCAACACCTCAGTGATGTTATGCTGGCTGTTCAAAATACCGGTAATGCATACGAGGCACGTGCGTGAGTGAGTGGAGTCCAATGGCACCCCATACCATAACACTAGGGGCCAGACCTGTATGGCACTGCATCATGCATGTCTCACTGAGCCTGTCACTGCAGTACTGCCAGATATGGATTTGTCCATCATGGTGCTGCATACTGAAACTGGATTTGTCTGAAAAAATGATGCGATGCCATTTACACATCCATGCGCGATGTTTTTTGCACCATTGCAGTCGCATATGCCTAAGTTGTAGAGTTAGTGGTAGCCGAAGCAATGTCCACCTAGCAAAGATGTTGCAGATAACGTCAAACCATACGTGCGGACACTGGTTGATGTGGCTGCACAAACATTCAAAGCCATGTGCATGAGATGTCTATCATCTTGTTCATTTGTGTGACAGGACCGTTGAGATCCCTCATGTCGGTGAGTTTGTTCCTCCCCTACCCACTGACACCATATTCTCATCACTGTAGCAGCATTCTGTCCAACACGAGCACCGATGTCTCAGTACAATAATATGCCTTCTTGTAACCCCACAATTCTCCCTTGATCAGAGTTGGAAACTTGGTCATATGATGCTGTGTTCTTCAATGTGGCATACTTGATCTTTTAGTATGCAAGAACTGCAAGCAAACAAAATTCCAGTGCTTTACACTGGCTTTTTGTAATCTCTTACACCACTTCCAGGGAATGTTACTGTCACACAAGATGTGTGTATGTGCTGCACTTTGAATCATTTACATGTTCTCACATGAGCTACCCATCTTACATATTTTGGGACAATCTGATGAGTTCTTCCTGGTGTTGCACTTTTAATTGCCAGCAGTGTACATAGGTCCTTGGCCTCACATTACAGATTCTTTAAACTTATACGGACGATGTGAACACGAAAGGTTGATCACAATTTTTCATGATAGGCTTGTTTTAGATGTTACAGAGCATCAAATTTGTCTTTTTACTACATATGGAAATTCTCTAATTTTTTTTATGCAGTTTATAAGAATATGAAATTTTAAATTATTATTTTTACTTTGCTTTTAATACTCTTTGATATCAAAGCCAAAATACTAATATGAATTTTTAGAACATAACATTCTAGTTTTAATGTTTTTAATTTCTTTCTAATATTTTATATATAGAGAGCATTTTTGAAAGTTGCAGATCATTTATGCTATTATTTATGTAATGATTTTATTTACTCTAATGGTTAACCAACTAAATATTAGAGTCTACTTATTAATATTGGCTAGTGTAGCAAAAAATATTAATTTTGCTATTGCAGACACTTTCATGACTAATAATATTTAGATTTATAAAGAAGATATTTGATTTGAAATATCATTTGTATTCTAGATATCAACGAACTAGTCAGACATTGAAAACTGCTGGTGAGAAAACAACATCTGTACTTGGTACTTTAGGAGCCAGTATGTCAAAAAAGATTGGAGAAGTCAAGTAAGCGTAGAAAAAAATCCTTAATGATAACTTTTTTTATTTAATGAAATTTTGTTGTAATTTCTGATCTGTGCACCTAAAAATATTAGGTACTTTAAATTTATATGGGGTGTCCAAAAATAATGGTGGAGTTTTGAGAACCAATATTTAAGAAAATAATATTCTAATTAAAAGCATACCTCAAATAATTTTGAGCTTAATTAGTGAATATCCATATGCATACCATTTGGGGGCGGGGGTGGCTCAGTCGGTAGCGCGCCAGGCTCGTAATCTGTAGTTCCCAGGTTCGAGTCCCAGCTGGGTCAGCATTGAGATTTATCTCCGCAAAATTCCCCGCCCTATTCATGGTCAGTAGGGGACACCGATGGGCTTGTAAAGGCCGCCGTCCGTCGGATGGGACGTTAAAGACCCCGTGTGCAGGAGAGCCATACCCTGTGCACGTTAAAGAACACGCTGGATGGCCTTGACGGGAGGCTACCATCTGTCTCCCAACAGCTGTTCCAGTGGGTCCCCTCCCCCAACCTTGTCTGAGCCTTCGGGGTCCATGTGACCTGGCCATTTAGCCCATGGTGTGCAAAAAAGTGCCGCTCAGAGGTAAAACAACCCAACCCAAGCATACCATTTGTGATCCTGCGTATGTCCATTAGGTATTCCACTTTTTGCCATACATGCTGCAGCATATCTCTTGTTACTTGCTTCTACATTTCTTTTAATCTAGCTTTCTAGTGATTTAGATCTCAAATATTGTCCTTGTAAACATAATTCATGTTTGCATGCACTGATAATGATAAACTATAATGACCAATTTATGCTCAGGTAGCAAAAATACACTGCCTTTCCTTTGGAGTAAACATGACTAGAAGACCACACACATCGAATGATCGCACGATATTACATGAGGAATTGTGGGAATGTAAATGGTAGCATGTCATGTCCTCTATTGGCTGCCTTTGAAATTGCTTGTGGGAAATGTAGAGGTACAACGTTCATTGTGATCCTTCGTTCACTTAGGTACAGTGTTTCCTGAAACCCCACAATTATTTGTTGGACACTTCATACTTAACATAAGTAAAGTGAATTATCAATGCTTTTCTGAATATGAGACATTTTCAGCATTCTATCCTCCCTTTTTAGTCTCCTTTACCCTCCACATAAGTTAAAGTCCACATTAAAAACAAAATATATATTTATCAAACTTTAATACATCTATTTTTGTCTTTATTTTTATGGCTTATATGTTTACCAATACTAAAAATATCTTTATCATGGGCATTTATTCATGTAAATTTCTCCCCCTTTTCACTATTTTTGAACCCCAAATTATATTGGAGGGAGGGGATATGCAAATTTTTTGTAAATCTATAATAACGATAGCTTGACATTGTTACTAATGCACAGCACCACTTTCTGAGTATTTCTAATTTGTGGTGCCATCTGTATGCAACAATGGATAGTCTAGTTGTGCCCTTATACAGTTAATATAGAACAGAATTTCTATATTAACAGACGATTGCAGATTGTGCATCCAACCTAAATGAACAGGGGAAATTAAGTAATCCTCTGCCCCTCTGAAACAAAATATGTATAAATAAGGAAATACTTTATTAAACTTATTAATATTAAATTTATTTTTAAAGTTAAATACTTATTTAAACTGCTTCATTTATTTTTCATAATCAGAATATTAGGTTTTACAGGAGGGAAAAATCAGAACAGTAAATTGATCCAATTCAGATTATGATTAGCTGCATGTTTTTAGAGTGAATCAGATACATATAACCAAAAATATTATAGTTTATTGTTAAATTATATTTAAATTTTTTTTTGAAAATGGGGAAAGTAATTGTACATTTCAAATTCTCTTTTTTAATGAATGCAATTTATTGGTGCAGAACAAATGAAGGTTATTTTTAAACTTTTCAATTCTTCTATACAGTTCCTTACTATTATTAGTTATATTCTTTTGTAGTTGTTAGTATAGTTATTAAATTTATGAAATGCATTAAAGCTATGAGAAAAACTACATATGCAAGGTGTGACAATAAAGTAATGAGAATTTTTTATTGACTTACAAAATATATCTTAATATTAAACAGATTAAAACTTAATTATAACCTTCAAAATAATCTCCTTGGGCTTCTATATAATGTGCCATATATTTGTTTCCAGCTGTCAAAGCAGATATGGAAATAATTTTCAATTAGGTTGATTAGAATATTAGTCATGGTCTTTGAATTGCTCTACTGTTCCAAAACAAGCTTTTAGGTGAGTTTTCAGTTTGGGGTATTAAAAAAAGTCAAATGGTGATAAGCAGGACTACTGAGGCTGTTCGAGCACTGTAATTTGATTTTTTTCCAGAAAAGTTTACATCTATAGTGCTCTGTCAGCTGGAGCTTTGTCATGTTGCAAAATACAATTGTCAGGGAACAGTGCCAATCTCACAAATGAATCTTAGCCACGTCTCAATGAAGAAGATTTATAAGGTCTTATTCTGAAAAATTTCATTGTCCGACGCGTGGTACAATAGTAGCACGCTCTGGCATGAATCTGGAGAGATGCGGGTTCGATTCCCGCCGTGTCGGCGATGAATTTTTTCGGAATCTTTTAATTAAAGTTTGATGTCTATCTGAACAGGGAATACTGTGCATTCACTTTGGATTGATCTGAAAATGAATGTCTTGGATATGGAAGCAAAATAGACTTCCTTGCTACAGAAGTCAACCGTCATTGAATGTTTAACCCCCCCCCAGAAGAATATAATTTTTTTAAATTATGAGTTTTCATGTTTATATTGAATGATTTTAAAGGCTAACTCCCCCCCCCCCCTCAGTACCTTGGCTGTGCCACACAGACGATATAACGCTGTTTTTTTTTTGCTTTGGTCATAAACCATTCTATACTTTGCCAAGATTGCCAAACTTCAACACCCAAAGAAAAAAATCATAATGTTTAATAAAAAGAGCAGCCAAGGAAGTTTTTTTCTATTTCATAACCAGTTCAAAAAATTCTGTGAATGTGAGAAGTCCAAGTCACTTTGTATAACACTGGCTGTGGTTTAAATATACAATGCTGAAAAGAATCATTAAAAGAAATAAAAATCATATTTCAGGTTGATTATTTTATTATTTAGGTGGAAATTTCCTTTAGATAAATATATAATTTAACAATTTTTATTCATTAGGTTTTCCAAAATGAAGCCTTAATTGTATAGTGCGATCTTTTTTTTCATCATATATTGAAAAAGGCATATTAAAATCAATATGCTTGTAAATTGGTTTATATTATTTATTTTCATAAAATTTATAATTAAATTCTGCTTAATTTGGTATATAGCATGAGCTATTTCTGGTTGTTTATTTTTAAAAAAAAATTCTAAAGTTGATTTGTTTATCTGATTCAAAACAATTAGCTAAAAGCCTGAAATTTTCTCAAAGTATGGTACCGAGAAAAAAATTGCTTGAAACCAAAGAAATAATATTTGCGTTATTCAGAAATAGCCTTTCTATTCAAGTGCATTATACTGATTTCTGACTATTAGTTTTTTGTTTTAATAAATTTTTATTTGTATTGCCCTATGCATTTTTTGCTACCATTGAAATAAAACTTGTAAGCTTTTTTTGTTAAATATTTTATTTTCAGAAAATCCAGAATTAAATGCTGATTAATTTGGCATATAACGTGCCATAATTCCTTTTATTAGTTATTTGGGAAAAAAGTTTTAAAGTTAATTTTTTTTGGCTGAGCATAGGGAGAAAATAGCTTGGCCTCTGGATGGAAATCAGTTTTTCAGGCTGGACACTAGAAGGGTTAATAACCCATTATTTTTTTCACCATTACATTGCACAAGTATCATTTATACACATATATATATTCACATGTTTACAGTTACTAATGCATATTTATTTGCCTTGTCATGGGCTATTACTTTTTAATACCCATTAGAGTTGGATTCAGCATTCACAGGTTCTGATTTTAGTCTCCTCAATACTAAATAAAAATTAAAAAATAATGGAACAAACTCACCATGTTATGTGGTTATAAAGCTACTACATCCAAAGTTATGTGTATTCCAGACTGTTGTACCTTCAGTAGTTAGGAAGTGTGACTATAGTCCTAGGAGTAGTAGTATCTTGTGCACATAGTTGGTAGCAATTTTGCAACATTTAAAAAGGAAACAAAAAACTACAATTCAAGTTTCAGTGGAGTTCTGGTTCATCATCTTCATGGATGTAGGATACTATCCTGTATGCTAGGCCTATAAGTAGTTAGTGATTGCATTGTGGTGCAGTATATTAAGTCAGGGGGGAAACTGTTTTGAAAGAAACAAACAGCAAATAGTGTGAAGGTATATGCATTGATTTTTATACAGTCCTAGAACTTTATGGACATATGTTGTATAAAAAAATCTTTAAAATTTGAACATAATTATAGTCAATATTAAGTAAAATATAGTCAAATGAATAATTTGCACGTGTAATAAGTTTATATTTTAGGAACTCAACATATTGTATATTGTAGGAACTCAACAGCATATCGATCCTTTGAAGAGAAAATGGGATCTGCGTACAGTAACGTCAAAGTAAGTTACTGACTTATGCAATAAAATTAACATAACTTCAGACTATAAAACATTGATTAATTGTACAAAATATGAAATCAATCCATATTCAATATACTAGACTATATGCTAGGCCTATAAGTAGGTAGCATTGAAGGTTGGTGCAGTATATTAAGGCAGGTGGAAACTGTTTTGGAAGACACGGCAAATAGTGTGAAGGTATTTGTGTTCATTTTAATAGAGTCCTAAAACTTTATGGACATAGGCTGTATAAAATCTTTAAAGTTTGAACTGAAATTAAATATAGTCGAATGAAAAATTATGGTGGGCCATAGTTCTCTCTTTAACATTAGTTTTGTACATATAGCTTTTAATGATGGAAAATTTTAGGTAAAGCGTAATGAATATTTTAATTGCTGAATGAATTTTTAGTGTTGATAATAGAGAATTATGTTATTTATAGATTATTTATAGACGACAAAGAATCTAAACAAGCCAATGATGATTCAATAGTTTAATTTGATGTATTAGTTTTATTTAGGCTGTTTAATGCACTTTACTCTAAAAAAAATCTACGTATACACAAAAAAAATTAAATGTTCTGCTCTAATCATCAAAATTAAAGATTTAGTGATTATACAATATAGAAAAAAATATAGAAAAAATAGAGATTTAATGTTGCATTACTAAGAAAACAATCCATGTAATACATAGAAGAAATCAGTAATAGTTTGCCAGATCCCTATATATAGCACAAAGGAAAAGAAATTAAAGATTTTAGTATTTTAAAATATATTACAATAGTGAAGTAATTTAGAAGTATGGTAATATTAATGTAAAATTGTTTTATAAAGTTTGAAAAAAAATAAAGTAAAATTTACATTTATTAGAAAAAAAATGTAAAAATTTTCACTGGCCTTTTATTTCCTTTAAATTTGTGTTATTGCTTAGAATTAAATGCTCTTTTATTTGGTATGTACCATAGCTAATTTCTATTTGTTAGTTACTTAAGATTAATGTTCTAGTTCTATTTATTTTTTTCTTGTTGAAAGCATTTCACAATTCAGCCACCATGCAGAGTTCATTATTAGAAAATCAGCACAAGCAATGATGGGTGCAGTACCTTCAATAGTTAGGAAGTGTGATTCTAGTCCTAGGAATAGTGTCTTGTAATCAGTATAAGTAATCCTTCCTAGAACTATGGCCCATAATAGTGTTTAATTTGGCCCACAGAGTGTTTGTGAATCCGTAAAATACAAAAATAGTAATTTTAACATTTATATTCTTATTAATACATATTTTGTCTGTGTTAATTTAATAATTGTATCATTAGTACAACTCAAATAATGTAAATGACAAAAACTACCTATCTAAAAATTTGGCCTGTCTAATAATATTGCACATCACCACTGGCTTAAAGAGTTAAGCTTCTGAGCATAATTTTCTAAGAAAGCCAAATCACTGAAATGATATAAATTCAATATTTTGAAATCTATAGATGATCTCAAATTCCATTCTTTTGATTTTCTCATTATGTATAATAAATCACCAACTAAGTGAAAAAAACAAAACAAAATGTGATCTTGTTTAATTCCAGTTGAAATGTTGAACTGATCACTACAGGTTCTACCAGTTTATATTAGATTCCCTTTCACTGTGGGGTATCTGAGAATGATAAAGTTGAAAAGGCACTAAAGAAGGTTTTGATTTGACCTCTCCCATCATTATCAACGTAGTTCGCTTATACTTTTATGCTTCTAAAATTAAGAAACTTTTCGCTAGGACTGTATAGTATCTGAGAGACAGAAACTAGAATGAAAGTTTCTCCAGCTTTAAAATTGAGAGTACTATTTTGATGTACCAAAACATCTCAAAACTTTATCAGGAACAATG
This sequence comes from Ryuthela nishihirai, assembly GCA_038380435.1. NCBI lineage: Eukaryota > Metazoa > Arthropoda > Arachnida > Araneae > Heptathelidae > Ryuthela > Ryuthela nishihirai. Next base: position 18,685,691 of record JAWZYU010000022.1, read on the forward strand.
ACATTAAATCAATTTTGATTCTTTCTATACATATGTAATATTAGCATCCTCTGCAGAGAAGTCCAAACCTCAGTTCACAGGTTTCAATCTGGGATACTAACTTTAAAATATCTCTACCAAGAAAACGAGATAGACTTTCCTTTCTGTGAAATCTGTAATATCAATGATGACATGGAATGGAACATTGACCTATGCTGGTACAAGAAATTTGACCTGCAAAGAAAACATTTCAAGACTCCATCAGCCACTTTGGACATCAATTTTGCAACTGACATTATTTTGAATTAAGCTTCCTTTTCTTTCTTGGCAAGAATCTTTCAATCTTTCCAAATTTGTTGTAAGTGCTAAAATTGCTCCCTGATTCTTCACCTTCTCTTTGGAATGCTGCCCATTTTGCTTCAACAAGATATACCTAAAATGGGCCAAGTATTTTCATCAACTTGAGCCACATTGATGTTTGCCAGTGATATTACTGCTTCTGTGAATTCTTCCTGTGCTGGAGTCTCTCTCCTTTATTTTGTTCCTCTTTTTCAGTGTGTTGGTAATGCCTGGGAAAAAAAAATTACCAAGTGTCATCAACACTTCCCTACTCTCACTTAAATTCAAACTTCTAGTGTTATAGAACTTCCCTACTCTCACTTAAATTCAAACTTCTAGTGTTATAGATAGAGCCATCCTTATTTTAACTAACTCTTCGAGTAGTCTATAACACCTCAGAATCATCCATCAATTGTACTGATCAGCAAAGTCGAAAGTTTTCTTGAAATCTACAAAAACTGGTCACTGCTGATATTGGAAATCCTAAGAATTTCTTACCAATCTACAGGAGCAAAAAAGTTTGTCCTATGTAATCCAGCAACTTATGTAAAAGTAGTGTCTCGGCAAACATTGTGAATTTCAAAGGTATCTGTCGAGCAAAAGTTTAATTCTATTAATTTCAATTATGCAAAGAATATTTCAAAGAATATAAAGAGATTCATTGCTCTAAAATTATTGCAAGAATACAATCACCTTTCTTGAAAATATGAACAATTTAAATCTCTAGTAAAATCCTTAGGGATGAGACCTTACTTGTACAAAATATTCAGCATTTTGTTAAGTTACATGACCTTCTATCAGTCTCTTAGTATTTAAGCCATGATTTCATCAGTACTTAGTTTGGTGTGTTTTTAAGTTTATTGAAATAACTTCTGATTAGATTCCAATATTAAAGCCAGAAATAGTTTTTGTCAGTTACAAACAACGAAAGCAGAACTAATAAATAACATTTTTCAGAAAATCATTAAAGTGTCTAGACTTTGGCAGGAGGGAATTCTTATTTTTAATTATCATGGTATCTTTGTTCTTCAACAAGATAATGCCTAAAATGGGCCAAGTATGTTTGTTAGTTTTCATCTGCACTTTTTAATATTTATTGCCTGACTGTAAGATTTAAGTGTGTACATCTGGTTTGTTCATATATTCCTTTCTATCAGAAATATTACTATAGGAACTTTTTTACTTCTTTTGACAAATAGGATTTTTGCTTTGAATTATAGCCAATTTATAGCAACTTCATTCTTCCTCAACCTCATTGATAGTAATTAAATAATATGTTAATGACCAAGGATATATTTCATTCGATATATTTCATTGCTGGTTCCTCAGTTTTGGTAATAAATGACAAGAGAGCACTTTCTAATATATTATGTCTCTGTAGAATATTTCAGAAATTTTGCTCTCATATAGGAGGGGTGATCATTTAATTTGTGGACTGATGCCATAAGTACTCGTACATAGCACATTTTCCAAAGTAACACTAGATGGCGCTGTGCATGACTGCTGCAAAGGAGGCTCTATGTGGCAAGGTCATTTGGCATCGACTTCTGTTGTGTTAAGACTGATTTGAGTTGCATGTCATCGACATTCGTTCAGAATGTCAGAAATTCGGATGGAACAGTGGTATGTCATTCGTTATTGTTTTTGGCGAAGCCTTAGTGCTGCTGCAACTGTTGAAGAGATGAGTGAAGCCTATGGTAATGACTGTCTTCTTAGGTCTGTCATTTTTAAGTGGCATAAGTGATTCAAAGAAGGACTCGAATCTGTTGCCGATGACCAAAGACCCAGCCAGCCTTCTTCCTCAATAACTTGGCAATCCTGGCAATCCTGAATGAAACAAAATAAAGACTTCATGAAGTGGCTGTGAAAATGTCAATTTCATACCAAAGCACTCATGCGATTGTAACAACCCATCTAAAAATGTCATGAATCTGTGCTCAATGGATCCCACACAGTTTGACTAGAACAAAAAAAAAAAGGGGGTACAGCTGTGCAAGGAGATACTTAATCATTTTGAAAGCCGGGGTCCAACCTTGATGAGTCAAATTGTGACTTGTGATGAAACTTGGATCTTTCACTACAATACCAAAACAAAGCAACAATCAAGTAAATGGAAGCATCCCAATTCACTGGGACCCAAGAAAATTCGGGTTTCTCATTCAGCTGGGAAACAAATGGCTCTTGTGTTTTTTTGACATCAAAGGTGTTCTTGTTATTCACTTTGTGCCTCGTTGAACAACCAGGAATAAGAAAGCCTACTTGACAGTTCTCAGAACCAAACTTCAGCATGTCATTCGTGAAAAATATTCGGAACTTTCTGGTGTGACTTGGTTTCTCCATCACGACGTTGCCAGGCCCCATAGGGGCGGGGGTGGCTCAGTCGGTAGCGTGCCAGGCTCGTAATCTGTAGTTCCCAGGTTCGAGTCCCAGCTGCGTCAGCGTTGAGATTTATCTCCGCTAAATTCCCCGCCCTTCCCACGGTCAGTAGGGGACACCGATGGGCTTGGAAAGACAGCTGTCCGTCGGATGGGATGTTAAGCCGTGGCCCCATGTGTGGGAGAGACATACCCTGTGCACGTTAAAGAACACGCTGCATGGCCTTGACGGGAGGCTAAAAGCCTGTCTCCCAACAGCTGTTCCAGTGGGTCCCCTCCCCCAACCTTCTCTGAGCCTTCGGGGTCCTTGTGACCTGGCCATTTAGCCCATGGTGTGCAAAAAAGTGCCGCTCAGAGGTAAAACAACCCAACAACCCAGGCCCCCATATAATTAATGGACCTGGCGTATATTTTTTGCTAATATTGAGCAACGTGATCACTGCCATGGGTGCTGAGGTTCTGCCACATCCTCCATATTCCCCGGACTTAGCACTCTGTGATTTTTTTCTCTTTCCGTGACTGAAAAAGCTTTGAAAAGGAAACATTCCGCATCCAATGGCAAAGCTTGCAGAGCCACAACGACAACACTTCTCATACTTTCGAAAAATGGCTTCAAAGATGCTTTTAATGCATGGGTACAATGATGGCAAAAATGGGTGAAGTTCGAGGGAGAGTATTTTGAGAAAGACAAATGCCAGGAAGATTCAGAGGATAATGTTTAATGTAACTTTTTGCTTCTGTCCACGAATTAAAGATCATGTTATGTAGTTATGGATATGCTATACTTTTCTTGGTGTGGAAATTTATCAACAGAAAACACATTTTTGAGTGCAGTTGTGTACTTTTTGCTGGTTCAAAATAGTGGTTTTCATACCATAATTGTTTTGTAATATATGGATTTTATAAGCTAGACAACAGTTTTGATATTTCTGGATTGTTCTGTGGTAGCAAAATCTATTGGAAAATAAGAAAATATACCAACATCTTCTAGTGTTAGCTGTGCAGATAACTGTGTAGATAGCCTTCAAGTGAAGTGCCATAATTAATAAAAATTTAATTTTCTTTTTTAGAATATATTGTCTATGTATATGGATTAGTTTTAGTTCCATAGTTTTTAGCCTTTACAACTATTCTATATTTAAAGCTTATTTTGCTTTTCACTGTGTATGCTAAAGTGTGTAATATTCCTAATTAGGTTGCTGAAACTTGGCTTTAAATACACTTATTGTTATAGAACTCTCCATTGTTGGTGGTGTTCATGCTTACCATTTGGTTTTTACATTTATTTTCACTAATTTTGTTTTCTTTGTAAAATTCGAAAAAAAAAATAAACAAAATTAAGGATAGAAGTGGGAACATAAACTCCAACAATGAAGAGGCCCATAATAAACCAGAGCTGGATGAAAACAAAGGTATGTAATCATTAACTTAAGCAAATTACAATTATGCAATTGTGCAATTTGTCAAAGCAGCGAAACTTTGTAGTGAAGCAGGAATCACTGTATAAGACGGGGCGGGGGTGGCTCAGTCGGTAGCGCGCCAGGCTCATAATCTGTAGTTCCCAGGTTCAAGTCCCAGCTGGGTCAGCGTTCAGATTTATCTCCACAAAATTTCCCCGCCCTGCCCACGGTCAGTAGGGGACACCGATGGGCTTGGAAAGGCCGCCGTCCGTCAGATGGGACGTTTAAGCCATGGCCCCCTGTGCGGGAGAGCCATACCCTGTGCATGTTAAAGAACACGCTGGATGGCCTTGACGGGAGGCTACCATCTGTCTCCCAACAGCTGTTCCAGTGGGTCCCCTCCCCCAACCTTCTGTGACCTGGCCATTTATGCCACCATGTGACCTGTGACCCCACCATGTGACCTGACCATTTAGCCCATGGTGTGCAAAAAAGTGCTGCTCAGAGGTAAAACAACCCAAACAACTGTATAAGACATAATAGGTCTCCGAGACATTGAATTGTTAAAGTATGCATTTTTTTTAAGACACATAAACATATAAAAGATAACTGAAAACAGTTGCTATTTTCCCTATATGAGAATAAATTTGTAAGTGAAATAGAAAAAATATTTCAGGGTGGAGAATTTATAATCAAAACGTTAACCCCTTTTGGGTGGCAATAACCTGGTGTATCACTGCAAAGCAAGCAAAAAGAAACAGATAATTTTCACATCTGCATAATACTTAGCATTGTTTATATGTTCAAAACCATCAAATTGTTGGCTTTTTAATGACAGAAGAAAACTTGTTAAAATATGCTGACTTCTGCATTGTAATGAAGTAGCTGTGGGAATTGAATATAAGATATATAGTATCAACTTTTTAAATTACACCTGGTAACTCTAAAGTGCACTAAGCTCTCTGCTTTTCGTTAATTTTTTTTTTTTGCTTTCCCAAGTTTTTTTCCAGTATTATTTAAAATTTGTTAAAATTGTTTAAAATAACCCTTTTTGACATCATTATGCATAGGTAAACTTTGCCACTGATCTCTCTTGGTGCCCCAACACTGGATGTGTTGTATCTCTTCTGGATTTCATTTCTGCTTGTGTCGATTTGTGCATTATGTGATGAAGATCTAAACATATCAGCCTTCATGGAATAGTAGTCAGGCTTCTGTTCTTGCAAGTGTACTATTGTGTTAACTCTGAGGTAGGGTCAGCAAACTTGACTTTGGTCTTAGGAGAGGATGTTCTTGTATCAATCCTGTAAAAGCTGGGGCGGGGGTGGCTCAGTTGGTTGCGTGCCAGGTTCGTAATCTGTGGTTCCCAGATTCGAGTGCTAGCTGGGTCAGCATTGAGATTTATCTCCCAAAATTCCCCATCCTGCCCATGGTCAGTAGGGGACACTGCTGGGTTTGGAAATGCTGCTGTCCGTCAGATGGGATGTTAAGCCATGGCCCTGTGTGTGGGAGAACCATACCCTGTGCATGTTAAAGAGCACACTGGATGGCTTAATGGGAGGCTACCATCTGTCTCCCAACAGCTGTTCCAATGGGTCCCCTCCCCCAACCTTCTCTGAGCCTTCAGGCTCCATATGACCTGGCCATTTAGCCCATGGTGTGCAAAAAAGTGCCGTTCAGAGGTAAAACAACCCAACCCTGTAAAAGTTAGTAGTAGTTTCTAGGATGCTTCTCTTTCTATACATAGTCAATGAAAAGAACAAAAAGCAAAGATGTGCATCAAGAAAGCCAAAAAATAAAAACTTTTATAGCAGGATGCTCATGGTAAAAAATTTAAAGTTGGGCAGAAGCCTAAGACATCTTTTGAGTTAATGAATATTTTTCATGCTTCTTTATTAGCTGATATAGTGAAATAGGCGTATACACCTAAAGACTAAAATTAGGCTGTATAATAGTTTGGTTCTTTCTAGGATTAGTTATGGTAGTGAAACTTGGACACTTTGTAAACAAGATAACAGGAAACTAGATGCTTTTGATTCCAGATGCTTACGCAGTATCTTGGGCATTAGGTGGTTCAACTTTGTAACTAATGATGAGGTTACGCAAAGGAGTTTGCAACCTCCTTTAAGCAGCATATTGTGCAGAGAGAGACTCCGTTGGTTTGGCCATGTTGCCCGTATGAATAATTATAGATTGGCGAATAGGGTTATGAACAGTGTGCCTAAAGGCCTCAGAAAGAAGGGGAGACCTAGGATGCGGTGGGCCGACAATGTCAAAGAGGACCTTGTTAGAATTGGTGTGCAGTGGCCAGATGCAGTAGATGTAGCTCAGGATAGACTTGCTTGGAGAACTAAATTGCGCGGTCTGGTTGGACCTCCGTAGCCCATGGCTGCTTGAGGATGATGATGATGATTAGGAGCTGGACTGAAAAAAAGTTTTTTTTTTCAATTTGAGGTATAGTGACCAATTTGAGGTATAGTACAATTTGAGGTATAGTGAACCAACCCCATATCTTATGTGCTAGAGTGGAACCATCCACTAAACCCAATCCTATCTTAGTGAATTAGTAAAATTTTTTGATCTTTCAATGAGAGCCTTTTTGATTATAATACATAGATTAAAATTCTTAACTTCAGAATCTAGTCTAAAATTCATCTAATTCAGCTAAACAGTGTAGTTATGTAACAAAACAAGGAATAAATTGAATGAGAGTTGTGTTATTTTCCATAAATGAAATTCTAGATTGTAGAATGTCATGCAGAAGAATTCAGGAAATGCAAGTTTTCTTGTTCATAAATCAGCCATCAGATGACCTTAAGCTGCTGACAAAGCGAAATAAATTCTTGATTATCTCAAGTGACTTTAAAATATTATACATATGAAGTAGAATCTTATACTTGGTGACACAGTTGTGATACAAATTTTGAAAACATACAGATTTGCATGATAGAATCAGGTGGGAATTTTTCAAGGTCATTTCATTTTACTGGAATGCAAATAAAGAATTTTGTGAGATTCAGTGACTTATGAAAACCCACTGGCTGGTGTAATGGGGAATGACTCGTATACAGAGCTATCAGCTGCACCAATTTGTTTCGAATTTTGACTGAATTTTGTTTTAAAGTCTGAACTATCATTAAAGTGTAGTAAATAAAAATAAAATTTCTCTATAGTAGTGTAATTAAAAGTATCTGACTCATCGAATCAGATTTTAATATAAAAAATGATATATTTTAATAGTACAATAAATAATATTTATTGCTTCTCTATGAAAAACTGTGTTGCCACTTGGAAGATTAGCCTAAAATGTAAGTCCACATCAGCAGTCTTCAGTTGGGGAAACTGATAATTAAAGATTGTGCTGATAAAAATCTAATGATTTAAGTTTTGGACTAACCTTTCATATAACAAGTGGCAATCAATAAAACAGCTTTGATGTAACAGTATCTTTTTACAGTTACTGAAATTTTCTCATTTATTATATAGACAAGAATGTCCAACTCGAGAAGTACCAGCTTGTACAGCTTTGAAGAAGCCCTAAATGGTTCTGACAGGCGAACTTCGGGATTTTCTTCAGCAGCCACCACACCTACCATTCCTGAGCGAAAACCAATTCCTTAACATCATGTTTGTCAAAGATTGGGTTAAACGAGCATTTCTCTCTCTTTATCTGTATATAGTTGTCCTAGGTGATTTAAAGTGGGATTATCTTTTTTTCTGTGTTTTCATGTAGTGCCTGACAGCTTTTTCTCTTTAGTAAAATCCAGTTTTAATATGAATGATGTATTTTAAATATAGGTGAAAAATAATTAGTTGAAAAAAAAATTGTTGAATCTCGCCATAAATTTATTTGATGTCTAATATTGCTACTCACTGTATAAAAGGTATTTATTTTTAAATGTAACATAATTTAAATTGTCCTTATGCCACAGCTTTTTCTCAAACAGCACTTGGTGGCAAGTTGAAATATATGACTGATTAATGACTTTGTCTTTCTGTGTATTGCCGGTTATTCTGAAAGGCCAAAAAAAACAACCACCGTGTAACAATTTCCGTCTGTAGTGGTATTAAATTAACAATAAAATAACACTGATAAATCATTTGTCCTTAAATACTTCATAGTCATGTTTTGTATATTTTTCTAAAAATATTGTGCCTTAATAGCTAAGAACTTAGCCAAAATATTTTTCTTTGATAATATTTTAGTGAAAGCAAATTAACATAAAAAGAGTTCTGTTTATTTTACTCCATGTTTATTTTTTAGATGCAATGGCAAAGAAACCACATGTGCAAATGAAACCCAAAATGCCTTATTTACAAATACACTAGGCCCTTAGATTTTTGCTGGGGTATATAAAATTGGTGTAAATGAAAACAAAATTATAGTATATTTCAATTAGATGTGTTCCAAGTGTACGAATATTGACTCTCATATATTAATACAAAAATTTAAATATAAACATTATATAATAAAATAATAAATACCCCCTCAAGCAGCTGCTTGCCACAGAGGTCTGACAGGAGCCTGTCAGTTTACATGCCATAGTAGAAGATCTGTGAGGATGTCAGGACCTCAGCAGAAAAACAACACACACATCCATGCCTTAACCCGGGGCTTGAACCCGGTCCCTTAGATCAATAGCCAAGCGTGCTAACCACTCGGCCACGGGACGGCTACACTATGTTGAAAGGTTAGCATGCTTGGCTACTGATCTAAGTGACCTGGGTTCGAGCCCTGGGTAAGGCATGGATGTATGCGTCGTTTTTTTGCTGAGGTCCTGCCATCCTCACAGACCTTCTAATATGGCATATAAACTGACAGGGCATATAAATAAATACCCCCTCAAGCAGCTGCTTGAGGGGGTATTTATTTAATTATTTATTTATTTTTTTGTGGCTTGACACTTCCATGTTATGTGAATGGAAAGCCACTTTCAAAGCTCCCTAACATTGAAAATAAACCTTTTACATAAAAACTGTTATTGGCGAAAAATTGTAGATATCACTCAAATCTCTCTAAATATATTTCCTGTGGCCGAGTGGTTAGCGCGCTTGGTTTCTGATCTATGGGACCTGGGTTCGAGCCCCGGGTAAGGCATGGATGTGTGTGTTGTTTTTCTGCTGAGGTCCCGCCATCCTCACAGACCTTCTTCTATGGCGTATTAAACTGACAGGCTCTTGTCAGATCTCTGTGGCAAGCAGCTGCTTGAGGGGGTATTATTATTTTATTTAATATTAGTTTAATATTTAAAGAATGAATGGAAGCTGAAGCATTTATCTTCAACTTTTGACACGTTAAAAAAATACTTCAATAGATAAAACCAACATTTGTAACAATTTGTTCACTAACATAAATATCTGAAATTTGTATGACGATTTTTTAAAGATTTCATCAATTTGGAGGCGCTGTGAAAGTGTCTGCTGCTGTTAAATGGTCCGTCTTCAATGACTCTTTAAATATTGATCGAAGATTGTTGAAAATTGACACTATGTCACATTGCCTCCAAATTGATGAAATCCTAAAAAATCGTCATAAAAACTTCAGATATTTCATTTGTTAGTGAACAAAGTTTTACAAGAGTTGTGTTTTATCTATTGAAGTATTTTTTCACAAGTGTCAAAAGTTGAAGATAAATGCTTCAGCTTCCATTCATTCTTTAAATATTAAACAAATATTGTGGAAAATATATTGTGAAAAAAATTGTTGAATCTCGCCATAAATTTATGTGATGTCTAATATTGCTACTCCAATATATCTATATATATATTATAGAGAGATTTGAGTGATATCTACAATTTATCGCCAAAACAGTTTTTGCGTAAAAGGTTTATTTTCAATGTTAAGGGAGCTTTGAAAGTGACTTTCCATTCACATAACCTGGAAGTGTCCAGACACTTTTTTCAACATAGTGTACATGCATTAAAATCACATTTATTTCGTAATAAGTACCTGTATAATATAAATAGGTATGTGTTACTGACACAGATACTTATTACTGACGAGAGGAAGGTCCTAGTTGTAGATTGTCAGGGTTGACTGGATCATCTTCTGCCTTATTTGGAATCTGTTAAAGGCTTTTCAGGTTTATTTTTTAAAATAAGAAAGGAGGGTTGTTTTCATTACTTGATGACTCATTTCATACAAAACATGGCAGTAAGACTGCAACATTGCACTGATTCCTCTTCTAATATGGGATGTTAAGTCGTGGCCCCGTGTGCAGGAGAGCCATACCCTGTGCACGTTAAAGAACACGCTGGATGGCCTTGACGGGAGGCTATCATCTGTCTCCCAACAGCTGTTCCAGTGGGTCCCTCCCCCAACCTTCCCTGAGCCTTCGGGGTCCATGTGACCTGGCCATTTAGCCCATGGTGTGCAAAAGAGTGCCGCTCAGAGGTAAAACAACCCAACGTTAAAGAACACGCTGGATGGCCTTGACGAGAGGCTACCATCTGTCTCCCAAAAGCTGTTCCAGTGGGTCCCCTCCCCCAACCTTCTCTGAGCCTTCGGGGTCCTTGTGACCTGGCCATTTAGCCCATGGTGAGCAAAAAAGTGCCACTCAGAGGTAAAACAACCCAACCCAAACCTCTTCTAATAGAACAGCTTCGTTCCCATTCACAATGAGAGTAACTGCTCCATTTTTACCTATCTTCCTGTTGCTTTTGGCTTTGACATTTATCGTTCAGTTGGTTTGTGGATTTGACAAAACGTTGTTCCACCATGACTTTATAACGCGATGGAGAAACTTAATGATTTTTGTGCCAAATGAAAGCCTGTGACGCGGGGAGTGTCATAGGAAAAAATTGACCCCATGCTTTCTTCCCCCCTAAAAAAAGGAGGAAATGTTAAAATTATTCTTAAGCTATATCTCCAGTACGCAGAGGTCGAAAGTAACAAGCTATATGTCTAATGAAACCTTCTGAGCATTCTGACACGGAGAATGTCGTAGGCTGCGAAATTGACCCCCATGCTTTCTTCCCCCCGTAAAAAAAGGGGGATGAAAATTATTGTTCCCCTATATCTCCTGAATGCAAGTGCGGAAAGCTTGTGACGCTGGGACTGTCATAGACAAAAAAACTGACCCCATGCTTTCTTCCTCCCTAGGAAAGGTGAAACAATTGTTCCTGTTAATATAAATAGTATTTATGCTCTCCACAATGCGAATGCCAAAAGTAACAAGCTATGCATCAAATGAAAGCTTCTGAAGCTGGGAATGTAGACTATGAAATATTGACACACCTATGCTTTCTTCCCCATTAAAAAAGGGGGACAATGCGAAAATGATCCTCTATATCGCCTGAATGCGAGAGCAGAATGTAGCGAGTTAAGTACCAAATGAAAGCTTGTGACAGGGGGAGTGTGTCATAGCCTATAAAAAATGCCCCCACCCTAAAAATGGGTGGCGGGGGTGTCTCAGTCGGTAGCGCGCCAGGCTCGTAATCTGTAGTTCCCAGGTTCGAGTCCCAGTTGGGTCAGCATTGAGATTTATCTCCGCAAAATTCCCCGCCCTGCCCACGGTCGGTAGGGGATACCGATGGGCTTGGAAAGGCCGCCGTCCGTCGGATGGGACGTTAAGCCGTGGCCCGTATGCGGGAGAGCCATACCCTGTGCACGTTAAAGAACACGCTGGATGGCCTTGACGGGAGGCTACCATCTGTCTCCCAACAGCTGTTCCAGTGGGTCCCCTCTCCTAACCTTCTCTGAGTCTTCGGGGTCCATGTGACCTGGCCATTTACCCCATGGTGTGCAAAAAAGTGCCGCTCAGAGGTAAAACAACTCAACCCAAAAGGGGGGGAGGTAAATGTGCTCGATGTTTATGAGTCATATCAAATAGTTTGAAGGTAGGTGTTTTTAGTGACAAAAAAAAATGTAAATTGAAAATTTTTAAAAATACCTATCTTCTTAGAGCCGTCCCGTGGTTAGTGCGCTTGGCTACTGATCTACGGGACCTGGGTTCGAGCCCCGGATAAGGCATGGATATTGGTGTTTTCTGCTGAGGTCCTGCCATCCTCTCAGATCTATTGTAGCATATAAACTGACAGGCTCCTGTCAGACCTCTGTGGCAAGCAGCTGCTTGAGGGTGTATTTATTATTTTATTTATATCTTATAGGGTCCTGAAAAGTAGAAAATAAACCTGAAGCATGTTGATGGTGCAATCAGTCACTGAGTTCGTATTTGCTTCGAAGGAAGATAGCGCACCGATTTACCTACTCGACAAGATTGCTGGCACTCATCTTCCTTTGCAGCGAATATGAACTCTGACTGATTGCACCATTGACAGGCTTTAGATTTATTTTCTACTTTTTAGGAGCCTATAGGAAGATATGTATTTTTAAAATTTTTTAATTTATATTTTTTCCAATCACACGATCATGTGAGTATCAGTATTTCTTCTTGCAGTTTCCATAGTTTTTATCAGCATTTTAGATGATTGTTGTTACAGGGGAGGCAATATGTAGCTCCCTACAAATTGTGGAATGTGATTGCTCACCCTCAATTCTTCTAATTTCCATCTTTGCTTGGACTTTAGCAACATTTTCACAGGCAGTTGCACTTCTGCTTTTACAACCAGACGTGTTGTATTGTTTTACCTCTGAGCGGCACTTTTTTTTGCACACCATGGGCTAAATGGTCAGGTCACATTGACCCTGAAGGCTCAGAGAAGGTTGGGGGAGGGGACCCACTGGAACAGCTGTTGGGAGACAGATGGTAGCCTCCCGTCAAGGCCATCCAGCGTGTTCTTTAACGTGCACAGAGTATGGCTCTCCCGCACACGGGGCCACGGCTTAACGTCCCATCCGACGGACGGCGCCCTTTCCAAGCCCATCGGTGTCCCCTACTGACCATGGGCAGGGCGGGGAATTTTGCGGAGATAAATCTCATCGCTGACCCATCTGGGACTCGAACCTGGGAACTACAGATTACGAACCTGGCACGCTACCGACTGAGCCACCCCCGCCCCACACCCAGACGTAGTTCCAGTTTTATTTTTTATTTTAAAGAACAAATTTATTAAAAATTCTAAGGCACAATGTTAAAGTACAGAATAAACCTTGATAATATAGCAAAGATAATTATAAACACAGTGCAGTATTCTAGTTCACAAACCAAGTTTTAAAATAAATTCACCATTAAGTAAAGAGCTACTACGGAATGCAACATAGTACCTGTCTTTAATCTGAGACATTGCTTGGTTCGCCATTATTTATATCTGTTCACCAGAAATTCCCCGTCCTGTCCACGGTCAGTACCCCTACTGTCACCGATGGGCTTGGAAAGGCTGCCGTCCGTCGGATGGAACGTTAAGCCGTGGCCCCGTGTGCGGGAGAGCCATACCCTGTGCACGTTAAAGAACACGCTGGATGGCCTTGACGGGAGGCTACCATCTTGTCTCCCAACAGCTCTTCCAGTGGGTCCCTTCCCCCAACCTTCTCTGAGCCTTCGGGGTCCATGTGACCTGGCCATTTAGCCCATTGTGTGCAAAAAAGTGCCGCTCAGAGGTAAAACAATCCAAAGTTAAAGAACACGCTGGATGGTCTTGTTGGGTTGGGTTGTTTTACCTCTGAGCGGCACTTTTTTGCACACAATGGGCTAAATGGCCAGGTCACATAGACCCCGAAGGCTCAGAGAAGGTTGGGGGAGGGGACCCACTGGAAGAGCTGTTGGGAGACAGATGATAGCCTCCCGTCAAGGCCATCCAGCGTGTTCTTTAACATGCACAGGGTATGGCTCTCCCGCACACGGGGCCACGGCTTAACGTCCCATCCGACGGACGGCGGCCTTTCCAAGCCCATCGGTGTCCCCTACTGACCGTGGGCAGGGCGGGGAATTTTGCGGAGATAAATCTCAACGCTGACCCAGCTGGGACTCGAACCTGGGAACTACAGATTACGAGCCTGGCGCACTACCGACTGAGCCACCCCCGCCCCAGGTCTTGACGGGAGGCTACCATCTGTCTCGCAACAGCTGTTCCAGTGGGTCCCCTCCCCCAACCTTCTCTGAGCCTTCGGGGTCCATGTGACCTAGCCATTTAGCCCATGGTGTGCAAAAAAGTGTCGCTCAGAGGTGAAACAATCCAAAGTTAAAGAACACGCTGGATGGTCTTGTCGGGAGGCTACCATCTGTTTTCCAACAGCTGTTCCAGTGAGTCCCCCCAACCTTCTCTGAGCCTTCGGGGTCCATGTGATCTGGCCATTTAGCCCATGGTGTGCAAAAAATTGCCGCTCGGAGATAAAACAACACAACCCACTAAATATGGAAACGCCAAAATTTTTAACGAATGTTACAAGCGATCTGTTTATGGTATAAGTTTGAAGGTAGTGCACGTGGTAGTGTGTCAAGGGACAGTCCACTGACAGCAAAAAAGTTCCACTCAAAACAATCCAACCCAACCTTGAACATCCAGTGCTTGATGGGAAACTGCCATCTGTCTCCAAACTGGTTTACAGTGGGTTTTCTTCCCCTATCCTCTGAGCACTCAGGGTTGTTGCGAGCTTGCCATTAATAGCGCATTGTGCGCAAAAAAGTGCCGCTAAGAGGTGAAGCAATCCAACCATTTAACTTTTATAAAGAAATTATTGGATTGGATTGTTTCACCTCTGAGCGGCACTTTTTTGCACACCATCGGCTAAATGGCCAGGTCACAAGGACCCCAAAGGCTCAGAGAAGGTTGGGGGAGGGGACCCACTGGAACAGCTGTTGGGAGACAGATGGTAGCCTCCCGTCAAGGCCATCCAGCGTGTTCTTTAACGTGCACAGGGTACGGCTCTCCCGCACACGGGCCACGGCTTAACGTCCCATCCGACGGACGGCGGCCTTTTCAAGCCCATCGGTGTCCCCTACGGACCGTGGGCAGGGCTGGGATATTTTGCAGAGACAAATCTCAACGCTGACCCAGCTGGGACTCGAACCTGGGAACTACAGATTACGAGCCTAGTGCGCTACCGACTGAGCCACCCCCGCCCCGAAATTATTGGGAAAAGGAGGATATTAACTCAATCCTCTATTACACAATTCTTAAAGAAGCCTCCAGCTTGCACCTCACCTGAATCTTCAGAAGATTGGTTGGTTTTACCTCTGAGCAGCACTTTTTTTTTGCACACCATAGGCTAAATGCCCAGACCACAAGGACCCCGAAGACTCGGAGGTTGGGAGAGGGGACCCACTGGAACAGCTGTTGAGCGATAGATGGTAGCCTCCCGTGAAAGTCATCCAGTGTGTTCTTTAATCTGCACTGGGTATGGGCTCGCCCACACATGGGGCCATGGCTTAACGTCCCATCCAACGGACGGTGGCCTTTCCAAGCCCATTGGTGTCCCCTACTGACCTTTGGCAGGGCGGGGAGTTTTGTGGAGATAAATCTCAACGCTGACCCAACTGGGACTCTAACCTGGGAACTGCAGATTACAAGCCTGGCGCACTACCGACTGAGTCTTTCCGGCCCCCAACCAGAAGAAAAAAGGGATTGAAGAGGAATGGGATCTCGTATTCAGAAGAAGGGGCCAATTGAGAAGGATTGGGGAAGGGAAGCCATCGTTCAGCATCAAATGGAGAAGTTACCAAGCATCAGCTAGCTAGCCTAAAGGAACTTCTAACCCAGTTTTGCTTTTTATAAATTTTTATTATTTTTGAAGTGAATTAATAATTAAAATTTAGAGATGTAATTTTCTTTAGAATTTCTGTAAGTTACGAATATTTTGTGGAAGAATTGTTTCGACTTACGATACAAATTTAGGAAAGCATCTAGAGCGTAAAAAATGGGGCGAGGGTGGCTCAGTCGGTAGCGCGCCAGGCTCGTAATCTGTAGTTCCCAGGTTCGAGTCCCAGCTGGGTCAGCGTTGAGATTTATCTCCGCAAAATTCCCTGCCCTGCCCACGGTCAGTAGGGGACACCGATGGGCTTGGAAGGGCAGGCGTCCGTCGGATGGGACGTTAAGCCGTGGCCCCGTGTGTGGGAGAGCCATATCCTGTGCACGTTAAAGAACACGCTGGATGGCCTTGACGGGAGGCTACCATCTGTCTCCCAACAGCTGTTCCAGTGGGTCCCCTCCCCCAACCTTCTCTGAGCCTTCGGGGTCCATGTGACCTGGCCATTTAGCCCATGGTGTACCAAAAAGTGCCGCTCAGAGGTAACCCAACCTAGAGCGTAAATCGACCGTCAGTTGCATTTCTCATTGACTGCTCCTAGGTACAAAAAAATTTAAAAATACCGATGACTTATTTATAGCTCCTTCGTAAGCTTTCAGCATGTCCTCTGCATTATTGACAGAATTTTCATACATTTTTGAATGCCGAAGAACTTGGTGGCGAAAGTTACTGATTTTTCGGTGTCACTAAATTTTTCATCCAAGTTATTATTCTCCATGACTTTACGAAATGTGGACTAATGAAAACATTAAAATAATAGTATGGACCCCAATTTGCATAAAGTTGTTTGGTTAAAATTGCCGCGTTACGAGGTGTTAATATTTTTTTCCGCTGTGTTGACTTCGGTTGCTTTACCTCTGAGCGGTTGGGCCAGCCACTCAGAATCAAGATTGGTTGGTTGTTTTGGGTTTTATGGCGCATTGGCAACTGGGCCATAATGCGCCAAACAAAAGACAACATAAAAGATAAAAGACGTGCAACCCGCAACCAAGTAAAACCCGCAACCAATAAAAACAAATGAGCTAATTGTAAAAAAGTAAAACAACAAAGAACAAGTGTAAAAATACAGAGTAAAACAATAGAATATCAGGTGTAAGTGACCTGGAAAATATATACAATGTATAAGGTGGTAAAATCAAAATCCAGTAAAATATCCACGTCAAAAATATAAGTTAAATCAATCCCAGGTGTAAAAGACCTGGGCTATACAAAATATTAGGTAAAATCAAAATCTATTAAAATAACCACAATATTTTAAAAAGGAAAAAACTGAGGGTAAAAAGCTATGATCGGTTAAAAGATGTCCGAGTGTAAGAGGCTCGGACGCAAAATCATGAAAGGTAAAATACAATTTTCGTTCATTATTAAAAGCTTCGCATTCGACTAAAATGTGTTTGATTGTTAAAATGGTGTCACAAAACTCGCACTTGGGTTCGTCGTCCACCCGTAAAAGAAATGAATGTGTAATAAACGAATGACCCAAGCGGAGCCGAGCAAGTACAACTTCCTCCTTGCGATTCCTGTGGTAATAAGACTGCCATGGTTTGACGATAGGTTTGATCGCAAAGAGCTTGTTTGTAAGCTGTTCTGACCAAGATCTCTGCCACTGTGCCTGGAGCTCGGTGGTAAAACGCTGCCAGAAATCCAGATATGGAACCGGCAACGGAGAGCGGGATAGGGGCGTGGCTGACTTGGCAGCAGCATCTGCCAAGTCGTTGCCCCTAATCCCGACGTGACCGGGCACCCAACAGAAATGGATGGTGGTGGTGGCTGCCAGACGATGTAGTTGCTGGTGGATTTTAGTAAGAACAGGGTGAGGCCGATGCCTCACCGAGATCAAAGCCTGTAGCAAGCTAAGCGAGTCGGTGTAAAGCACACACCGACGATGATGCTTAGTCGCTACGTGGTCCAAGGCGAGACTGATAGCGTGCAACTCTGCAGTGAAGATGGAACACTGCAGTGGGATCTGGTCTGCAATGATTACATCACAGCAGACCATGGCTGATCCCACTGAAGTGCCGGACTTCGAGCCATCTGTAAAGACAGGCAAGAAGTCCGGGTGCTCAGCACGATGGCTGGCAAAGAGTTGCCGGTACACACAGTCGGGTGTAAAGGCCTTCCCGGTCCTGCACAGGGAAAAATCGCAGGAAGGGGAAACAGCGAGCCAAGGTGGAAGTGGCTCAGCTGTCGACTGTGCAACGCTATCGAGACTGGTGTTGATGTCTCTGAGGTAGCCTCGGACACGCAAACCAAAAGGACGAATGGCAGTCGGCCGATTATTGTAAAGCATTTCCCACTTCGGACTGAAAACGCAGTCCCAAGTGGGATGGCCAGGCAGGGATCGCAATTTAGACGCATATTGTAGGGACAACTGCTGACGGCGAAGAGATAAAGAAGGTTCGTCGGTCTCAACGTAAAGACTCTGGACCGGTGAGGTGCGGAAGGCTCCCGTGCAAATACGGAGAGCCTGATGATGGAGGGGATCCAGCACCTTCACCACCGAATCCCGGGCCGAGTCGTACACCTGGGATCCGTAGTCCAGTTTCAATCGGACAAGTGCACGGTACAGGCGGAGCAAAGAACATCGGTCCGCCCCCCAAGAGAGGGAGGAGAGGACCTTGACGATGTTCAATGCCCGCGTGCACTTGGACCTGAGATGACGTATGTGTGGTAAAAAGGTCAATTTCCGATCGAATATGAGACCGAGAAACTTGGTCTCCGCCACAACTGGAATGATGTTACCCCCGAGCCGCAGCTCGGGATCCAGATGAAGATTACGCTTGTGGCAAAAGTGCACACAAGCGGTCTTCTGTGGGGAGAACCGAAACCCGTTTGCCGTCGCCCAAACCGAAAGATTGTTCAGGGCAATTTGCAGTTGTCTTTCAATGACCCTCATGCTGGACGAAGAGCAAAAGATGCTAAAGTCATCAACATAGAGGGCATTGCCTACTGATGGAGGAAGTTGTCTAGTTATAGAATTAATCTTGACAGCGAAAAGCGTAACACTCAGAACGCAGCCTTGTGGCACCCCCTGTTCTTGGGGGTACGGCTGCGACAGAGTGTTACCGACACGGACACGAAAAGAGCGTGTCGATAAGAAGTTGGAGATGAAGATCGGCATGTGACCTCTTAAGCCGAAACTGTGGAGGTCACGAAGAATGCCGAATCTCCAAGCCGTGTCGTACGCTTTTTCGATGTCGAAGAAAATTGACACCAGGTGCTCTCTTCTTAAAAATGAATTTCTGATAGCCGATTCGAGGCGTATCAGATGGTCAAGAGTTGACCGTTGCCTGCGAAAGCCACACTGGGTGTTGGAAAGAAGGTTGTGATGTTCTAAATACCAGATGAGTCTGGCATTTACCATTCTTTCCAACACCTTGCACACGCAGCTCGTCAATGCGATTGGACGATAATTGGAAGGAATCTTGGGATCTTTGCCTGGCTTGGGGAAGGCCAAGACGATGGCCTCCAGCCAGGAGTCCGGAAACTGCTCCTCGAGAAAAATGCGATTGAAGAGATGGAGCAGCCGATCCTTACTCGATGGTGAAAGATGTTGGAGCATGGCATAATGGACATTGTCCGGCCCTACAGCAGAGGCAGGAGAAGAGTGCAGAGCAAGGCGAAGCTCCTCCGCTGTGAATGGCCTGTTGTAAGGCTCCAGGCCATTCGAGTGGAAAGACAGCGGAGAGCGCTCCGCCCTGCCCTTCTGGGCCAGAAACTCGGGGGAGTAAGAGGAAGACGAAGAGATGGAAGAGAAGGACTCCCCCAGAGTGTCGGCAATTGCTTTGGGATCAGCAATTGCCTGTCCATTGTGCTCCAGGATCGATAATGAGTGGGACGTGTAGTTCCCACTCATCTTCCGGACTTTATCCCACACGACCTTAGAACTAGTCGTGCGGGTGATGGAAGACGTATACTTGATCCAAGATTCCTTCTGGCTCTGGCGTCGGACGAAACGTGCTTTCGCCCTGGCGCGTTTGAAATTTTCAAGGTTGGGGGTAGTCGGATATCTCCGAAACACCCCCCAAGCCTTGTTCTGAGCCTTACAAGCTGCGGTGAATCTGGATTCCACCACGGTTTCGGAAAGCGAGGAAACCGTGTAGAAGTTTGAGGAATTGTTGATGCAGCTGCATCTACGATACAGTCCGTTATCTCCGCTACTGCCACATTGATTGGCTCCTGGCTGACAGAGTGGTCATCGAGCTCAGAGAGCAGCTCGAAACCACCCCAGTCAGCCCGATCTAGCCTCCACCGTGAGATGCGTGAAGGGCTGCAAGGCCCCCCACGGGAGATGGTGCAGACCACGGGGAGGTGATCGCTACCGTACGGGTTGTCCTCGACCTCCCATGTAAAGAGTGGAAAGATCGAGGAGGAGCAGATGGTAAGGTCAATGGCAGTGAAAGTGCGGGTTGGGGAGTGAAAGTAAGTACTGACACCGGTGTTCAACAGGGAGAGAGAAGGATCCAGGAGCCACTGCTCCAGGACCCCGCCCCTCCCATTGGTGTCAGCACTGCCCCAAAGTGGACTGTGTCCGTTGAGGTCCCCCATAATGAGGCAGGGGGACGGCAGCTGCGAGACGAGATCATCAAGGTCTTCCTGGAAGACGATGCTCCCAGGTGGAAGATATACAGAGCAGACAGTCAGCGAGAACCCCACGAAGAGACGGATGGCTACCGCCTCTAAGTTGATGGTGAGTGGTACGACCTGGAATGGAGAATGGTTGCTCACGAGGATGGCGACACCTCCGCGAGCTGGACCATCTCCATCCCGGTCCCGGCGAACTAGTGAAAAGTGCCGGATCATGGGATCTGTGACTGGCTGCAAGTATGTCTTCTGCAGGCACACACAGATGGGCTGGTGTGCCTGAAGGAGGGCCTTGATGTCGTCAAGATTCCTCTGGAATCCACGACAATTCCATTGTAAGAGTGTGGCCATCTCAGGACTTAGAAGAGTGGGCGGACGACGAATTCCTATTCAACTTAACCGCCGCAGAGGACGGTTTAGTGAATAGGGGGCGGTCGGTATCCATGTCCTCGGAATCGTCCGAGGGGCAAGGATCGGTGACCGCCCTTTGTGGCGCTGTTATTTTCTATTTAGGCCCCGGTGGGGGCCCCTTCGGTTTTGAAGGTCTTGCTGTCTGAGGACGGGAAGGAGGAGGCCTTCCGGTGGAGGTGGAAGGCTGTGTTGCAGGAATAGAAACCGGGGTTGATGTCGAAGTCGACACCACCCTCGGTCTCGCCTGCGTAAGGAGGTACTTCGCAGCTGGAGAGAAAGACTCAGTAGGTGGTACACTGATGTCTGTCTGCACCGCAACCGAAGTCATTGGAACGATGGGCTTTCCAATGACTGCACTGGCATAGGAAACCTTGCCAGGTGGGGCGGGCGGTGCAGCAAGCTTTCTCGCCTCAGCATACGAGATGTTATTGACGACTTTGAGGCGTTGTACCTCCTTTTCCTCTTTCCACTTCGGACAGTCGCGGGAGTACGCCGGATGTTCGCCACTGCAGTTCACACAGCATGCCTTTTCAGCTGTGCAGTCAGGATCGAGATGATCCTTACTGCCACAGCGAGCACAGGTGGGCTTGCCCCTGCATGCTGTGCGGGCATGACCGTATATCTGACACTGAAAACAGCGCAGAGGATTTGGGATATACGGCCGAACCTCACAATGTAAATAACCTGCCTTGATGTAAGAAGGCAGGCGTGGCGTATTGAATGTCACAATCAACACCCGGGTGGGTGTTAATTTTCCATCACGGCGTGTCGAAACCCGGTGGACCGCTGTTACTCCTTGAGGTGTGAGCTCCGAGAGGATCTCCTCCTCAGTGACTTTGAGGAGGCCCCACTCGGTGATCACACCCCGAGAGGAATTCAAAGTTTTATGGGGAGTGACTTCGACAGCCACCCCACCAATTTCTTTGACTTTCAGGAGTAGTTCGGAGTGTTTCGAACAAGCGGTCTCAACCTGTAAGTCGCCAGATCGTAAGCGCTTAACGGATTTCGGCTCTCCCGCAAGACCTTTCAAACCTTTATTCACAAAAAATGGGGACATGTCCCCAAGTACCTGATCACCCGTGGAGTGGATGATCAGGAACTTTGGGAACGAAGACACAGACACAGAAGAAGGCGGCAGTGATAACGTAGACGAAGAAGAAGACGGGGGTTCATGTCGAGCCCTCTTGTTGGCGACGATCGCATTATTTTCTTCACTCTCTCTCATGGTTTGTTTTGTGTGGTTCAGTGCCCGCTGTCCCCACCCACCACGGAGCCCAACAAGGGGACGCCCAGTCGGGCGCCAGGGCTACGCAGGCACTATACCCACACAGACAGTGAGCCAAGCCCTCACAAATAAATAGAAGGAAAATAAATAGAGAAATGTGCAGAACAAAAACGTTCTACACAAATGAAACAAAGCGTAAAATAACAAAATTGTGAACGGCCAAACTGGCCTCACAAAGAAAGGATAACTACAAAAGGAAAATAAGTTGTGAGGAAACTTGTAAACCTGTACCCGGACCGTGGGCAAGGTTACTCACCGCTCTGCACGGTTGACCCTAGCAGGACCTGCCCGCCAGCCGATTGCTCCTGGGGGGGGCCACCCCAGGAGCTCCCGTTTACCGGAAGCAGAGGCCAAAGCAGTGTATAGCAGAGGCCCCGGAATCCGCTGCCCAGCCCCGCGACGGACAGGCTCCCCAATGGCAAGACGGCCAATGGGGACCACGCCAGTCATGAGCTGAGGAGAGAAGACGGGGACCCCCGAGCAACTAACAGGATCCTCCTTTCCCGGGACACGGGTCTCCGCGCACAGCAAACACGCGGGCGAGCGTTTAGGACCCTGTGAAGGTAACCGAGCCAGCGGAACCTTCACAGGGTGGTCCCCTCACCACGGACAGGCTCTCGCATCGAGGGGCTCAGAATCAAGAAAAAGGACCCGTAGGGCTGAGAGAAAGAGAAAGTCGAAGGGGAGGAGGTTGCGTTGGGTTTTACCTCTGAGCGGCACTTTATTTTGCACACCATGGGCTAAATGGCCAGGTCACATGGACCCCGAAGGCTCAGAGAAGGTTGGGGGAGGGGACCCACTGGAACAGCTGTTGGGAGACATATGGTAGCCTCCCGTCAAGGTCATCCAGCGTGTTCTTTAACGTGCGCAGGATATGACTCTCCCGCACACGGGGCCCCCCGCACACGGCTTATCGTCCCATCCGACGGACGGTGGCCTTTCCAAGCCCATCGGTGTCCCCTACTGACTGTGGGCAGGGCGGGGAATTTTGCGGAGATAATTCTGAACGTTGACCCAGCTGGGACTCGAACCTGGGTACTGCAGAATACGAGCCTTGAGCGCTGCCAACTGAGCCACCCCCGCCCCGGAGGGGAGGTGGCGACCC
Organism: Ryuthela nishihirai; assembly: GCA_038380435.1. Taxonomy (NCBI): domain Eukaryota; kingdom Metazoa; phylum Arthropoda; class Arachnida; order Araneae; family Heptathelidae; genus Ryuthela; species Ryuthela nishihirai. Next base: position 18,708,813 of record JAWZYU010000022.1, read on the forward strand.
ACTGTACGGTTGCTAGGAGACAGATGGAAGATACCCAAGAAGAAGAACCCCTAGAATTCAGAGAAAGGGGGGGAAGAGACCCACTTGACAGCTTTTAGGAGACAGATGGAGGTCCTCAAGAACAAAGATCCCTAGGTTGGGTTGGGTTGTTTTACCTCTGAGCGGCACTTTTTTGCACACCATAGGCTAAATGGCCAGGTCACGTGGACCCCGAAGGCTCAGAGAAGGTTGGGGGAGGGGACCCACTGGAACAGCTGTTGGGAGACAGATGGTAGCCTCCCGTCAAGGCCATCCAGCAAGTTCTTTAACGTGCACAGGGTATGGCTCTCCCGCACACGGGGCCACGGCTTAACGTCCCATCCGACGGACGGCGGCCTTTCCAAGCCCATCGGTGTCCCATACTGACTGTGGACAGGGCGGGGAATTTTGCGGAGATAAATCTCAACGCTGACCCAGCTGGGACTCGAACCTGGGAACTACAGATTACGAGCCTGGCGCGCTACCGACTGAGCCACCCCCGCCCCAAGATCCCTAGGACTCGGAGAAATCGGGGGGAGGGGATCCATTGGACAATGGTTAGGAGACAGAAGAAAGTCGTCCGTCAAGGCTATCCAGCATGTTCTTTAACGTGCACATGGTGCCACAGCTTAATGTCCCATCTGACAGGGGGCGGGGGGGGGGGGGGCTCAGCCGGTAGTGCACCAGGCTCGTAATCTGTAGTTCCCAGGTTCGAGTCCCAGCTGGGTCAGCGTTAAGATTTATCTCCGCAAAAATTTCCCTGCCCTGCCCACGGTCAGTAGGGGACACTGATGGGCTTGGAAAGGCCGCCGTCCGTCGGATGGGACGTTAAGCCGTGGCCCCGTGTGCGGGAGAGCCATACCCTGTGCACGTTAAAGAACATGCTGAATGGCCTTGACGGGAGGCTACCATCTGTCTCCCAACAGCTGTTCCAGTGGGTCCCCTCCCCCAACCTTCTTTGAGCCGTCGGGGTCCATGTGACCTGGCCATTTAGCCCATGGTGTGCAAAAAAGTGCCGCTCAGAGGTAAAACAACCCAACCCAACCCATCTGACGGTTAGTGGAGAGGTGCCACGGTCATAATTGGACTGGAATGATGCCACGGTCAATAGGGACACCAACTTCATCGGTGTCCCTTATTGACCGTGGGCAGGGCTGGGAGTTTTGCAGAGATAACTCTCAATGCTGACCCATTTGGGACTCGAACCTGGGAATTGCAGATTATGAGCCTGACACCCCTGAACCACCACCGCACCTATTTTTTTTTGGCACCATTCCAGTTACTAGCATTCTCAAGGGGGCGGGAGGCATTGCCGGATCCTTTGAGAAAACTATATTGAAAAGTAATGGGATGAAAGCAAAATTACCCTGCAGTTAAGATATAATTTTTACTGAGAAAATGAGTTCGCTGTGAGTGGAATGATATTCTACAAGGAATGAAATTTTTTAGTTATTTTTTGAATTATTTTTAGTGGGTTGGGTTGTTTTACCTCTGAGCGGCACTTTTTTGCAACCATGGGCTAAATGGCCAGGTCACATGGACCCCGAAGGCTCAGAGAAGGTTGGGGGAGGGGACCCACTGGAACAGCTGTTGGGAGACAGATGGTAGCCTCCCGTCAAGGCCATCCAGCGTGTTCTTTAACGTGCACAGGATATGGCTCTCCCACACACAGGGCCACGCCTTAACACCCCTATCCGACGGACGGCGGCCTTTCCAAGCCCATCGGTGTCCCCTACTGACCGTGGGCAGGGCGGGGAATTTTGCGGAGATAAATCTCAACGCTTACCCAGCTGGGACTCGAACCTGGGAACTACAGATTACGAGCCTGGCGCGCTACCGACTGAGCCACCCTCGCCCCCTATTTTTAGTGTCTGAAATATGTAATGGGATTAAAATACAATTACTCAAAGACAGCTGTTTGGGATTTCAAAGCAGGTAGACTAGTTTGAGATTTCGTAAAAGATGAAAAGAGTTTTAGGGGAGTTCCTGTCTCGCAGCATTATTAATAAAGATAGACATAGACCAACGCTGTCCAACTAGAGGCCCGCGGGCCGCATACTGCCCGCACAAGGATTCTTGTGGCCCGCGAACAAAATAAAGGTTTTACTTGAAATTCTAAATAAATATCTGTAATCCACCTTATAATTTTTTGTCAACTTGTGTTACTTGATATGCAATCTTCAACTTACTCATTCTATTTGCAATTATTATTGCATTATTTCAACTTACTCATTCTATTCTTATTGCCCAACAACTACGGCCACAATGCTCCCATTAAATTGATTAAATATTTGATAAGGTTTAGAAAATTTATATTGGTTTATTATTACGTATTAGTTTTCGTAGAGGTAAAATAATTTTTTGAGGTGACATGAACTGACTTTTCAATTACCTATTCTTTTTCTTTTACCCGCGAAATATTGTCGAAAGAAAAAATGGTCCCCACGAGATATTGTCGAAAGAAAAAATGGCCCGCGAAATATTGTCAAAAGAAAAAATGGCCCCACGAGATATTGTCGAAAGAATAAATGGCCCTGCGAGATATTGTCGAAAGAAAAAATGCCCCCATGAGATATTGTCGAAAGAATAAATGGCTCCGCGAAATATTGTCGAAAGAAAAAATGGCCCCCACGAGATATTGTCGAAATAAAAAATAGCCCCGCGAAATTTTGGCGAAAGAAAAAATGGCCCGCGAAATATTGTCGAAAGAAAAAATGGCCCCAGCGAGATATTGTCGAAAGAATAAATGGTCCCGCGAAATTTTTGCGAAAGAAAAAATGGCCCGCGGTCTTAGAGAAGCTGGACAGCACTGATAATAGACTATTAATAATAATAGGGACAATTTGAATAATTAATCAGTAAAGTTTTATTTCTTTCAGAATAAAGCGATATGAGAAGAGCAGTTTTTCCTTTCAAGCTTGGGGCGGGGGTGGTTCAGTCGGTAGCGCGCCAGGCTCGTAATCTGTAGTTCCCAGGTTCGAGTCCCAGCTCCGCAAAATTTCCCCGCCCTGCCCACGTCAGTAGGTGACACCGGATGGGCTTGGAAAGGCAGCCGTCCGTCGGATGGGTCGTTAAGCCGTGGTCACGTGTGCGGGAGAGCCCTACACTGTGCACGTTAAAGAACACGCTGGATGGCCTTGACGGGAGGCTACCATCTGTCTCCCAACAGCTGTTCCAGTGGGTCCCCTCCCCCAACCTTCTCTGAGCCTTCGGGGTCCTTGTGACCATTTAGCTGACCATCTGTCTCCCAACAGACTGAGACCATCTGTCTCCCAACAGCTGTTCCAGTGGGTCCCTTCCCCCAACCTTCTCTGAGCTTCGGGGTCCTTGTGGCCATTTAGCCCATAGTGCGTAAAAAAGTGCAGCTCAGAGGTAAAACAATCCAACGTTAAAGAACACGCTGGATGGCCTTGACGGGAGGCTACCATCTGTCTCCCAACAGCTGTTCCAGTGGGTCCCCTCCCCCAACATTCTCTGAGCCTTCGGGGTCCTTGTGGCCTGGCCATTTAACCCATGGTGTGCAAAAAAGTGCCGCTCAGAGGTAAAACAATCCAATCCAAATCCTTTCAAGCTTCTTTTTGCCATTTCCACATCTTTGGGAAGCCGAAAGGATGACATGTACCGAAAATTTACTACTTAATACGTCTCGAAATGGCAGATAGGAGAATCATATATACATCCAATATGCCATTTCTCGGTTCAAAAATTTTCCACTGTATTTGCCAACCTTGATGTATATGGTTTTATGATACCTATTTCGTCTATACAACTTTCGCTATCTCAGCTCTGTGGGCAGTAAAGATAACTCTCATCGCAAATCTCGGTGCCTTCACCAATGTCTGTCACTGGTCTTGAAACCAGTTCATCAAAATTATTTAGCAGCAAGAGTTATCATTTATGCTCACGTTTTTCTGACAACAGATTGCGCACGGTACTTATCATATGTTGACGGATGTGAGCTACATTCTATGCAAAGGAGGTCTGCAAATGTGATACTTGGTTTTTGATAAAATCTGTAGGTTGGGTTGTTTTACCTCTGAGCGGCACTTTTTTGCACACCATGGTCTAAATGGCCAGGTCACATGGACCCCGAAATCTCAGAGAAGGTTGGGGGAGGGGACCCACTGGAACAGCTGTTGGGAGACAGATGGTAGCCTCCTGTCAAGGCCATTCAGCGTGTTCTTTAACGTTGGGTTGTTTTAGCTCTGAGCGGCACTTTTTTGCACACCATGGGCTAAATGGCCAGGTCACATGGACCCCGAAGGCTCAGAGAAGGTTGGGGGAGCGGACCCACTGGAACAGCTGTTGGGAGACAGATGGTAGCCTCCTGTCAAGGCCATCAAGCGTGTTCTTTAACGTGCACAGAGTATGGCTCTCCCGCACACGAGGCCACACGGCTTAACGCCCCATCCGACGGACGGCGGCTTTTCCAAGCCTATCGGTATCCCCTACTGACCGTGGGCAGGGCGGAGAATTTTGCGGAAATAAATCTCAACGCTGACCCAGCTGGGACTCGAACCTGGGAACTACAGATTACGAGCCTGGTACGCTATCGACTGAGCCACCCCCGCCCCATAAACTCTGTAGAAAAATGCGATACTTGTATGAGAGAATTTTTCAAGGAGCTTTTTATCAGATAAATTTAAAAAAGTTTCCTAAAAATTATGCGATAAATAAGTTGGATAAGTTTTTTTTTTCAAAAGGACTATTTTCATTGAAAGTTTTTTTTTCAAAAGGATTAACTTCCCAGAAAGACTTATTTTCATAAAGACTAACTTCCCAGAAAGACTTTTTTTTTAAAAGACTCTCTTCGAAGATCTTTTTGTTTTCTATGGAAAAAATGAAGTTTGCCAAATGTCCTTTTTCTAGGAAGACAGATTTTTTTGTTTTCGTAAAGGTTTTCTCCCTAGATATTTTTTTATTTCAAAAAGACTATATTCCTTGAAAGATTTCTCTTTTTTTTTTCAAAAGGACTAACTTCCCAGAAAGACATTTATTTCCAAAAAAGATTAACTTCCCAGAAAGACGTTTATTTTCATAAAGACTAACTTCCCAGAAAGACTTAATTTTTTTAAAAGACTCTCTTCGAAGAAGATCTTTTTGTTTTGTATAAAAATATGAAGTTTGCCGAATGTCCTTTTTCTAGGAAGAGAGATTGTTTTCAAAAAGGTTTTCTCCCTAGAAAAATATTTTTTCATTTCAAAAAGACTTTCCTTGAAAGATTTTTTTTCAAAAGGACTAACTTCCCAGAAAGACATTTATTTCCATAAAGAGTTCCCGGAAAGACTTTTATTTTTTAAACAGACTCTCTTCGAAGAAGATCTTTTTGCTTTCTATGAAAAAATGAAGTTTGCCAAATGTTCTTTTTCTAGGAAAACCGATTTTTTTGTTTTCAAAAGGGTTTTATTCCTTGAAAGATTTTTTTTTCAAAAGGACTAACTTCCCAAAAAGACATTATTTCCAAAATGATTAACTTCCTAGACAGACATTTTATTTAAAAAAAAATTCTCTTCCGAGAAGACCGTTTTGTTTTCCTAAACATTTAAAATGAAGTTTGCCAAATATCCTTTTTCTAGGAAAACAGATATTTTTGCTTTCAAAAAGGTTTTCTTCCTAGAAAGATATTTTTTTTTGAAAAAGACTATTTTCCTAGAAAGCCTTTTTCCCAAACCAGACTATCATCTTAGAAATACTTTTCCCCCAAAATGAGTATCTTCCTAAAAAGACATTTATTTCCAAAAAGATTAACTTCCCAGAAAGACATTTTATAAAAAAAAAATTCTCTTCCAAGAAGACCGTTTGTTTTTCTAAACATTTAAAATGAAGTTTGCCATATATCCTTTTTCTAGGAAGACAGATATTTTTGCTTTCAAAATCGTTTTCTTCCTAGAAAGATATTTTTTTTTGTTTGAAAAAGACTATCTTCCTAGAAAGACATTTATTTCCAAAAAGACTAACATTTTCAGAAAGACATTTTATTTTTTTAAAAAGATTATCTTCCTAGAAAAATTTTTGATTTACCAAAAATTAAAAATGAAATTTGTCAAACACCCTTTTTCTAGGACGAAAGATTTTTTGTTTTCAAGAATATCATCTTCCTAGAAAGATTTTTTGTTTCGAAAGACTATCTTCCTAGAAGGACATTTTTCTTCGAAAAAACTAATTTCCAAGAAAGAGAAAATGTATTGCTCATAGCGTGCAAATATATCGTCAAATCAATATATATATATAACGATAATTGTAGAGGTGCAGTCGCTCAAAAAATATCCGAACACTAGGGTTGATTACCAGAATTCAGAAAAAATACTGGCAACTTTCGTGTACAGTACACGAAGGTTGCCACATCACTACTTTCCAAAAAATTATATTTTTTCTGAATTCTGTAATCAACCATAGTGTTCGGATACTTTTTTGAGCGACTGTACAAGGCAAAGTATGAGCATAGCTGGGATTGTGTGGGCCCACTCACAGAAATATTGAGCATGTGCAGTTACCGTTCACAGCAAACTGGATCGTGTGGGCTCACTCACGGAAATATTGAGCGTGTGCAGTTACCGTTCACAGCAAACTGGATCGTGTGAGCTCACTCACGGAAATATTGAGCGTGTGCAGTTACCGTTCACAGCAAACTGGATCGTGTGAGCTCACTCACGGAAATATTGAGCGTGTGGAGTTACCGTTCACAGCAAACTGGAGCGTGTGCAGTAACTGCACACGCTCCAGTTTGCTGTGAACGGTAACTGGAGCGTGTACAGTTGCTGTACACGCTGCAGATATTTTTTCTGAATTCTGTAATCACGTGACACGAAGGTTGCCACATCACTAATTTCCAAAAAATTCCTTGCCATATATTTTTTCTGAATTCTGTAATCAACCATAGCGTTCGGATACTTTTTTGAGCGACTGTACAAGACAAAGTATGAGCACAGCTGGGATCGTGTGGGCCCACTCACAGAAATATTGAGCGTGTGCAGTTACCGTTCACAGCAAACTGGAGCGTGTGCAGTAACTGCACACGCTCCAGTTTGCGCTCCATCGTGAACGGTAACAGTGCACAGGGGTGGCCCCCTGTGCACGTTAAAGAACATGCTGGATGGCCTTGACGGGAGGCTACCATCTGTCTCCCAAAAGCTGTTCTAGTGGGTCCCCTCCTCCAATCTTCTCTGAGCCTTCGAGATCCATGTGACCTGGCCATTTAGCCCATGGTGTGCAAAAAAGTGCCGCTCAGAGGTAAAACAATCCAACGTTAAAGAACACGCTGGATGGCCTTGACGGGAGGCTACCATCTGTCTCCCAACAGCTGTTCTAGTGGGTCCCCTCCTCCAATCTTCTCTGAGCCTTCGAGGTCCATGTGACCTGGCCATTTAGCCCATGGTGTGCAAAAAAGTGCCGCTCAGAGGTAAAACAATCCAACGTTAAAGAACACGCTGGATGGCTTTGACGGTAGGCTACCATCTGTCTCCCAACAGCTTGTTCCAGTGGGTCCCCTCCCCCAACCTTCTCTGAGCCTTCGGGGTCCATGTGACCTGGCCATTTAGCCCATGGTGCGCAAAAAGGTGGCGCTCAGAGGTAAAACAACCCAACCCTCTGTACCATTATAGTTACGCTACTGCTATCAGTATACTATCCCATAGAGAAGATCTTGGGAGGAAGCGAGACCTCAGCAGAAAGACAACACAGAAAAGGAACAAGCTATCTAATGTGGGGCACACATAAGATTCAGAGCAAAAAATACGAATAATAAATAAATTCACTGACAGAATGATTTAATGGTTAAAGTTTGCATAATATTATCTCTTTATTGGCGGTTAAAACTGCAGTTTACTTATCCCCATTCTTAAACAGCTCCTTAGCTGTGTCGCTAGGTGTACGACCTGTTATCTGTTATTGAAGCAAATTTTTAATGGCTCTCACTCCCCACATTATAAGCTACATTGATTTACATGAATATTAATGTGAATTTATGAATATTCAGTACCAGCTGGACTAAATTATTTGGACAAACTAGCAACAAGCACCAGATTATGATTAGAGCATCATATTTTTCATTTATACCGCTTTTTGGAAGGGGATTATTAAATGGGAATTATCACGGGAGCTATGGAGGGGGCATAATCTATGGTAACAAAATCTATGGTAAAAATTTCGATAACTGACTCAGAAACTAAGACGGGCTATAAGAGAACTCGCTGACGTCAACAACGATCCAAATCAACACCGGGCAAATTTCTTCCTGTTGAAAATCTGTGCTAAAGTTTCAGGGGGGGGGGGGCTACTTACAAAATTTATCCTTAATGCAGTGAAAATAAGAATATAGATATTAAAAATTACACCTGGGCAGCGCTGGGTACGTTAAGCTAGTCTATATAATAAAAAGTGTCTGGCTTGTGGCAGCCATAACTCATCGGGAAATCAACGTATACACTTCAAATTTTCAGAGAATGTTTCTGGTTGTAGTCCGGATTGCAATGCCAAATTTCAGGTCGAAAGTCCAAAAGGGGGACTTGCTAGACCCAAAAATATTTGCCATGCTATTCCTACGGGAAACGAGAATCGCTGTCAAATTTATTGTTGCCATTTACTGCTCCCTAACTGTGAAAGTAAAGTTAAAATAGCATTTAAATCTGCTGCCGTTGCCAGATTCCCCACGTTTGCAAAGGCATTATTTAGACGTTCCATTGCAGCTAGGGTCCTGATTTTCTAACCAAACATGGGATCAGGAAGGGGGAACCCGCCTACGAAATTTGGGACCTTTCGGTGAAGTACGTTGGGAATAACAGAACGCCAACATCTGACGAAATAAATATCTCGATCGTTTGCCACCTGGTCCGAGAGCGCGCGTCGAGTCAGCAATGACCTTTGCAACACCGGGATATTCTTCGTGTTCAAACTGTGATAAAATGTCGGGGGTGGATAATTAATACTCACAAAACTAAACATTAGTGCAGGAAACAACGGAATATGCAGATTAAAAGTGAGACACGAGCTGTCACAATTTGTGTAGAAACGAAGCCACGGGCCAAATGGGAACCTGAGTTTTAAACCAATCACTGGGGGACATGGGGGACGCTGTGCAGGAAATTTGGATTGTGCAGACGAATATCACGGGAACCATAGGGCGTCAAAATCTGTGGGAACGGAAATAAAGATCTCGATAGCTTACGCAAAACTAAGCCACGGATTATGAAAGAGCTCGCTGACGTGAACAACGATCCAAGCCAACACCGGACAAATTTCTTCCTGTTGAAAATTTGTGCTAAAAGTGTCGAGGGGGAGGGGGGGGTACTTACAAAATTTACCTTTAGTGCAGTGAAAATAAGAATATACAGATTAAAAGTGACATCCGGGCAGCGCCGGTTCCATCAGCTAGTTATCAAATAAGACTGAAGTTTGGGTTCTTGCAACCCACTCCATATATCAGATACCTTTAATTTCAAAATATTGGTCTACCAGGTGTGTGTTCTATATCCGCAACCGTTATCACCCATTAAGATGAATCCCGAGCCATAAATGAAATGAATAGTCAGTAAAATGAACCCACTGCACCAGCCATGGGGGAACTTAATAATCGAGAATAGTATTGGCAAACGAAAGGGAAAACATTTTATTACTTTTTTCGCTACAGACAAAAATTTAATATCATTTTCCGTCACTTTTTTACATTCTCGCAAAATTTAAATTTCGTTATACTGTTACGTTGACGTTATAGCGAAAAATTTTTAGTACAAATAAAAAATGATGAAATGAATTATGTTATCGTTTTCATTATTATGTATGTAATAGTTTCGTAGCCGTCCTGTGGCCGAGTGGTTAGCACGCTTGGCTACTGATCTAAGGGACCTGGGTTCGAATCCCAGGTAAGGCACGGTTATATGTGTTGTTTTTCTGCTGAGGTCCTGCCATCCTCACAGACCTTCTACTATGGCATATAAACTGACAGGCTCCTGTCAGACCTCTGTGGCAAAGCAGCTGCTTGAGGGGATATTTATTTTTTAATAGTTTCGTCCAGTAATTTGTGGGACGGGGGTGGCTCAGTCGGTAGCGCGCCAGACTCGTAATCTGTAGTTCCCAGGTTCGAGTCCCAGCTGAGTCAGCGTTTAGATTTATCTCCGCAAAATTCCCCGCCCTGCCCACGGTGCAGGGCGGGGAATTTTTGCGGAGATAAATCTAAACTTTTCTTTCCAAGTGCATCGGTGTCCCCACTTGCAGGGGACACCGATGCACTTGGAAAGGCCACCGTCCGTCGGATGGGACGTTCAACCGTGGCCCCGTGTGTGGGAGAGCCATACCTTGTGCACATTAAAGATCACGCTGAATGGCCTTGACGGGAGGCTATCATCTGTCTCCCAACAGCTGTTCCAGTTGGTCCCCTCCCCCAACCTTCTCTGAGGCTTCGGGGTCCATGTGACCTGGCCATTTAGCCCATGGTGTGCAAAAAAAGTGCCGCTCAGAGGTAAAACAATCCAACGTTAAAGATCACGCTGAATGGCCTTGACGGGAGGCTACCATCTGTCTCCCAACAGCTGTTCCAGTGGGTCCCCTCCCCCAACCTTCTCTGAGCCTTCGGGGTCCTTGTGACCTGGCCATTTAGCCCATGGTGTGCAAAAAAGTGCCGTTCAGAGGTAAAACAACCGAACCCAACTAGGTGTGCCGGTTCTAGCATCTCCCAAATGGCCATAATCCTGGGCTTTTCACGCACAATCGCTTCAAGGGTTTACCGAGAATGGTGCGAAAAGGAAAAAAAAATACCAGTGATCGGTGATCCTTAGACGAAAATACCTTGTGGAGCAGAGAGTCAAAAGAGACTGACGAGAATCTTGCAATGAACAGATGGGCCACAACCAGGCAAATCACAGCAGAATCAAACACTGGTGTGCAGAAGGTCATCTCCAAACTACTTGGATCAATGATCACAATTCTCTAATGACTCCAACAGAAAATCTAAGCCTTAATAAATATAATACGTATTAAAATTATTCAACTAGAACGATACTTTTGCATTAAAAGAACGCGTACTAGTTTAGTTTCGAAACCAATTAATCTTTTTGCTCAACAAGTTTGATCATAATAATTTTTCTTCATTTGCGAGCATTGATATATAAAACATACTTTCGTTTCATCTACTGCTGCTGATTGTTTACGCTTTGCAACATATAAAGGGAAGAAACCAACAAGAACTTGAGTTACTCGTTCGTTTCTCCACACAGAGTGGGTTGGGTTGTTTTACCTCTGAGCGGCACTTTTTTGCACACAATGGGACTAAATGGCCAGGCCACATGGACCCCGAAGTCTTAGAGAAAGTTGGGGGAGGGGACCCACTGGAACAGCTGTTGGGAGACAGATGGTAGCCTCCCGTTAAGACCATCCAGTGTGTTCTTTAACTTTGGATTGTTTTACCTCTGAGCGGCACTTTTTTCCACACCATGGGCTAAATGACCAGGTCACAAGGACCCCGAAGTCTCAGAGAAGGTTGGGGGAGGGGACCCACTGGAACAGCTGTTGGGAGACAGATGGTAGCCTCCCGTCAAGACCATCCAGTGTGTTCTTTAAAGTTGGGTTGTTTTACCTCTGAGTGACATTTTTTGCACACAATGGGCTAAATGGCCAGGTCAAATGGACCCCGAAGGCTCAGAGAAGGTTGGGGGAGGGGACCAATTGGAACAGCTGTTGGGAGACAGATGGTAGCCTCCCGTCAAGGCCATCCAGCGTGTTCTTTAACGTTGAGTTGTTTTACCTCTGAGCGGCACTTTTTTGCACACCATGGGCTAAATGGCCAGGTCACATGGACCCCGAAGGCTCAGAGAATGTTGGGGGAGGGGACCCACTGGAACAGCTGTTGGGAGACAGATGGTAGCCTCCCGTCAAGGCCATCCAGAGTGTTCTTTGACGTGCACAGGGTATGGCTCTCCCTCACACGGGCCACGGCTTTACGTCTCATCAGAGGGACGGAGTCCTTTCCAAGCCCATCAGTGTCCCTTACTGACCGTGGGCAGGGCGGGGAGTTTGCGGAGATAAATCTCAACTGGAACTCGAACCTGGGACTGCAGATTACGAGCCTGGCACGCTACCGACTGAGCCCCCCCAGCCCCACGATTTGATTTATTGCCTCTTGATTAGGGTTTTGGAAAAATAAATATAATGGTTCCGGCTTCAGAATATTAAAACTCCTCTGAATTACACTGCAATTAAGGTAACCATTCATAGAGGTAAAGTACCCAGGGTTTAGTTTTTTCGTACCGGGAGGGGGGGGTCTCCGAGAAAAGGGTTGGGTTGTTTTACCTCTGAGCGGCACTTTTTTGCACACCATGAGCTAAATGGCCAGGTCACATGGACCCCGAAGGCTCAGAGAAGGTTGGGGGAGGGGACCCACTGGAACAGCTGTTGGGAGACAGATGATAGCCTCCCGTCAAGGCCATCCAGCGTGTTCTTTAACGTACACAGGGTATGGCTCTCCCGCACACGGAGCCACGGCTTAACGTCCCATCCGACGGACGGCGGCCTTTCCAAGCCCATTGGTGTCCCCTACTGACCGTGGGCAGGGTGGGGAAATTTTGCGGAGAAAAATCTCAACGCTGATCCAGCTAGGAGTCGAACCCCCCGAGAAAAGGTCTTGAATAGGGTTTCCCAATTACTCAAATACCCCACTAGAGAGGAAAGTTTAAAATGGTGTTCTATATGGAATAAAATTTTATAATTATTTTTACTTTTGATCTGTTTTTGTTTCGGATATACAACATGGGGCTAAAAGAATGCAAAACATATTTTTCCATTTAACTGATAACACTTCTCGCTTCTATACCAACAGGAAAATTGTTCCCATTTCATTTAGTATTTTGCTTTTAATCACAGTGAAATTCATTTGAAAATACAGTGCATTTTACGTGCATTTACTTCACGAGGTGATTGTAATCAGTTTGGCCTCAATGACCTTTTGCCCCAAAGTCGAAATTCTCGTACCAGTGGCAGCTACATTTTGACTCAGCTGAAAGCTCGTGATTAAAGCATTACAGTTTGAAACTTGAAGATTTCAGTGCATGCAACAAGCAGTAGACATTATGGAAAATGCAAGTGGGGCAGGATATCAAGTAAGAATTTCTAATTCCTTTACTATTTTCGGAATAGTGTTTCAAGATGTATGTGTGTGTGAAGCAGGTCTATAACCAGAATTTCTTTTTATACTATAACCATAGTTTTACCAATATAATCATAATTATATTGGTAAAACATATATATCACGTATCCCCTGGAAATGTGTATGTAACTGGCGTACCCCTTATATAGATATGTAAAACTATAGTTATAGTATAACAATGGGAATAAAATAAAACATATTTATCAGTGGTTCTCAACCTTTTATGCTTCACGTACCCCCTGGAAATGTGTATGTAACTGGCGTACCCCTTGTATAGATAAATAAAACTATAGTTATAGTATAACAATGGGAATAAAATAAAACATATATATCAGTGGTTCTCAACCTTTTATGCTTCACGTACCCCCTGGAAATGTGTATGTAACTGGCGTACCCCTTGTATAGATAGATAAAACTATAGTTATAGTATAACAATGGAAATAAAATATATATATCTGTGGTTCTCAACCTTTTATGCTTCACGTACCCCCTGTAAATGTGTATGTAACTGCCGTACCCCTTGTATAGATAGATAAAACTATAGTTATAGTATAACAATGGGAATAAAATATATATATCTGTGGTTCTCAACCTTTTATGCTTCACGTACCCCCTGTAAATGTGTATGTAACTGCCGTACTCCTTGTATAGATAGATAAAACTATAGTTATAGTATAACAATGGGAATAAAATATATATATCTGTGGTTCTCAACCTTTTATGCTTCACGTACCCGCTGGAAATGTGTATGTAACTGCCGTACCCCTTGTATAGATAGATAAAACTATAGTTATAGTATAACAATGGGAATAAAATATATATATCTGTGGTTCTCAACCTTTTATGCTTCACGTACCCCCTGTAAATGTGTATGTAACTGCCGTACCCCTTGTATAGATAGATAAAACTATAGTTATAGTATAACAATGGGAATAAAATATATATATCAGTGGTTCTCAACCTTTTATGCTTCACGTACCCCCTGTAAATGTGTATGTAACTGCCGTACCCCTTGTATAGATAGATAAAACTATAGTTATAGTATAACAATGGGAATAAAATATATATATCTGTGGTTCTCAACCATTTATGCTTCACGTACCCCCTGGAAATGTGTATGTAACTGCCGTACCCCTTGTATAGATAGATAAAACTATAGTTATAGTATAACAATGGGAATAAAATATATATATCTGTGGTTCTCAACCTTTTATGCTTCACGTACCCCCTGTAAATGTGTATGTAACTGCCGTACCCCTTGTATAGATAGATAAAACTATAGTTATAGTATAACAATGGGAATAAAATATATATATCTGTGGTTCTCAACCTTTTATGCTTCACGTACCCCCTGTAAATGTGTATGTAACTGCCGTACCCCTTGTATAGATAGATAAAACTATAGTTATAGTATAACAATGGGAATAAAATATATATATCAGTGGTTCTCAACCATTTATGCTTCACGTACCCCCTGGAAATGTGTATGTAACTGCCGTACCCCTTGTATAGATAGATAAAACTATAGTTATAGTATAACAATGGGAATAAAATATATATATCTGTGGTTCTCAACCTTTTATGCTTCACGTACCCCCTGGAAATGTGTATGTAACTGCCGTACCCCTTGTATAGATAGATAAAACTATAGTTATAGTATAACAATGGGAATAAAATATATATATCTGTGGTTCTCAACCTTTTATGCTTCACGTACCCCCTGTAAATGTGTATGTAACTGCCGTACCCCTTGTATAGATAGATAAAACTATAGTTATAGTATAACAATGGGAATAAAATATATATATCTGTGGTTCTCAACCTTTTATGCTTCACGTACCCCCTGGAAATGTGTATGTAACTGCCGTACCCCTTGTATAGATAGATAAAACTACAGTTATAGTGTAACAATGGGAATAAAATAAAACCACGTGATACGAAGGTTGCCAGATCACTAATTTCTAAAAAAATCTTTGCCGGATATTTTTTCTGAATTCTGTAATCAGCCGTAGTGTTCGGATACTTTTTTGAGCGACTGTACAAAAAAAAAATGCTATTGAGAAATAAAACATAAAACATTCAGCCTTTGAATCTTGAACTTCTCTCATTTCCAAATTGTATGCATCGTTCTTTAGTTTCACTGATGGGCTTAAAAAGGTCACCGCCCGTTGGATGGGATGCTAATCCGTGGTCTCGTGTCTTGGGGAGCCATATTCTGTGCACGTCAAAGAACATGCTGGATGGCCTTCCAAAACCTTCTCTGACCCATTGGGGTCTTTGTGACCTGGCCATTTAGAACAGTGTGAAAAAAAATGTGTCGCTTAGTAGTACAGTCGCTCAAAAAAGTATCCAAACACTATGGCTGATTACAGAATTCAGAAAAAATATCTGGCAACGATTTTTTTTAGAAATTAGTGATCTGGCAACCTTCGTGTCACGTGACACGAAGGATCGTGTGGATCGTGTGGGCCCACTCACAGAAATATTGAGTGTGTGCAGTTACCGTTCACAGCAAACTGGAGCGGTTGTGGTTAATGTTCACAGCACATTGGATCGTGTGAGCTCACAAAAACCTGGATCGTGTGGGCCCACTCATAGAAATATTGAGCGTGTGCAGTTACCGTTCACAGCAAACTGGAGCGGTTGCGGTTAATGTTCACAGCACATTGGATCGTGTGACCTCACAAACACCTGGATCGTGTGGGCCCACTCATAGAAATATTGAGCATGTGCAGTTACCGTTCACAGCAAACTGGAGCGGTTGCGGTTAATGTTCACAGCATATTGGATCGTGTGAGCTCACAAAAGCCTGGATCGTGTGGGCCCACTCATAGAAATATTGAGCACGTGCAGTTACCGTTCACAGCAAACTGGAGCGTGTGTAGTAACTGCACACGTTCCAGTTTGTTGTGAACGGTAACTGGAGCGTGTACAGTTGCTGTACATGCTGCAGATGTTTTTTCTGAATTCTATAATCAACCATAGTGTTCGGATACTTTTTTGAGCGACTGTAAAGAGCCCAACCCGACTCTTAATTTAACTGGCGCTTTTCAAACGAACCATTTTATTATTTTTTTTTCCAATTTTGAATCATTCTTATAGCTCGTTCTAAATAAGTTTTTGCCGCATTTCGATTACAAATTGCTACACTAGATGTGAATTGCTGATTTTCTCCGTACTGTTGACAAAATTGATAGGAATGTAAAACAACATTGAAGAACATTTCAGTGAAATGTTCAAAAAATCACCAGTTTGCTTGAGAACTGATCATTAGACACGCAGACGAAATGAAAACGTCTCGACCATTACCGTTTCAATATTACGCTTCATTGGCAAAGCACCTATTCCCAAAGCGTTTTTTTTTCTCTTCGGGGAAGTTCAGATTCTGTTTTCCAGCTGTAATTCAAAAACTCTCCTATAAAACCAAACTGTGGTAACTTGTCAACATGAGAACGTCTCATTTCTTGCTGCTGAGTCTTTTATATCGTTAAAAAATTTCGGTTTCCTCTACTAAGGCTCAATTTCTGTCGTATAAAAAGGTGAGTTGGAAGAAAATATTTTTTTTTCGTCATCCTGTCCCGAGTAACTCTTTCTGTTGACTTCTGTTTCATACCAGATCATTCGGAAGATTGCGTTGGGTTGTTGTTTTACCTCTGAGCGGCACTATTTTGCACGCCATGGGCTTAATGGCCAGGTCACATGGACCCCGAAGGCTCAGAGGAGGTTGGGGAAAGGACCCACTGGAACAGGTGTTGGGAGACAGATGGTAACCTCCCATCAAGGCTCTCCAGCGTGTTCTTTAACGTTGGGTTGTTTTACCTCTGAACGGCACTTTTTTGCACACCATGGGCTAAATGGCCAGGTCACATGGACCCCGAAGACTCAGAGAAGGTTGGGGGAGGGTTGTTGTTTTGGGTTGTTTTACCTCTGAGCGGCACTTTTTTGCACACCATGGGCTAAATGGCCAGGTCACATGGACCCCGAAGGCTCAGAGAATGTTGGGGGAGGGGACCCACTGGAACAGCTGTTGGGAGACAGATGGTAGCTTCCCGTCAAGGCCATCCAGCGTGTTCTTTAACGTGCACAGGGTATGGCTCTCCCGCACACGGGGCCACGGCTTTACGTCCCATCCGACGGACGGCGGCCTTTCCAAGCCCATCGGTGTCCCCTACTGACCGTGGGCAGGGCGGGGAATTTTGCAGAGATAAATCTCAACGCTGACCCAGCTGGGACTCGAACCTGGGAACTACAGATAACGAGCCTGGCGCGCTACCGACTGAGCCACCCCCGCCCCGTTGGGGGAGGGGACCCACTGGAACAGCTGTTGGGAGACAGATGGTAGCCTCCCTTCAAGGCCATCCAGAGTGTTCTTTAACGTGCACAGGGTATGGCTCTCCCGCACACGGGACCACGGCTTAACGTCCCATCCGACGGACGGCGACCATTCCAAGCCCATCGGTGTCCCCTACTGACCGTGGACAGGGCAGAAATTTTGCGGAGATAAATCTCAATGCTGACCCAGTTGGACTCGAACCTGGGAACTACAGATTACGAGCCTGGTGCGCTTCCGACTGAGAATCCCCACCCTAAATTCTACTGGAAAATAGGTGTTTGTGGCGGTGTACGTGATAACAATTAAAAAGTAACAAGGGGATTTTTTTGTTAAAAAAATCTCTTACAGGGTAAGATCCAGAAGGAAGAGAAAGGGACTAGAAGCCACACACTCTTTTTTTGGAAAATTTTAATTAACCGGAACAGAGATGAAGAGATTTTAATCTTTGGTATATATATTAAACATTGAGACATTGGTTCCTAATTTGTAGTTCCCAGGTTTGAGTCCCAACTGGTCCTGCGCTCAGAACTTCCTTCGCTATTATTTGCTCCAATCATAACAAGCCTTCAAAGGGAGTGTAATAACTACATAACCTCCCTTAGTTACGTCACTGTAACTACGTAATAAGTAAAAAAATAAATACCCCCTCAAGCAGCTACTTGCCACAGAGGTCTGACAGGAGCCTGTCAGTTTATATGCCACAGTAGAAGGTCTGAGAGGATGGCAGGACCTCAGCAGAAAAAACACATACATCCATGCCTAACCCGGGGCTCGAACCCAGGTCCCTTAGATCAGTAACCAAGCGCGGTAACCACTCGGCCATGGGACGGCAAGTAACTACGTAATACCACCAGCTTAATCAAAATTTTATCACAGTCATCTCACTAACAACACAAAACAATAACACAGTAAAGTACACCTATCCCTCGATTTACACGGTACTCAGTTCACACAATTTTGGCTTCGCACGGTCAAAAAATGCAACCAGTTTCGATTTACACGGTACTGACTGAGACGTACATAGGAAATCTCAGTCAGTACCGTGTAAATCGAAACTGGTTGCATTTTTTGACCATGCAAAGCCAAAATTGTGTGAACTGAGTACCGCAATTTTGGCTATAATTAGGTGTATTCTAATTGGAAATGGTATTCCCCGCCCTGCCCACGGTTAGTACGAGGGATAGGTGTATTCTAAATTGCGTCGCTGCGACTCATTAATTAGTCAAGGTTTAATTAATACTCCACGTGTCATAATCTCATAGTTTTACATTTGATAGTATGCTTAGTTATCATAAGTAATAAATTTGCATTACAAGATATCGTTCTCTTCGTCGGTAGAGGCGACTGCCATTGTAAGACGGGCGGGGGTGGCTCAGTCGGTAGCGCGCCAGGCTCTTAATCTGCAGTTCCCAGTTTCGAGTCCCAGCTGGTTCAGCGTTGAGATTTATCTCCGCAAAATTCCCCGCCCTTCCCACGGTCAGTAGGGGACACCGATGGGCTTGGAAAGACCGCCGTCCGTCGGATGGGACGTTAAGCCGTGGTCCGTGTGCGGGAGAGCCATACCCTGTGCACGTTAAAGAACACGCTGGATGGCCTTGACGGGAGGCTACCATCTGTCTCCCAACAGCTGTTCCAGTAGGTCCCCTCCCCCAACCTTCTCTGAGCCTTCGGAGTCCATGTGACCTGGCCATTTAGCCCATGGTGTGCAAAAAAGTGCCGCTCAGAGGTAAAACAATCCAACGTTAAAGAACACGCTGGATGGCCTTGACGGGAGGCTACCATCTGTCTCCCAACAGCTGTTCCAGTGGGTCCCCTCCCCCAACCTTCTCTGAGCCTTCGGGGTCCATGTGACCTGGCCACTTAGCCCATCGTGTGCAAAAAAGTGCCGCTCAGAGGTAAAACAATCCAACGTTAAAGAACACGCTGGATGGCCTTGACGGGAGACTACCATCTGTCTCCCAACAGCTGTTCCAGTGGGTCCCCTCCCCCAACCTTCTCTGAGCCTTCGGGGTCCATGTGACCTGGCCATTTAGCCCATGGTGTTCAAAAAAGTGCAGCTCAGAGGTAAAACAGTCCAACATTAAAGAACACGCTGGATGGCCTTGACGGGAGACTACCATCTGTCTCCCAACAGCTGTTCCAGTGGGTCCCCTCCCCCAACATTCTCTGAGCCTTCGGGGTCCATGTGACCTGGCCATTTAGCCCATGGTGTTCAAAAAAGTGCAGCTCAGAGGTAAAACAGTCCAACATTAAAGAACACGCTGGATGGCCTTGACGGGAGGCTACCATCTGTCTCCCAACAGCTGTTCCAGTGGGTCCCCTCCCCCAACATTCTCTGAGACTTCGGGGTCCATGTGACCTGGCCATTTAGCCCATCGTGTGCAAAAAAGTGCCGCTCAGAGGTAAAACAATCCAACGTTAAAGAACACGCTGGATGGCCTTGACGGGAGACTACCATCTGTCTCCCAACAGCTGTTCCAGTGGGTCCCCTCCCCCAACCTTCTCTGAGCCTTCGGGGTCCATGTGACCTGGCCATTTAGCCCATGGTGTTCAAAAAAGTGCAGCTCAGAGGTAAAACAGTCCAACATTAAAGAACACGCTGGATGGCCTTGACGGGAGGCTACCATCTGTCTCCCAACAGCTGTTCCAGTGGGTCCCCTCCCCCAACATTCTCTGAGACTTCGGGGTCCATGTGACCTGGCCATTTAGCCCATCGTGTGCAAAAAAGTGCCGCTCAGAGGTAAAACAATCCAACGTTAAAGAACACGCTGGATGGCCTTGACGGGAGACTACCATCTGTCTCCCAACAGCTGTTCGAGTGGGTCCCCTCCCCCAACCTTCTCTGAGCCTTCGGGGTCCATGTGACCTGGCCATTTAGCCCATGGTGTTCAAAAAAGTGCAGCTCAGAGGTAAAACAGTCCAACATTAAAGAACACGCTGGATGGCCTTGACGGGAGGCTACCATCTGTCTCCCAACAGCTGTTCCAGTGGGTCCCCTCCCCCAACCTTCTTTGAGCCTTCGTTGTCCATGTGACCTGGCCATTTAGCCCATGGTGTGCAAAAAAGTGCCGCTCAGAGGTAAAACAACCCAACTCAGGGCAATTCAGTTACATTTTCTAGGAAAGGCAACATGGAGGTGTCAGATTGATAGGCTGATTCACTTGGGTGCGGATGGTTCCACTTTGACATTAATTCGTCTCATAAAAAATAAGATTAATTATGTGCTGTTAAAATAAAAGACGGCAATCAACTGTCGTAAGAAACATTAGATGCGGTTCTTGGAATGTTCATTGAGTCCGCAATTGACGTTGAGTGATGTTCTGTTATTTTTTTCTGCTTCATTGCTTTTGGGAGTCTCTCACGCTTCCTGTATTTGAGACTCTGCTCATTATCATAATTCCATTCTGTCCAAAGCTTCTCTCTTGCAAGGGTGTAATTTACATAATATATGTCGAAATCCTCTTTTTAATTTTTTTTTCGCTGATCGACATTTCCAAAAATGGTTGACTCAGTAAATAATCACGTGTGTGAGGAGTTTAACAATGCTCTGCTTTAATGCGCTTACTTTCGAGACGTTGGGTTGTTTTACCACTGAGCGGCACTTTTTTGGCACATTAGGCTAAATGGCCAGGTCACAAGGACCCCGAAGGCTCAGAGAATGTTGGAGGAGGGGACCCACTGGAACAGCTGTTGGGAGACAGATGGTAGCCTCCCGTCAAGGCCATCCTGCGTGTTCTTTAACGTTGAATTGTTTTACCTCTGAGCTGCACTTTTTTGCACACCATGGGCTAAATGGCCAGGTCACATGGACCCCGAAGGCTCAGAGAAGGTTGGGGGAGGGGACCCACTGGAACAGCTGTTGGGAGACAGATGGTAGCCTCCCGTCAAGGCCATCCAGCGTGTTCTTTAACGTTGGATTATTTTACCTCTGATGGCAATTTTTTGCACACCATGGGCTAAATGGCCAGGTCACATGGACCCCGAAGGCTCAGAGAAGGTTGGGGGAGGGGACCCACTGGAACAGCTGTTGGGGGACAGATGGTAGCCTCCCGTCAAGGCCATCCAGCGTGTTCTTTAACGTTGGGTTGTATTACCTCTGAGCGGCACTTTTTTTTGCACACCATGGGCTATTTAGCCCATGGTGTGCAAAAAAAATCCACACTGAAATCTCACTGAATCACACTCCAAAATCTCACTGAATCACACTCCAAAAAAATCTTCACTGAAAATGGCCAGGTCACAAGAACCCCCAAGGCTCAGAGAATGTTGGAGGAGGGGATCCAGTGGAACAGCTGTTGGGAGACAGATGGTAGCCTCCCGCCAAGGAGTTCCAGCGTGTTCTTTAACGTGTTGGTTTGTCTCACCACTGAGTGATACTTTTTTGCACACCATGGGCTAAATTACCATGTCACATGTACCCCGAAGACTCAGAGAATGTTGGAAGAGGGGACCCACTGGAATAGCTGTTGGCAGACAGATGGTAGCCTCCCGTCAAGAGTTCCAGCGTGTTCTTTAACGTGTTGGCTTGTTTTACCTCTGAGTGATACTTTTTTGCACACCATGGGCTAAATGACCAGGTCACATGGACCCCGAAGGCTCAGAGAATGTTGGAAGAGGGGACACACTGGAACAGCTGTTGGGAGACAGAGGTAAACGCTTAACTACTCAATAAATTATATAAATATTTAATAAATAATTATTATATATAATATATGATAATTATGTATTATTAATAATATAATTATGTATATTTGAAGTAATTTTTAATTAAATATAATTATTTCTAGTTTTAATAATGGGCTTGCGCGAACCGATCCGAGCATCCTATATGTATCCGTGGAAAAGCTCCAAATTTTGTACACTTCACCAAAGAGCTTCCGACATCGCGCCAGCGCCATCTGGTGAAGCGTATGGTCTCTATCACTGGCATGGTTTCAGCGAGAAGACAGCAGAGGCAAAACGCATCTCAGAGAAAGGTCATGCCTCAAACCTTCTAACTTAAACTCAGTCACACGAGATGAACGCTCCGGTAGTTAAACAGTTGTCCTACCTATCGTTAAGTGAGGATGCAGTTGATGCAGCAGCACTAGTATGCGAAACGAGCTTCATCAGTTATTTGTAGCTCTGAAGGAGATTTAAAAGGAGGAGTGCACCGAGTCTCTCGTACTGCGACTCGTGCAGGCTGAAGACGGTCGATAACCGTCACCGCAGCACCTGCTGCCAATTCGCGTCTGATCCCACAGATTTTTAAGGGATTTTTGTTTTTTCCTTTGCAAATGACATCCGTCCTTTCTGCAGGTGCTCTGTGAAAGTGAAGAGAGAAAAATGGAAATGAAATCGGAGAAAGAAAAATCTGTCGAGAGCAGTGACGTTCAGTTATCGCCACAATCGGAGGAAGAAGAAGCTCAAAAGAAAAAAAAAATATTTACTCCGAAAAAAATTAGAATTTTGGCATCTGTGGTGTATGGGAACTTATTTCTCGGCAGTTGTTATTCTTTGATGGCCCCTTTTTTTCCGGCTGAGGTAAGTAGAAATTTTTTCAATGATTTTTCATTTTGGTATCTTATATTTGTTAACGTTAGGAGTGTAAATGTTTTGGAATTGCAAGATAGGAGTGGTAGGTATGTATGAGGATTTATTGTGAAATTTAGTTATTGGACAATACAATACAGATCCCTCTACATCAGGCTTGTCCAAACTGCGGCCCTGGATAGCTAGTAAAGCGGCCCACAAAATCGTAAACTATACCTGTTTACTACATAAGCTTTCAACATGATTATGTGATTTTCAGAGAGTTTTTGATATCCCACTAGTTTTATGTTGTCCTTTTTTGTATTTATAATAAAAAACAAGAAAATAAATGAAGTTTTATTATTCATATACATTAACTATATTATATATTTTATGTGCGGCCCAAAACAATTCATCTTCACTGAATGTAGCCCAGGGAAGTGAAATCTTCACTGAAAGTGGCCCAGGGAAGTGAAATCTTCACTGAATGTGGCCCAGGGAAGTGAAATCTTCATTGAATGTGGCCCAGGGAAGTCAAATCTTCACTGAATCTTCACTGAATGTGGCCCAGGGAAGTCAAATCTTCACTGAATGTGGCCCAGGGAAGTCAAATCTTCACTGAATCTTCACTGAATGTGGCTCAGGGAAGTTAAATCTTCACTGAATGTGGCCCAGGGAAGTCAAATCTTCACTGAATCTTCACTGAATGTGGCCCAGGGAAGTCAAATCTTCACTGAATGTGGCCCAGGGAAGTCAAATCTTCACTGAATCTTCACTGAATGTGGCTCAGGGAAGTTAAATCTTCACTGAATGTGGCCCAGGGAAGTCAAATCTTCACTGAATGTGGCTCAGGGAAGTCAAATCTTCACTGAATGTGGCCCAGGGAAGTCAAATCTTCACTGAATGTGGCCCAGGGAAGCTTCTTGTAAAAATTTATGATTTTACTTCCCTGGGGACAAAAGGATTGTGAAAGGAAAAATTCTGGGCCATCAGTTGAAAGCTTATGTGGCCCAGGGAAGTCAAATCTTCACTGAATGTGGCCCAGGGAAGTCAAATCTTCACTGAATCTTCACTGAATGTGGCTCAGGGAAGTTAAATCTTCACTGAATGTGGCCCAGGGAAGTCAAATCTTCACTAAATCTTCACTGAATGTGGCTCAGGGAAGTCAAATCTTCACTGAATGTGGCCCAGGGAAGTCAAATCTTCACTGAATGTGGCCCAGGGAAGCTTCTTGTAAAAATTTATGATTTTACTTCCCTGGGGACAAAAGGATTGTGAAAGGAAAAATTCTGGGCCATCAGTTGAAAGCTTATGTGGCCCAGGGAAGTCAAATCTTCACTGAATGTGGCCCAGGGAAGTCAAATCTTCACTGAATGTGGCCCAGGGAAGTCAAATCTTCACTGAATGTGGCCCAGGGAAGTCAAATCTTCACTGAATGTGGCCCAGGGAAGTCAAATCTTCACCGAATGTGGCCCAGGGAAGTCAAATCTTCACTGAATGTGGCCCAGGGAAGTCAAATCTTCACTGAAGGTGGTCCAGGGAAGTCAAAAGGTTGGACACGCCTGCTCTACATCATTAAATGAGAATTATCATTGTAGTTCTCAATTCTTTCTTATTTTATTTTGCGATATTATTATTATTGCTGTTAATAACCAACATGGAACCCAGGCACAAACTTCCTGTAAAAATTTACTAAATTACTTAGCATTAATTCATTCATTCACAATGTGCAACCATTTAGTATGACTGTGATGTTTTTATTATGTGTCCAACTATCAAATTTTCCTGGATCCAATGTTGCTGCCGGTATCGTAATATGTTGTTATATCCTGTTGCTGTTAGCAGCGGGGCGGGGGTGGCTCAGTCGGTAGCGCTCCAGGCTCGTAATCTGTAGTTCCCAGGTTCGAGTCCCAGCTGGGTCAGCGTTGAGATTTATCTCCGCAAAATTCCCCTCCCTGCCCACGGTCAGTAGGGGACACCGATGGGCTTGGAAAGGCCGCCGTCCGTCGGATGGGACGTTAAGCCGTGGCCCTGTGTGCGGGAGAGCCATACCCTGTGCACGTTAAAGAACACGCTGGATAGCCTTGACGGGAAGCTACCATCTGTCTCCCAACAGCTGTTCCAGTGGGTCCCCTCCCCCAACCTTCTCTGAGCCTTCGGGGTCCATGTAACCTGGCCAGTTAGCCCATTGTGTCGGATAAAAGACGCAGGATTGCCTTGACGGGAGACTACCATCTGTCTCTCAACAGCTGTTCCAGTGGGTCCCCTCCCCCAACCATCTTTGAGCCTTCGGGGTCCATGTGACCTGGCCATTTAGCCCATGGTGTGCAAAAAAGTATCGCTCAGAGGTAAAACAATCCAACGTTAAAGAACATGCTGGATGGCCTTGACGGGAGGTTACCACCTGTCTCCCAACAGCTGTTCCAGTGGGTCACCTCCCCCTACCTTCTCTGAGCCTTCAGGGTCTTTGTGACCTGGACATTTACAGTACTGTGCGAATTAGTTGGGACAAACGAAGGAATGCTAAGTCCCTTCCGCTGCAGAGTCTAAACTGCTGCAAGTCTAGACTTGTTCGTAACCTTCTGCTGCAAGTCTAAACTAATCTAACAGACGCTTCACCCCATTGAAGGAATGATGGACAGCAAAAAGTACACAGGCGTTCTGGAGGCGAAAATGGTCCCAACACTGCAGAAGCTATTTCCTAACGGCGATGGGGTATTTCAACAGGATCTGGCTCCATGCCACAATTCTAAGCTTGCTAAGAGCTTCTTTACCCAGCTACATTTGAAGGTATTGGAGTGGTCAGGAAATTCACCTGATCTAAACCCCACTGAAAATTTGTGGGCCATTATTAAAGCGCACATATCTAAGATGGATTGCACGACGAAAACTAAAATGATAGAAAGTGTGTGGTACCACGATCCTGAAGTGAAAGAGATATGTGGAAAGCTAGTGGCATCAATGGTTGAGAGGGTGAAAGAAGTAATTAAAGCTAAGGGGGGGGGGTTCACATTCACTATTAACTATGTACACTATTAAACAAATAAATATTTTAGTTGTGTCTTTGTTACTGCATTTTCCTGTTGTCCCAACTAATTTGAACAGTACTGTAGCCCAGGATGTGCAAAAAAGTGCCGCTCAGAGGTTGTTGTTTGCGCTGTTTTATCTCTGAGCGGCACTTTTTTGCACACCATGGGCTAAATGGACAGGTCACAAGGACTCCGAAGGCTCAGAGAAGGTTGGGGAAGGGGACCCACTGGAACAGGTGTTGGGAGACAGATGGTAGCCTCCCGTCAAGGCCATCCAGCGTGTTCTTTAACGTGCACAGGGTATGGCTCTCCCGCACAGGGGCCACGGCTTAACGTCCCATCCGACGGACGACGGCATTTCCAAACCCATCGGTGTCCCCTACTGACCGTGGGCAGGGCGGGGAATGCCGCTCAGAGGTAAACCCAACTAAGATATATTAATTCTTGCTTGGCAATTGATCAAAGGGACCTGGGTTCGAGCCCCGGGTAAGACAAATGTTTCTGATGTCTCTCTGCTGAGGTCTCGCCTTTCTCACAGATCTCTATGGCATATAAACTGACAGGCTCCTGTCAGACCTCTGACAAGCAGCTGCTTTAGGGGGAATTTATTTTCCTTTACGTTATTATTAGATCCATGCGCAGACAGCAACAGTTCTATGATCATTCTCAAAGTATTATTCGCATCCTCATCCTTATCACCAAACTTTAGCAGCATCTTTGTATATTGCTCTGCACTAACCCCTTTCTGCTTCAGTGAGAAAGTTGAAAAAGCCGCCGTCCATCGGATGGGGAGTTAAGCCGTACCCTGTGTCAGGATCCGGTTGGGTTGTTTTACCTCTGAGCGGCACTTTTTTGCACACCATGGGCGAAATGGCCAGGTCACATGGTCCCCGAAGGCTCAGAGAAGGTTGGGGGAGGGGACCCACTGGAACAGCTGTTGGGAGACAGATGCTAGCCTCCCGTCAAGGCCATCTAGCGTGTTCTTTAACGTTGGATTGTTTTACCTCTGAGCGGCACTTTTTTGCACACCATGGGCTAAATGGCCAGGTCACATGGACCCCGAAGGCTCAGAGAAGGTTGTGGGAGGGGACCCACTTCACACCTGTTGGGAGACAGATGGTAGCCTCCCGTCAAGGCCATCCAGCGTGTTCTTTAACGTGCACAGGGTATGGCTCTCCCGCACACGGGGCCACGGCATAAAGTCCCACCCAAAGGATGGCGGCCTTTCCAAGCCCATCGGTGTCCCCAACTGACAGTGGGCAGGACGGGGAATTTTGCGAAGATAAATCTCAACGCTGACCCAGCTGGGACTCGAACCTGGGAACTACAGATTACGAGCCTGGCGCGCTACCGACTGGGCCAACCCCGCCCCACTAACCGTGATAGTTAAAACGCAACGTGTGTCCTGGTTGAGAATTCACGAACGCAGAAACGTCGGTGCCAAATGAAGTTCAGGTTTCCCAGGCAACAGTGCACAACACCATCAAATGGAATATGCGGTTTGGAAAAGGAAAGAAATCGAGCATGCATAAATTGTGGCCACAAAACACGGCGGACCCAGGGATGACAAAAGCCAAACACGGGATTTGGGACAAACATACTTTCGGGCCCCCATCTAGCTACCAATAATTCGATAATACATAATTAGAATGTAAAAAATGATGTGTAGATATCTTTTAATAAAAAACAAATGTTAAAACCATTAAATTTATAGAACTCTTCGTGAACATCAAAGTTTATGGAAAATAAAACATTCTTCGGGTCAGTAATCCCATTTATCTTCCCCCCCCCTCTCGACGCTCCTGCAGATTGGGTTGGGTTGTTTTACCTCTGAGCGGCACTTTTTTGCACACCATGGGCTAAATGGCCAGGTCACATGGACCCCGAAGGCTCAGAGAAGGTTGTGGGAGGGGACCCTCTGGAACAGCTGTTAGGAGACATATGGTAGCCTCCCGTCAAGGCCATCCAGCGTGTTCTTTAACGTTGGGTTGTTTTACCTCTGAGCGGCACTTTTTTGCACACCATTGGCTAAATGGCCAGGTCACATTGAACCCGAAGGCTCAGAGAATGTTGGGGGAGGGGACCCACTGGAACAGCTGTTGGGAGACGGGTGGTAGCCTCCCGTCGGGGCCATACAGCGTGTTCTTTAACTTTGGATTGTTTTATCTCGGAGCGGCACTTTTTTGCACACCATGGGCTAAATGGCCAGGTCACATGGACTCCGAAGGCTCAGAGAAGGTTGGGGGAGGGGACCCACTGGAACAGCTGTTGGGAGACAGATGGTAGCCTCCCGTCAAGGCCATCCAGCGTGTTCTTTAACGTTGGATTGTTTTACCTCTGAGCGGCACTTTTTTGCACACCATGGGCTAAATGGCCAGGTCACAAGGACCCCGAAGGCTCAGAGAATGTTGGGGGAAGGGATCCACTGGAACAGCTGTTGGGAGACAGATGGTAGCCTCCCATCAAGGCCATCCAGCGTGTTCTTTAACGTGCACAGGGTATGGGTCTCCCGCACACGGGGCCACGGCTTAACGTCCCATCCGACAGACGGCGGCCTTTCCAAGCCCATCGGTGTTCCCTACTGACCGTGAGCAGGGCGGGGAATTTTGCGGAGATAAATCTCAACGCTGACCCAGCTGGGACTCGAACCTGGGAACTACAGATTACGAGCCTGGCGCGCTACCGACTGAGCCACCCCTGCAGAGAACTGAAATGTAAAGGTGACTAGTCTTCGTAGAATTTTCAGGAATTTGTGACTGGACGCAACAAAAGGCTATTTCGGTACCTGCAACAAGCTTGTGTAATATTTTACCTGTAAGAGGGGTGAAGGAATTACCAAAATAATTGGTACATTGAGCGTTGCGAATTTTTTTGAAGAGATTAATGGGTTGAGTTGTTATCTCTGAGCGGAACTCTTTTGCACAAAATGGGCTAAATGGCCAGGTCACAAGGACCCCAAAGGCTCAGAGATGGTTGGGGAAGGGGACCCATTGGAACAGCTGTTGGGAGACAGATAGTAGCCTCCCGTCAAGGCCATCCAGCGTGTTCTTTACCTTTGGATTGTTTTACCTCTGAGCGGCAATTTTTTTCATACCATGGGCTAAATGGCCAGGTCACAAGGACCCTGAAGGCTCAGAGAAGGTTGGGGGAGGGGACCCACTGGAATAGCTGTTGGGAGACAAATGGTAGGCTTCCATCCAGGCCATCCAGCGTGTTCTTTAACGTTGGATTGTTTTACCTCTGATCGGCACTTTTTTGCACACCATGGGCTAAAATTGCCAGGTCACATGGACCCCGAAGGCTCAGAGAAGGTTGGGGGAGGGGACCCACTGGAACAGCTGTTGGGAGACAGATGATAGACTCCCGTCAAGGCCATCCATCGTGTTCTTTAACGTTGGATTGTTTTACCTCTGAGCGGCACTTTTTTGCACACCATGGGCTAAATGGGCAGGTCACATGGACCCCGAAGTCTCAGAGAAGGTTGGGGGAGGGGACCCACTGGAACAGCTGTTGGGAGACAGATGGTAGGCTCCTGTCAAGGCCATCCAGCGTGTTCTTTAACGTTGGGTTGTTTTACCTCTGAGCGGCACTTTTTTGCACACCATGGGCTAAATGGCCAGGGCACATGAACCCAGAAGGCTCAGAGAAGGTTCGGGGAGGGGATCAACTGGAACAGCTGTTGGGAGACAGATGGTAGCCTCCCGTCAAATCCATCCAGAGTGTTCTTTAACGTTGTTTTGTTTTACCTCTGAGTGGCAGTTTTTCGCACACCATGGGCTAAATGGCCAGGCCACGTGGACCCCGAAGTATCACAGAAGGTTGGGGGAGGGGACCCACTGGAACAGCTGTTGGGAGACAGATGGTAGACTCCCATCAAGGCCATCCAGCGTGTTCTTTAACGTTGGGTTGTTTTACCTTTGAGCGGCACTTTTTTGCACACCATGGGCTAAATGGGCAAGTCACAAGGATCCCGAAGTATCAGAGCAGGTTGGAGGAGGGGACCCATTGGAACAGCTGTTGGGAGACAGATGGTAGCCTCCCGTCAAGGCCATCTAGCGTGTTCTTTGATGTTGTTTTACCTCTTAGCGGCACTTTTGGATTGTTTTACCTCTTAGCGGCACTTTTTTGCACTCCATGGGCTCAATGGTCAGGTCACATGGACCCCGAAGGCTCAGAGAAGGTTGGGGGAGGGGATCCACTGGAACAGCTGTTGGGAGACAGATGGTAGCCTCCCGTGAAGGCCATCCAGCGTGTTCTTTAACGTGCACAGAGTATGGCTCTCCCGCACACGGGGCCACGGCTTGACGTCCCATCAGACGGACGGTGGCCTTCCCAAGCCCAACGGTGTCCCCTACTGACCGTGGGCAGGGCAATTAATTTTGTGGAGATAAATGTGAACGCTCACACAGCTGGGACTCGAACCTGGGAACTACATATTACGAGCCTAGCGCGCTACCGACTGAGCCACCCCCTCCCCAACCATTTAAGCAGGGGCGGCGGTGGCTGAAATGGTAGTGCGACACGTCGGTGATTTTCTCCGCTAACTCCGACTTTTGCCCAACATGGCAAAAGGAACATCGATAGGTTCGAAAAATAATGTATATACATGTGTATAAAAATTTCATATATTTATTGTGATTAATTTTTTACGAGTTTCTTTATGTTGTTCAGAAATAGAACGGAGTGCGTTGCAGGTATTTTATATATTAATATATGTATAATTTATTCATTTATGATATTTATTGTATAATTTCTCATACCTGTTGGTATCCAAATTTCTCATTTGCTGAAATTATCAAAATATTGTACAGTCGCTCAAAAAAGTGTCCGAACGCTACGGTTGATTGCAGAATTCAGAAAAAATATATGGCAAGAAATCCTTGCCATATATTTTTTCTGAATTCTGCAATGAATCGTAGCGTTCGGATACTATTTTGAGCGATTGTACAAGACAAAATATGAGCATAGCTGGGATCGTGTGGGCTCACTCACGGAAATATTGAGCGTGTGCGGTTACCTTTCACAGCAAACTGGAGCGTGTGTAGTAACTGCACACACTCCAGTTTGCTGTGAACGGTAACTTGAGCCTGTACAGTTGCTGTACACGCTGCAGATATTTTTTCTGAATTCTGTAATCACGTGACACGAAGGTTGCCAGATCACTAATTTCTAAAAAAAATTGTTGTCAGATAGTTTTTCTGAATTATGTAATCAACCATAATGTTTGGATACTTTTTTGAGCGACTGTACCCGGCACTGTCTGGGTCTCACTTTTACCTGTATATTCTTGCCTTCACTGCATTAAAGGTAAATTTTGTAAGGAATTCCCCCCCCCCCCCCCCCCGACACTTTAGCACCACAGCGTGCCCGGTGTGGTCCGTGATTGGTTTAAAAAACGGATTCTCACTTGGCTCGTGGCTTCGTTTCTACACAAATTGTGACAACTCGTGTCTAACTTTTAATCTGCATATTATGTTGTTTCCTGCACTAATGGTTAGTTTTGTGAGTATACCCCCTCTCCGACATTTTACACAGTTTGAATACGAAGATTTTCCCGGTGTTGAAAAGGTCATTGCTGACTCGGCGCTCGCTCTCAGAGCCCGTGGCAAACAATCGAGAGATTTATTTCCTCAGATTTTGGCATTCTGTAATTCCCGACGTATTTCACCGAAACGTCCCAAATTTCGTAGGCGGGTTCCTCATGCCTGACCCCATGTTTGGCTAGAAATTCAAGTCCCTAGCTGCAATGGAACGCCTAAATAATGCTTTTGGAAATGCGGGGAATCTGGCAACGGCATCAGATTTGCAGCAGAAGATTTTAATGTTATTTTAACTCTTTACTTTCACAGTTAGGGATCAATAAATGGCAACAATAAATTTGACAGCGATTCTCGTTTCCCGTAGGAATAGCATGGTAAATATTTTTGCTTCTAGCAAGCCCCCCTCTTGGACTTTCGACTTGAAATTTGGCACTGCAATCCGAACCACAACCAGAAACATTCTCGGAAAATTTGGAGCGTTAACGTTGATTTCCTGATGAGTTATGGCTGTACATTGGGAGACAGATGGTAGCCTCCCGTCAAGGCCATCCAGCGTGTCAGACAGACATCAGACAGACATCTTTTATTATAAAGTAAGAAAGTACTTTTACTCTTATATGAAGACATTTATATCTTCATTATTTATTCGCAAATATTTAATATATCTTTTACTCTTGAGTCATAAGAATTTTAAGGAAAGCATAACTTCCCATTGCTTCCATGGACTCTTCGCCACTGGTATTACGGCAACCTGAATGAAACCAATTCTATTAAGTGTGACGACATCAGTATTTGTAGTGACTCCACTGTCAACTTCAGAAAAAGAGGTGCAATATTTCAAGTGCTGCATAAGTCACATAAGTCTGCTTTACCGCAATAAAAATGCGTAGAAAGAAAGAACATTAAATGCGCTGGCACCAGTTTTGCGACTATGAAAATCACAGAACATAAAAACAACAGTTTTAAGACAATAAGTGTCAAGAGAATATTAACGTGTAAAATCGATGTCACAAGAGAGAATTGTAAATTACCAGTTCTTGCGTAAAGTTTTCGGCGAATAAAAATAAATCTAATAAATATAGTGGTAGCTAACTACATAGTTGTTATTCCATCCCAGAACAACTCTTTTAAGTACAATTTTACGAGTACCATCCAAGGTCCCAAAGACTCGTAATATTATAATGGGTTAAGTAGACAGAGTGAAACGACATCTGGTGAGCTGAAGAGAAAACTCGGTTAGAGATCTGGAGAATTTGGGTTTGAAAAATAATTCGCAAATGTATTCGCAGAATACCTTTCAATCTTTGATTTCCGTTGACTTGGGGTGGCTCAGTTGGTAGCGCGCCAGGCTCGTAATCTGCAGTTCCCAGGTTCAAGTCCCAGCTGGGTCAGCGTTGAGACTTACCTCCGCAAAACTCCTCGCCCTTCCCACCGTCAGTAGGGGACACCAATGGGATTGAAAAGGCCGCCGTCCGTCGGATGGGACGTTAAGCCGTGGCTCCGTGTGCGGGAGAGCCATACCCTGTGCACGCTAAAGAACACGCTGGTATGTCCTTGACGGGAGGCTACCATCTGTCTCCCAATAGCTGTTCCAGTGGGTCTCCTCCCCCAACCTTCTCTGAGCCTTCGGGGTCCATGTGACCTGGCCATTTAGCCCATGGTGTGCAAAAAAGTGCCGCTCAGAGGTAAAACAACCAAACGTTAAAGAACACGCTGGATGGCTTTGACGGGAGGCTACCATCTGTCTCCCAACAGCTGTTACAGTGGGTCCCCTCCCCCAACCTTCTCTGAGCCTGTTCTTTAACGTGCACAAGGTATGGCTCTCATGGCCGCGGCTTAACGTCCCATCCGATGGACGACGGCCTTTCCAAGTCAATCGGTGTTCCCTACTGACCGTGGGCAGGGTGGGGAGTTTTGCGGAGTTAAATCTCAACGCTGACGCAGCTGGGACTCGAACCTGGGAAAAACAGATTACGAGCCTGGCGCGCTACCGACTGAGCCACCCCCGCCCAAAATATTTAGTGAAATACCAAAGAACCTTAGAAATTTATGTTTTAAGAGTATTATCCAAACCATAATATATTTATCTAACAAAGTAATTCTTATTTCACTGACGTAATCTGTTATTTTGCTGAAGTCACATTTTTATCTCTCACTCGAGGCCCAAATATTGGATTTCAAGAATCCAATTAACTCTTGAAGCTCTCATCAGTATTCCTCTCTCGCAGAGCAGTGGAAATGATTCTCGTTCACTCTTCTCTCATTACAGGCAGAACGGAAAGGAGCCTCAGCTACAGAATATGGATTCGTGTTCGGAATCTATCAACTTGTCATGTTCTTAGCATCGCCCGTCTACGGGAAACTGGTGAGTAAAATATCATTTATTCGGAAAATGGAAGGTTTTGTTTGTACAGTCGCTCAAAGAAATATCCGAACACTATGGTTGATTACAGAATTCAGAAAATATATCTGGAGCGTATACAGCAACTGTACATGCTCCAGTTACCGTTCACAGCAAACTGGAGCGTGTGCAGTTATTGCACACGCTCCAGTTTGCTGTGAACGGTAACTGCACACGCTCAATATTTCTATGAGTGGGCCCACACGATCCAGGTTTTTGTGAGCTCACACGATCCAATCTGCTGTGAACATTAACCGCAACCGCTCCAGTTTGCTGTGAACGGTAACTGCACACGCTCAATATTTCTATGAGTGGAACACGATCCAGGTTTTTGTGAGCTCACACGATCCAATGTGCTGTGAACATTAACAGCAACCGCTCCAGTTTGCTGTGAACGGTAACTGCACACGCTCAATATTTCTATGAGTGGGCTACTTTATTAGATATAGTTACATTTTAAATCAATAGTAACTCAGGTACAAAACTCAGTATGGGTTGGGTTATTTTACCTCTGAGCGGCACTTTTTTGCACACCATGGGCTAAATGGCCAGGTCACAAGGACCCCGAAGACTCAGAGAAGGTTGGGGGAGGGGATCCACTGGAACAGCTGTCGGGAGACAGATGGTAGCCTCCCGTCAAGGCCATCCAGTGTGTTCTTTAACGTGCACAGGTCTCCCGCACACGGGCCCACGGCTTAACGTCCCATCCGACTGACGGCGGCCTTTCTAAGCCCATCGGTGTCCCCTACTGACCGTGGGCAGGGCAGGGAATTTTGCGGAGATAAACCTCAACGCTGACCCAGCTGGGACTCGAACCTGGGAACTCAGATTACTAGCATTGCGCGCTACCGACTAAGCCACCCCCACCCCCCCATAAACGAGGGATTAGCAGTCAAAACCTTAGTTAAGGGGAAGCGAAAGACTCGAGATTTCCTAGATAGGTGGTCCGATGACGAATTTGGTATTTCCGGTTAGAGCAAGGAAAAGAAATAAGTAACGAGGAAGGAAGATAGAAACTCCTTTGAGACTTAAAGACGAAAATATATTCTCGTTGTTTTTACTTAGTAAGGGATCGTTTTATTACCATTTGGAAACACTGACGGAGTATGTGTTGAAAACGCCCCAGGTGGCTGGAATCTGGAAGGTCAGAACGATGAAAAGTTTACTAACTTGCCAGCTGCAAGGGTTTCCACTGATGAGTTACGTTGTAAAAATAATCTTACAACACTGACCAAAAAGACAGATTTCGAGAATACACCTCTCACAACAAATGGATTTTCTAAACATCCTCAAACCTAGTAGAGAAGATAGAGCACAATTGTCTCTGTAAAAGAATATGTTTGGATTGCTCCAGAATAAAAATTTTGTTTAATAACAGTTGTTTCTGAGGGGCGAGGGTGGTTCAGTCGGTAGCGCGCCAGGCTCGTAATCGGTAGTTCCCAGGTTCGAGTCCCAGTTGGGTCAGCGTTGAGATTTATCTCCGCAAAATTCCCCGCCCTGCCCACGGTCAGTAGGGGACACCGATGGGCTTGGAAAGGCCACCGTCCGTCGGATGGGACGTTAAGCCCTGGCTCCGTGTGCGGGAGAGACATACCCTGTGCACGTTAAAGAACACTCTGGATGGCCTTCACGGAAGGCTACCATCTGTCTCCCAAAAGCTGTTCCAGTGGGTTTCCTCCTCCAACCTTCTCTGAGCCTTTGGGGTTCGTGTGATCTGGCCATTTAGCCCATGGTGTGCAAAAATGTGCTACTCAGAGGTAAAACAATCCAACGTTAAAGAACACACTGGATGGCCTTGACGGGAGGCTACCATCTGTCTCCCAACAGCTGTTCCAGTGGGATCCCTCCCCCAACCTTCTCTGAGCCTTCGGGGTCCATGTGACCTGTCCATTTAGCCCATGGTGTGCAAAAAAGTGCCGCTCAGAGGTAAAACAACCCAACGTTAAAGAACACACTGGATGGCCTTGACGGGAGGCTACCATCTGTCTCCAAACAGCTGTTCCAGTGGGTCCCCTCCCCCAACCTTCTCTGAGCCTTCGGGGTCCATGTAACCTGGCCATTTAGCCCATGATGTGCAAAAAAGTGCCGCTCAGAGGTAAAACAATCCAACTTTAAAGAACACACTTGATAGCCTTGACGGGAGGCTACCATTTGTCTCCCAACAGCTGTTCCAGTGTGTACCCTCCCCCAACCTTCTCTGAGCCTTCAGGGTCCTTATGGCCTGGCCATTTAGCCCATGGTGTGCAAAAAAGAACCGTTCAGAGGTAAAAGTCATCATTTGCATTTAAATTGCTTCTAAAACATATGCCTATCTTACCCTGCATATTTACCATTTAAAAGATGTAGACTAGATTTGTCCGATATGCTAATGGCGATAAACTTTTCTTCTTTTGCAGATTCCAATTCTGAAGCCTGGCTTTTTGATGAAGGCAGGAATGCTGGTGTCAGGCATCTGTGTGATCATATTTGGGTAAGTATCGAGACAAAGGAAGGGTAAGGTTTGCTGGTAGGGAATAAAATAGCAAAGTCATGTAAAAATAGAATATCTTTGTGTTTGTTTCGAAAATCTTTTGAATTTGCTGTTAGTTGGGATTTTACATCTGAACGGCACTTTTGTTCACACAATGGGCTAAATGACGAGGTCACAAGGAACCCAAGTGTCCAAAGAAGGTTAGGGAAAGAGAACCCACTGAATAGCTGGTAAGACAGATGGATTGGGTCAGGTTGTTTTACCTCTGAGCGGCACTTTTTTGCACATCATGGGCTAAATGGCCAGGTCACATGGACCCCGAAGGCTCAGAGAAGGTTGGGGGAGGGGACCCACTGGAACAGCTGTTGGGAGACAAATGGTAACCTCCCGTCAAGGCCATTCATTGTGTTCTTTAACGTTGGGTTGTTTTATCTCTGAGCGGCACTTTTTTTGCACCCATGGGCTAAATGGCCAGGTCACATGGACCCCGAAGGCTCAGAAAAGTTTGGGGGAGGGGACCCACTGGAACAGCTGTTGGGAGACAGATGGTAGCCTCCCGTCAAGGCCATCAATTGTGTTCTTTAACATTGGGTTGTTTTACCTCTGAGCGGCAGTTTTTTGCACACCATGGAATAAATCGCCAGGTCAGAAGGAGCCCGAAGGCTCAGAGAAGGTTGGGGGAGGGGACCCACTGGAACAGCTGTTGGGAGACAGATGGTAGCCTCCCGTCAAGGTCATCCAGCGTGTTCTTTAACGTTGGGTTGTTTTACCTCTGAGCGGCAGTTTTTTGCACACAATGGGCTAAATGGCCAGGTCACAAGGACCCCGAAGGCTCAGAGAAGTTGGGGTAGGGGATCCACTGGAACAGCTGTTGGGAGACAGATGGTAGCCTCCCGTCAAGGCCATCCAGCTTGTTCTTTAATGTGCATAGGGTATGGCTCTCCCGCACACCGGGCCATGGCTTAACGTCCCATCCCACGGACGGCGGTCTTTCCAAGCCCATCGGTGTCCCTTACTGACCGTGGGCAAGGCGGGAATTTTGCGGAGATAAATCTCAACGCTGACCCAGCTGGGACTCGAACCTGGGAACTACAGATTACGAGCCTGGCGCGCTACCGACTGAGCCACCCCCGCCCCTATTCTTTACTACGTAGTTGCTTAATCCAACAGGAAGTGATTTAGAGCTCATTTAATTTCTATCTTTAACGAGCTCTGACATATTAATTTATTTTTCATGCATGAGGTATAAACGAAAGACCGGAGAGCCCAAGGGAGGTGGAGACATTTCGACACTTGGAGTGTCAAGGTCGAATGGTTGAAGTTTGACGCAGTATTGAGTCGAAAATGGCTTACAAAGTTTTTCGTGGAAACTTTGGGCATTCGACGATGCGTTTTATCATTGCAATTTGATTCGCAGGGAGATCGATTGTATTCTTCATCGAAATCGTTTAATATGTTGCAATTGCTTTGCGAAATTGATTTGGGTTGGGTTGTTTTACCTATGAGAGGCACTTTTTTGCACACCATGGGCTAAATGGCCAGGTCACATGGACCTCGAAGACTCAGAGAAGGTTGGGGGAGGGGACAAACTGGAACAGCTGTTGGGAGACAGATGGTAGCCTCCCGTCAAGGCTATCCAGCGTGTTCTTTAACGTGCACAGGGTATGGTTGGGTTGGGTTGTTTTACCTCTGAGCGACACTTTTTTGCACACCATGGGCTAAATGGCCAGGTCACATGGACCTCGAAGACTCAGAGAAGGTTGGGGGAGGGGACCCACTGGAACAGCTGTTGGGTTGGGTTGTTTTACTTCTGAGCGGCACTTTTTTGCACACCATGGGCTAAATGGCCAGGTCACATGGACCTCGAAGACTCAGAGAAGGTTGGGGGAGGGGACCCACTGGAACAGCTGTTGGGTTGGGTTGTTTTACTTCTGAGCGACACTTTTTTGCACACCATGGGCTAAATGGCCAGGTCACAGGGACCCCGAAGTCTCAGAGAAGGTTGGGGGAGGGGACCCACTGGAACAGCTGTTGGGAGACAGATGGCAGTCTCCCGTCAAGGCCATCCAGCGTGTTCTTTAACGTGTTGGGTTGTTTTACCTCTGAGCGGCACTTT
Source organism: Ryuthela nishihirai (assembly GCA_038380435.1). Lineage (NCBI taxonomy): Eukaryota > Metazoa > Arthropoda > Arachnida > Araneae > Heptathelidae > Ryuthela > Ryuthela nishihirai. The sequence goes on from JAWZYU010000022.1 coordinate 18,747,363, forward strand.
TTTGCACACTATGAGCTAAATGTCCATGTCACATGGACCCCGAAGGCTCAGAGAAGGTTGGGGGAGGGGACCCACTGGAATAGCTGTTGGGAGACAGATGATTGCCTCCCGTCAAGGCCATCCAGCGTGTTCTTTAACGTTGGATTGTTTTACCTCTGAGCGGCACGTTTTTGCACACCATGGGCTAAATGGCCATGTCACATGGACCCCGAAGGCTCAGAGAAGATTGGGGGAGGGGACCTACTGGAATAGCTGTTGGGAGAGAGATGGTAGTCTCCCGTCAAGTCAATCCAGCGTGTTCTTTAACGTTGGGTTGATTTACCTCTGAGCGGCACTTTTGTGCACACCATGGGCTAAATGGCCAGGTCACAAGGACCCCGAAATCTCAGAGAAGGTTGGGGGAGGGACCCACTGGAACAGCTGTTGGGAGACAGATGGCAGTCTCCCGTCAAGGCCATCCAGCGTGTTCTTTAACGTGTTGGGTTGTTTTACCTCTGAGCGGCACTTTTTTGCACACCATGGGCTAAATGTCCATGTCACATGGACCCCAAAGGCTCAGAGAAGGTTGGGGGAGGGGACCCACTGGAACAGCTGTTGGGAGACAGATGGTAGCCTCCCTTCAAGGCCATCAAGCGTGTTCTTTAACGTTGGATTGTTTTACCTCCGAGCGACACTTTTTTGCACACCATGGGCTAAATGGCCAGGTCACATGGACTCCGAAGGCTCAGAGTAGGTTGTGGGAGGGGACCCACTGAAACAGCAGTTGGGAGACAGATGGTAGCCTCCGGTCAATGCCATCCAGCGTGTTCTTTAACGTTGGATTGTTTTATCTCTGAAAGGCACTTTTTTGCACACCATGGGCTAAATGGCCAGGTGACATGGACCCCGAAAGCTCAGAGAAGGTTGGGGGAGGGGACCCACTGGAACAGCTGTTTGGAGACAGATGGTAGACTCTCGTCAAAGCCATCCAGCGAGTTCTTTAACGTGCACAGGGTATGGCTCTCCTACACACGGGGACACGGCTTAACGTCCCATCCGACGGACGGCGGCCTGCCCAAGCCCATCGGTGTCCCCTACTGACCGTTGGCAGGACGGGGAGTTTTGTGGAGATAACTCTCAACGCTGACCCAGCTGGGATTCGAACCTGGGAACTGCAGATTACGAGCCTGGCACGCTACCGACTGAGACACCCCCGCCCTAAAAGATATGCAGTCAGAGGATTGAATTTTCAAATGAGTCACGTTTCTCCGGGATCAGTTTTGCAAGTTGTACCAAGTTTCGTCAGGTACCGACATTTTGGAGTTGTGCCAAGTTTCCGTGCAATGCGAAATTGAAGTCAAGAGTGTATTGATGTTGAGCCGTTATTGCATACCATTTCTATAACAAAATCTGATGCTATCAACAGGTTGGGATATGACTACGACTGTATTTTGCAACAAATGAATGTTTACGATCTTAGTCATGGAATACGAAGATAGAAATGGAACCCTCATACTAATGTCCGATTCTTTCTCAATTTCGGGTTGGGTTGTTTTACCTTTGAGCGGCACTGTTTTGCACACCATGGGCTAAATGGCCAGGTCACATGGACCCCGAGGGCTCAGAGAAGGTTGGGGGAGGGGACCCACTGGAACAGCTGTTGGGAGACAGATGGTAGCCTCCCGTTAAGGCCACCCAGCGTGTTCTTTAACGTTGGATTGTTTTACCTCTGAGCGGCACTTTTTTGCACACCATGGGATAATTGGCCAGGTCACAAGGACCCCGAAGGCTCAGAGAAGGTTGGGGGAGGGGACCCGCTAGAACAGCTGTTGGAAGACAGATGGTAGCCTCCCGTCAAGGCCATCCAGCGTGTTCTTTAACGTTGGATTGTTTTACCTCTGAAGGGCACTTTTTTGCACACCATGGGCTAAATGGCCAGGTCACAAGGACCCCGAGGGCTCAGAGAAGGTTGGGGGAGGGGACCCACTGGAACTGCTGTTGGGAGACAGATGGTAACCTACCGTCAAGGCCATCCAGCGTGTTCTTTGACGTGCACAGGGTATGGCTCTCCCGCACACGGGACACGGCTTAACTTCCCATCCGACGGACGGCGGCCTTTCCAAACCCATCGGTGTCCCCTACTGACTGTTGTCAGGGCGGGGAATTTTGCGGCGATAAATCTCAACGCTGATCCAGCTGGGACTCGAACCTGGGAACTACAGATTACGAGCCTGACGCGCTACCGACTGAGCCACCCCCGCCCCTAAGATAACAGGAAGCTAGATGCTTTTGATTCCAGATGCTTACGCAGTATCTTGGGCATTAGGTGGTTCAACTTTGTAACTAATGATGAGGTTAGGCAAAGGAGTTTGCAACCTCCTTTAAGCAGCATATTGTGCAGAGAGAAACTCCGTTGGTTTATCATGTTGCCCGTATGAATAATTATAGATTGTCGAATAGGGTTATGAACAGTGTGCCTAAAGGCCTCAGAAAGAGGGGGAGACCTAGGATGCAGTGGTCAGACAATGTCAAACAGGACCTTGTTAGAATTGATGTGTAGTGGCCGAATGCAGCAGATGTAGCTCAGGACAGATATGCTTGGAGAATTAAACTGCGCGGTCGGACCTCCGTAGCCCATGGCTGCTTCAGGATGATGATGATGATGAAAAAAAAATACCCCCTCAAGCAGCTGCTTGCCACAGAGGTCTGACAATTTATATGCCACAATAGGAGGTCTGAGAGGATGGCAGGATCTCAGCAGAAAAACGACACATACACCCATGCCTTACCCGGGACTCGAACCCAGGTTCCTTAGATCAGTAGCCAAGCGCGCTAACCACTCGGCCATGGGACGGTTAGTAGCGTAATGGTGAGCAAAATTATCCGAAAGTAAATCACTTGATATGAGCTAGCTAAAGAAGTCGCTTATCTATTCAGATGTTGTCTACATTTCCTTTCGAATTTATCTTTACCATAAAAGCTTTTTTTTTTCTTACAGCCATCTAAATTACGCCCCTGATGGAAGAGCCTTTGTTGGCCTCGCCTTCACCGTCCGTATCGTCGACGCCCTTGGTGCTGCAGCCTTCTTGACAGCCTCCTACACAACGCTAGGATGTGAACTGCCAGAGATCATTGGTAGGGCAATGGTAGGTCAAACAGGCTTCGTTAATAAACTCCTAACTCGCTAAAGAAGGGGCGGGAGTGGCTCAGTCGGTAGCTCGCCAGGCTCGTAAACTGTAGTTCCCAGGTTCGAGTCCCAGCTGGATCAGCGTTGAGATTTATCTCCGCAAAATTCCCAGCCGTGCCCAAGGTCAGCAGGGAACTCCGATGGGCTTGGAAAGGCCGCCGTCCGTCGGATGGGACGTTAAGCCGTGGCCCCTTGTGCGTGAGAGTTATACCCTGTGCACGTTAAAGAACATGCTGGATGGCCTTGACGGGAGGCTACCATCTGTCTTCCAACAGCTGTTCCAGTGGGTCCCCTCCTCCAACCTCTCTGAACCTTCGGGGTCCTTGTGACCTGGCCATTTAGCCCATGGTGTGCAAAAAAGTGCCGCTCAGAGGTAAAACAATCCAACGTTAAAGAACACGCTGGATGGCCTTGACGGGAGGCTACCATCTGTCTCCCAACAGTTGTTCTAGTGGGTCCCCTGCCCCAAACTTCTCTGAGCCTTCGGGGTACATGTGACCTGGCCATTTAGCCCATGGTGTGCAAAAAAGTGCCGCTCAGAGGTAAAACAATCCAACGTTAAAGAACACGCTGGATGGCCTTGACGGGAGGCTACCATCTGTCTCCCAACAGTTGTTCCAGTGGGTCCCCTCCCCCAACCTTCTCTGAGTCTTCGGGGTCCATGTGACCTGGCCATTTAGCCCATGGTGTGTAAAAAAGTGCCGCTCAGAGGTAAAACAATCCAACGTTAAAGAACACGCTGGATGGCCTTGACGGGAGGCTACCATCTGTCTCCCAACAGTTGTTCCAGTGGGTCCCCTCCCCCAAACTTCTCTGAGCCTTCGGGGTACATGTGACCTGGCCATTTAGCCCATGGTGTGCAAAAAAGTGCCGCTCATAGGTAAAACAAACCAACGTTAAAGAACACGCTGGATGGCCTTGACGGGAGGCTACCATCTGTCTCCCAACAGTTGTTCCAGTAGGTCCCCTCCCCCAACCTTCTCTGAGCCTTCGGTTCCATGTGACCTGGCCATTTAGTCCATGGTGTGCAAAAAAGTGCCGCTAAGAGCTAAAACAATCCAACGTTAAAGAACACGCTGGATGACCTTGACGGAAGGCTACCATCTGTCTCCCAACAGCTGTTCCAGTGGGTACCCTCCCTCAACCTTCTCTGAGCCTTTGGGTCTATGTGACCTGGCCATTTAGCCCATGGTCTGCAAAAAAGTGTCGCTCAGATGTAAAACAATCCAACGTTAAAGAACACGCTGGATGGCCTGACGAGCGGCTACCATCTGCCTCCTAACAGCTGTTCCAGTGGGTCCCCCTCCCCCAACCTTCTCTGAGCCTTCGGGGTCCATGTGACCTGGCCATTTAGCCCGTTGTGTGCAAAAAAGTGCCGCTCAGAGGTAAAACAACCCAACCCAACTCTTGCTTTTAAATCACTCGTGTTCTAATATATTCATGACGTAATTACACTACATGCGATATCTCGTGTGTCTCGTGGTAAGTGATCACACTTTCATTCTTGAACGTTCATAGTCCGTTTCCATACGAATATTTTAATGGATATTTTAAAAAATAAGATTTTCTGTCATTTATTAAAGGAAATATTAAATTATATAATAAAAACGATTTACAGTGTTTTACAATTTACACATAATTACATTTGTTTGACAATGATATGTATATTTGGGGTCCTCTAGTCCAGGGGGCTTCGGCCAAATTACCCTACTAGCCTCCCTTCTATCTAGATCTGCCTTGTTTTACCTCTGAGCGGCACTTTTTTGCACACCATGGGCTAAATGGCCAGGTCACATGGACCCCGAAGGCTCAGAGAAGGTTGGGGGAGGGGACCCACTGGTACAGCTGTTGGGAGACAGATGGTAGCCTCCCGTGAAGGCCATCCAGCGTGTTCTTTAACGTGCACAGGGTATGGCTCTCCCGCACACGGGCCACGGCTTAACGTCCCATCCGACGGACGGCGGCCTTTCCAAGCCCATCGGTGTCCCCTACTGACCGTGGGCAGGGCGGGGAATTTTGCGAAGATAAATCTCAACGCTGACCCAGCTGGGACTCGAACCTGGGAACTAGAGGTCACAAGGACCCAGAAGGCGCAGAGAAGGTTGGGGGAGGGGACCCACTGGAACAGCTGTTGGGAGAAAGATCGTAGCCTCCCATCCAGGCCATCAAGGGGGTTCTTTTACGTGCACAGAATATGGTTCTTTGGCACACGGGGCCACGACTTAACGTCCCATCCGACGGACGGCGGCCTTTCCAAGCCCATCGGTGCCCCCTACTGACCGTGGGCAGGGCGAGGATCTACCTGTAATGGGCTTTCCACTAAAAAATATTCACACTTTCTCAACTGATATTTCTCTTCGTTGTTTTTCATTTGTTATCCTTTTGCGTGACAAATAATTAAATTTGTTTAAACTGTAGAGTTATTTTTAAATGATTCATTGTACCCTTTTTCTTGTTTTTATACAGTCCCTGACTGAGACTGCGTTTGCCTTTGGCCTTGCGGGAGGACCTGTCCTTGGAGGCGTTCTCTATGAGGTAAGTGAGTGGACTCAAGTTGGTGAAGCGATTTTTGGTTGTTCCGATAATTTAGAAAGTTTTTCTTTATGAAAAAGGTGGAAAAATACTGAGTAGGGTTGTTTTACCTCTGAGCGGCACTTTTTTGCACATCATGGGCTAAATGGCCAGGTCACATGGACTCCGAAGGCTCAGAGAAGGTTCGGGGAGGGGACCCACTGGAACAAACTGTTGGGAGACAGATGGTAGCCTCCCGTCAAGGCCATCCAGCGTGTTGTTTAACGTGCACAGGGTATGGCTCTCCCGCACACGGGGCCACGGCTTAACGTCCTATCCGACGGACGGCGGCCTTTCCAAGCCCATTGGTGTCCCCTACTGTCCGTGGGCAGGGCGGGGAATTTTGCGGAGATAAATCTCAACGCTGACCCTGCTGGGACTCGAACCTGGGAACTACAGATTACGAGCCTGGCGCGCTACCAACTAAGCCACCCCCGCCCCCTCGCCATTAGGTAGTCGGGGATGAGCGGTATCTATATGGTACTGTCTTGTCCCTGACCGTAGATAGTGGTAAACATGGCATTATTCCAATACTTCAAGTGCTTTAGGCGGAACAAGTGAGTCTTGTCATCATATATATTTAAAAATTAAAATACATAAATACCCCTTCAAGCAGCTGCTTGCCACAGAGGTCTGACAGGAGCCTGTCAGTTTATATGCCACAGTAGGAGATCTGAGAGGATGGCAGGACCTCAGCAGATTACCTGTTCGAAAGCCCTAAAAGTTGAAAATGGCAAATTTTGAAACGAACTGCAAATTAGGAATTTCGTATTTAGGTGTCTTAGTGTGCTGATCGAAGTGATTTAAATTGATATCAGTGACTTTGTTCCTCTTCTCTGGGCCAAGTGTGGCTCAGTCGGTAGCGCACCAGGCACATAATCTGCAGTCCTTAGGTTCGAGTCCCAACTGCTCCAGCATTGAGATTTATCTCCTCTAAACCCTTAACCTTCCTTCTGTCAGAAACGGGACATTGATGGGCTTGAAACGACCACCGTCCGTTGGATGGGGGATAAAGCTGTGGCCCAGTGTTCAGGAGAGCCATATTCTGTGCATGTTAAATGACACACTATATGACTTTAACTACTGTTAAAGTCATCCAGTGTGGAAAAACGTGTGAGGTTACGCTCAGAGGTTGGTGGAACTCTGAGCGTAACCTCACACGTTTTTCCTCCCGGGTGAAAAAACATGTGACGTAACGCTCAGAGGTCAACACGTCAATCCTCCCGGGTGAAAAAACGTGTGAGGTTACGCTCAGAGGTGACGTGTGAAACGTGTGACGTAACGCTCAGAGGTTGGTGGAAGGGATTACTGTCTCCTAACAGCAATCCAGTGAGTGCCCTTCCACCAAATTCTGAGCCTTCGGGGAGCGGAGGGGGTGGGCTCAGTCGGTAGCACGCCAGCCTCGTAATCTGCAGTTCCCAGGTTCGAGTCTCAGCTGGGTCATCATTGAGATTTATCTCTGCAAAATTCCCAGCCCTGCCCACGGTCAGTAGGGGACATCAATAGGCTTGGAAAGGCCGCCGTCGGTTGGATGGGACGTTAAGCAGTGGCTCCGTGTGCCGGAGAGACATACCCTGTGCACGTTAAAGATCGCACTGAATGGCCTTGACGGGAGTCTACCATTTGTCTCCCAACAGCTGTTCCAGTGGGTCCCCTCCCCCAACCATCTCTGAGCCTTCGGGGTCCATGTGACCTGGTCATTTAGCCCATGGTGTGCAAAAAAGTGCCGCTCAGAGGTAAAACAATCAACTTTAAAGAACACGCTGGATGGCCTTGACGGGAGGCTACCACTTGTCTCCCAACAGCTGTTCCAGTGGGTCCCCTACCCCAACCTTCTCTGAGCCTTCGGGGTCTATGTGACCTGACGATTTAGCCCATGATGTGAAAAAAATGCCTCTCAGAGGTAAAAAAACCCAACGTTAAAGAACACGCTGGATGGCCTTGACGGGACGCTACCCTCTGTCTCCCAACAGCTGTTCCAGTGGGTCCCCTACCTCAACCTTCGGGGTCCACATGACCTGGCCATTTAGCCCATGGTGTGAAAAAAATGCCACTCAGAGGTAAACAACTCAACCCAACAACTGAGCCTTCGGTGTCCTTGTAACCTGGATATTTACCAAATTATGTGGAAAAAAAAGCGTTCCTCATCAGTAAAACAACCGGATCCAACAACATTTGGAGATACTTCGTTCCTCATCCAGAAGTCATTTTATAATGAATCGTGTTATTCTGTGTTGTGAAATAAAGAATACTTTTGTGACGTAGTATGACGATTGTGTTTCTTGACTAATAAGATCATTTCTTTCTTTATAGGCTGGGGGATTTAGCCTTCCATTTCTCGTTGTGGGATTGCTTCTGCTCACAGGCACTGCAGTGAACTTCTTTCTTTTTACTGACGTAGGTATGTAACTGGGGAAGTTAGTCTATCTTTAAATGCAATAGTCAGACTATTCATATACAGGGTGTCCCGGAATTCATAGCCCAAACGTGAGGGGATGGTAGTACAGTCGCTCAAAAAAGTATTCGAACACATATGGTTGATTACGGAATTCAGAAAAAATATCTGGAGCGTGTACAGCAACTGTACACGCTCCAGTTTGCTGTGAACGGTAACTGCACACGCTCAATACTTCTATGAGTGGGCCCACACGATCCAGGTTTTTGTGAGCTCACATTATCCAATGTGTTGTGAACATTAACCGCAACCGCTCCAGTTAGCTGTGAACGGTAACTGCACACGCTCAATATTTCTATGAGTGGGCCCACACGATCCAGGTTTTTGTGAGCTCACACGATCCAATGTGCTGTGAACATTAACCGCAACCGATCGTTTCCTGCGAACAGTAACTGCACACGCTCAATATTTCTATGAGTGGGCCCACACGATCCAGGTTTTTGTGAGTCACACGATCCAATGTGTTGTGAACATTAACCGCAACCGCTCCAGTTTGCTGTGAACGGTAACTACACACGCTCAATATTTCTATGAGTGGGCCCACACGATCCAGGTTTTTGTGAGCTCACACGATCCAATGTGCTGTGAACATTAACCGCAACCGCTTCAGTTTGCTGTGAACGGTAACTGCACACGCTGAATATTTCTATGAGTGGGCCCACACGATCCAGGTTTTTGTGAGCTCACACGATCCAATGTGCTGTGAACATTAACCGCAACCGCTCCAGTCTCCTGTGAGCAGTAACTGTACACGCTCAATATTTCCGTGAGTGAGCCCACACGATCCAGGTCTTTGTGAGATCACACGATTCAATGTGCTGTGAACATTAATCGCAACCGCTCCAGTTTGCTGTGAACGGTAACTGCACACGCTCAATATTTCTATGAGTGGGCCCACACGATTCAGGTTTTTGTGAGCTCACATTATCCAATGTGTTGTGAACATTAACCGCAACCGCTCCAGTTTGCTGTGAACGGTAACTGCACACGCTCAATATTTCTATGAGTGGGCCCACACGATCCAGGTTTTTGTGAGCTCACACGATCCAATGTGCTGTGAACATTAACCGCAACCGCTCCAGTTTGCTGTGAACGGTAACTGCACACACTCAATATTTCTATGAGTGGGCCCACACGATTCAGGTTTTTGTGATCTCACATTATCCAATGTGTTGTGAACATTAACCGCATCCGCTCCAGTTTGCTGTGAACGGTAACTGCACACGCTCAATATTTCTATGAGTGGGCCCACACGATCCAGGTTTTTGTGAGCTCACACGATCCAATGTGCTGTGAACATTAATCGCAACCGCTCGTTTCCTGTGAACAGTAACTGCACACGCTCATTATTTCTATGAGTGGGTCCACACGATCCAGGTTTTCGTGAGTCACACGATCCAATGTGTTGTGAACATTAACCGCAACCGCTCCAGTTTGCTGTGAACGGTAACTGCACACGCTCAATATTTCTATGAGTGGGCCCACACGATCCAGGTTTTTGTGAGCTCACACGATCCAATGTGCTTTGAACATTAACCGCAACCGCTTCAGTTTGCTGTGAACGGTAACTGCACACGCTGAATATTTCTATGAGTGGGCCCACACGATCCAGGTTTTTGTGAGCTCACACGATCCAATGTGCTGTGAACATTAACTGCAACCGCTCCAGTCTCCTGTGAGCAGTAACTGTACACGCTCAATATTTCCGTGAGTGAGCCCACACGATCCAGGTCTTTGTGAGATCACACGATTCAATGTGCTGTGAACATTAACCGCAACCGCTCCAGTTTGCTGTGAACGGTAACTGCACCCGCTCAATATTTCCGTGAGTGGGCCCACACGATCCAGGTCTTTGTGAGCTCACACGATCCAATGTGCTGTGAACATTAACCGCATCCGCTCCAGTTTGCTGTGAACGGTAACTGCACACGCTCCATATTCATTGCATTATATATTCATACACATTATATACTATATTCAAAAAAGTATCCGAACACTATGGTTGATTACAGAATTCAGAAAAAATATCTGACAACGATTTTTTTTAGAAATTAGTGATCTGGCAACCTTCGTGTCACGTGACAGATCACTAATTTCTGAAAAAAATCGTTGACAGATATTTTTTCTGAATTCTGTAATCAACCATAGCGTTCGGATACTATTTTGAGCGACTGTACGGTCTCCTAACGATTTTCTTTAAAAAGAATTTATTTTCGCAACTATGAAGGAAAATAATTATATAATCAAAAGTGGCTTTGTGACCACGTATTTGTGAAATTAATGTAAAAATTTAGTGATATACACAGCATATAATTTATAATATTTTGCATGTTGTAACATTTAAAAATTATTTATTTTGAGATTTCTTTCTTTTTTTCTTCTTCTTTCTTTTGCTTTGGGAATGAACCCCCCCAAAAAAAGCTCTGTTCAAGGTTCCTTAATTTCGAAAAGAAAAGAAACAATATTTTTGTAGCAAAATGCCACTGGAAATAAAGTGAAAAAGCTTTTAAAATTTCCTCAAATCTCCTTCTTTTAAACCAATATTTGTGCAATATTTAAAGCGTTATGGGAGGTAAAATATTTAACACTAGTATTAATTTGGGTCTTAAGAATTTACCCAAAAATTATCGGGCGGGGGTGCCTTAGTCGGTAGCGCGCCAGGCTCGTAATCTGTAGTTCCCACGTTCGAGTCCCAGCTGGGTCAGCGTTGGGATTTAACTCCGCAAAATTCCTCGCTCTGCCCACGGTCTGTAGGGGACACCGATGGGCTTGGAAAGGCCACCGTCCGTTGGATGGGACGTTAAGCCGTGGCCCCATGTGCGGGAGAGCCATACCCTGTGCACGTTAAAGAACACGCTGGATGGCCTTGACGGGAGGCTACCATCTGTCTCCCAACAGCTGTTCCAGTGGATCCTCTCCCCCAACCTTCTCTGAGCCTTCGGGGTCCTTGTGACTTGGCCACTTAGCCCATGGTGTGCAAAAAAGTGCCGCTCAGAGGTAAAACAAACCAACGTTAAAGAACACTCTGGAAGGCCTTAACGGGAGGCTACCATCTGTCTCCCAACAGCTATTCCATTGGGTCCCCTCCTTCAACCTTCTCTGAGCCTTCGGGGTCCTTGTGCCTGGCCATTTAGCCCATGGTGTGCAAAAAAGTGCCGCTCAGAGGTAAAATTAACCAACGTTAAAGAACATTCTGGAAGGCCTTAACGGGAGGCTACCATCTGTCTCCTAACAGGTGTTCCAGTGGGTCCCCTCCCCCAACCTTCTCTGAGCCTTCGGGGTCCATGTGACCTGGACATTTAGGCCATGGTGTGCAAAAAAGTGCCGCTCAGAGGTAAAACAATCCAATCCAATCCTCTCCCCCAACCTTCTCTGAGCCTTCGGGGTCCATGTGACCTGGCCATTTAGCCCATGGTGTGCAAAAACGTGCCGCTCAGAGGTAAAAGAACCCAAAAAATTGTAGCAAATGGTTTACTGAAGTAATCTGAAATATATTGCTTTATCATTGTATGCTTTATCATCCCATCTCTTCCCTTTTTGCTGTCTAGAGGAAGTGAGCGGTCCACCGTCTAGTGCGAGAAAGCTTTTAGCAGATTCCGGTTTCCTGATCAATGTGTTGACCATTTCCACGTGCTTCGCCATGCTGGGCTTCAATGAAGCCACCCTGGAACCACACATCCGTGAAGTAAGTACATCATAAAACTGTGTGTAGAAAAGTGATGTAATGGCATCATAAAATGTGTTTTACTTAGTGTTAATAGGGGCGGGGGTGGCTCAGTCGGTAGCGCGCCAGGCTCGTAATCTGTAGTTCCCAGGTTCGAGTCACAGCTAGGTCAGCGTTGAGATTTATCTCCGCAAAATTCCCCGCCCTGCCCACGGTCAATAGGGGACACCGATGGGCTTGGAAAGGCCGCCGTCCGTCGGATGGGACGTTAAGCCGTGGCTCCGTGTTCAGGAGAGCCATACCCTGTGCACGTTAAAGAACACGCTGGATGGCCTTGACGGGAGGCTACCATCTGTCTCCCAATAGCTGTTCCAGTGGGTCCCCTCCCCCAACCTTCTCTGAGTCTTCGGGGTCCATGTGACCTGGCCATTTAGCCCATGGTGTGCAAAAAAGTGCCGCTCAGAGGTAAAACAACCCAACCCAACTCGGGGTCCTTGAGACCTGGCCATTTAGCCCATGGTGTGCAAAAAGTGTCGCTCAGAGGTAAAACAACCCAACTTAGTGTTAATCAGTAATTCATCCTCTATAGTCTCTGGATTCTGCCTAGATTTAGATTTATCTCCTCTAATCTCCGTTTGCTGAAAAAGGGGTCACCGATGGGCTTGGAAAGGCCACCATTTTGGGATTCTCACAAGAAGTTTTGATTCTTATAATAGTATATTTAAAAAACAAAGGAAAATTGCGAACCACGTTCACTGGCAATTTCGTAGAACTGTGGTTCTCTTAACCTTGTTTTATAACAACCGACACTTCTGTGATTGTCAAAATTTTACCAAAAAAATCATTAAATTAAAAATCATTGAATTAGATGAGTTTATATTTTTTTATTTTTTTTTAGAACGAAAAAAAAAAAAATAAACAACAAAAAAGCCCCTGAAAAACTATAGACTGACAGAGATATTATATATTTATTTTATTTTAATTTAATATTGAAATTACATTACAGGCTACATTAATCTTTTGCTGTCCCCTGGCCGAGTAGTTAGAACCCTTGGCTACTTATCTAAGGGACCTTGGTTCGAGCCCGGGTAAGACATGGATGTTAGTGTTTGTTTTCTGCTGAGGTCCTGCCATCCTCACAGACCTACTATGGCATATAAACTGACAGGCTCCTGTCAGACTTCTTTGGCAAGCAGCTGCTTGAGGGTTTTGTTTTGTTCAATAATATTTTACATTTTAAACGCGGCACTTTGTAAAAACAAATAGGCACGCGTGTGTCATCACTCATATTTAAGCGGTTTCTGGATTTTGTTTCGATTAGTAAAATCTTACATAAATAGAAATTGAAGAAACAAAGGGTTTTTACTTTCTTCATTATTGATTGCTTATTATTGATCTTGAAATTATTTGACAATGTCTCGCACCCTCAGGTGATAGCATCACCTTAACCGGTGATGCCTTATCACCTGAGGGTGCGAGACATGTCACTGTCTTAGAAGATCAAACCGGACTGATTATTTGTTTCACAGACTTCTTCACAAATGGCAACTGTTTCAAGTTACCGGGGAAAATGCGATCACACTTCTTTCCTCTACCAAGACTGTTTCAAAATTTTCGTTGTATATTTACAAGAGATTTAACTTTATTGCCATGTAGATGACACTTTCACCAAATCACAACATCCTATGATGGACCAGCTTTTCTCTGTGGAGCTCCTCACTTGAAGTCAACCTATGCTATCCTTTGAGAAATCCGGGGCGAACAGTCATGAACCCTAGCCATGAAATTAATCAATTAATTATTTATTTATTTATTCAAGAACAACTTTTAGTATAGACGGATATGGCAATCTTCATTTCATTAACAATATGGTTGCCCACAGGTAGATATCAAGGTAAGTAATAATAGACTCTTTTAAACAATTTTGGGGCGTTTTTTATAATAGTTTCACTCTTTTCTTTTTTATTAACAACTCCGCAAAGGATTGATATACTTTTTAAAAACATGGATTAAAAAGAAAAGACTTTTAAATCAGATTCAAAGCTTATTATTGATCTTGAAATTATTTGACAATGTCTCGCACCTTCAGGTGATAAGGCATCATCGATTAAGAACCACTGTCTTAGAAGGTCAAACAGGACTGATTATTTGTTTCACAGACTTCTTCACAAATGGGAACTATTTCAAGTTACCGGGGAAAATGCGACAACACTTCTTTCCTCTACGAAGACTGTTTAAAAATTTTCGTTGTATATTTACAAGAGATTTAACTTTATTGCCATGTAGATGACACTTTCACCAAATCACAACATTGGAAGATGTTACGTTTAAGAGCCGTTCCAGATGATCAGCTATTCTATTCAAAATTTCGTTTCTTCATTATTTCTGTTTTCTGTGAATATTTTAAATAATTTGAATAAATTAGCATATATGGGATCATCCATAAATTGAATACCACATTGAGGGAAAGTAATTTTGTTACGTTCGTTTACATGGGAGACGGGACGATTACTTGACGTCTAATGCTACACTTATTTCTTCATTAATAATCAGTAGAGATAGCACAAAATCGGCAAAGATATATCCATTCGAAAAGTAGTTTTCTCTAATCGTATATAAATAAGGATTTGGTTGTATGTTGTAGCGGAAGAATTTTTTTTATATGCTACAAAGGGAACAGAAAAGAATTATTGAAGCTGTTCTTAGCTTATACGGGCAATCTTACGGAAGGATGTGCTCCACTAAGACATATTAGGTTCTTTTCCTCGTCAGGGTTAGGTTGGGTTGTTTTGCATCTGAGCGGCACTGTTTTGTACACCATGGGCTAAATGGCCAGGTCACAAGGACCCCGAAGGCTCAGAGAAGGTTGGGGGAGGGGACTCTCTGGAACAACTGTTAGGAGATAGATGGTAGCCTCCCGTCAAGGGCATCCAGCGTGTTCTTTAACGTTGGATTGTGTAACTTCTGAACGGCACTTTTTTGCACACCATGGGCACACAATGGCTAAATGGCCAGGTCACAATGACCTTGAAGGCTCAGAGAATGTTGGGGGAGGGGATCCACTGGAACAGCTGTTGGGAGACAGATGGTAACCTACCGTCAAGGCCATCCAGTGTGTTCTTTAACGTGCACAGGGTATGGCTCTCTCGCACACGGCGCCACGGTTTAACGTCCCATCCGACGGACGGCGGTCTTTCCAAGCCCATCGGTGTCCCCTACTGACCGTAGGCAGGGCGGGGAATTTTGCGGAGATAAATCTCAACGCTGACCCAGCTGGGACTCGAACCTGGGAACTAGCAGATTACGAGCCTGGCGCGCTACCGACAGAGCCACCCCCGCCCAAAAAATTTAGTTAGTTGGGTTGGGTTGTTTTACCTCTGAGCGGCACTTTTTTTTGCACACCATGGGCTAAATGGCCAGGACACATGGACCCCGAAGGCTCAGAGAAGGTTGGGGGAGGGGACCCACTGGAACAGCTGTTGGGAGACAGATGGTAGCCTCCCGTCAAGGCCATCCAGCGTGTTCTTTAACGTGCACAGGGTATGGCTCTCCCGCACACGGGGCCACAATTTAGTTAGTGATTAACATTTTATTTTATTTTTAAATTTGAGTAGAAGTATTATTATATTGTCATTTTTATTATTATTTAAGGGCCAATCTGAGTTCAATAAAACTTAATATTTGAGCTTATTGGAAAGTAACTACTCACCCGAAATCACTTTTTGTAACTTTCGTTTCGGCAAACACGTTGAAATGTTCTGGAGTTTTTTTTTTTCTTAAGCGGTGAGTTTTCTCGTGTTCAACTGATAGAACACACATTTAAACTGTTCTTGACCCAT
Source organism: Ryuthela nishihirai (assembly GCA_038380435.1). Lineage (NCBI taxonomy): Eukaryota > Metazoa > Arthropoda > Arachnida > Araneae > Heptathelidae > Ryuthela > Ryuthela nishihirai. The sequence continues at coordinate 18,763,058 of JAWZYU010000022.1, forward strand.
TCTGCTTCTTAGATAGTTATTTTTATAATTTTTAGTTTTGTGCATGATCTTTTTAGCAGTAGGAACTGTTACGGTTAGAAAAAATATCACAACATGCATACATTTGGGAAAGTAGCCAAAAGTTCAACGTTTTCGATAGTAACAGATTTGCAAGTTTTTTTTTTACTCTGGTCAAGATTTCAGAATTACTTTTAAAATAATATCGTATGTATTTTTAACTGATTATTACAAAAAACAAACCTACAAAATAATCTAAATATTTAACACTCCTAAAAGTAACACAAAAAATTTAATTAAATTAAAATTATTTAAATTATCATGAATATTAAAATTAAAAACTTGGTATACGTATAAAATATACATTCAATATACTTCGGGGCCCCAGCTCAGGGTTGTTGTTTGGGTTGTTTTACCTCTGAGCGGCACTTTTTTGCACACCATGGGCTAAATGGCCAGGTCACATGGACCCCGAAGTCTCAGAGAAGGTTGGGAGAGGGGACCCACTGGAACAGCTGTTGGGAGACAGATGGTAGCCTCCCGTCAAGGCCATTCAGCGTGTGAGCCATGGCACACTGAGCCACGGCTTAACGTCCCATCCGACGGATGGCGGCCTTTCCAAGCCCATCGGTGTCCCCTACTGACCGTGGGCAGAGCGGGGAATTTTGCGGAGATAAATCTCAACGCTGACCCAGCTGGGACTCGAACCTGGGAACTACAGATTACGAGCCTGGCGCGCTACTGGCTGAGCCCCCCCCCCCGCCCCCCCAGCTCAGAGGAGGACCCCGAAGTGATCTCTGAGCCAAGTATCCTCCTCTGAGCTGGGACTCTCCAAATGTGCCTGGGTAACTCAGGCGGTAGTTATGCAACTGCTGTTTAATTTATTCTGCAAAGTTATAGTTTATTATATTTGTTTTTTCTTAACAGTTCAACCTGTCTCCTACTGCAGTTGGCGCCATCTTCCTCATCTCAGGGATCACAGATGCTGTGTCGGCCATCGTGTGGGGTTACTTTGCAGAGAGAGTGGTGAGTTGCGATTCCATTGTAATTAAAATCTAGTGGTGCACCCAAGGGTTGGGTTGGTTTGTTTTACCTCTGAGCGGCACTTTTTTGCACACCATGGGCTAAATGGCCTGGTCACATGGACCCCGAAGGCTCAGAGAAGGTTGGGGGAGGGGACCCACTGGAACAGCTGTTGGGAGACAGATGGTAGCCCCCCGTCAAGGCCATCCAGCATGTTCTTTAACGTGCACAGGGTATGGCTCTCCCGCACACGGGACCACGACTTGACGTCCCATCCGACGGACGGCGGCCTTTCCAAGCCAATCGGTGTCCCCTACTGACCGTGGGCAGGGCAGGGGACATTTGCGGAAATAAATCTCAACGCTGACCCAGCTGGGACTCGAACCTGGGAACTACAGATTACGAGCCTGGCGCGCTACCGACTGAGCCACCCCCGCCCCGCACCCAAGCAGATAAGGTTATTAGATTCATAAGCCCATTGATCATTAAACTTTTTTACATTTTTAAGGATATCCTCGAAGATAGATACTGATGTCTTCGTGTCACGTGACACGAAGGTTGCCAGATCACTAATTTCTAAAAAATCGTTGCTAGATATTTTTTCTGAATTCTGTAATCAACCATAGTGGTCGGATACTTTTTTGAGCGACTGTACTCCTTAAAATCCGGCATCTTTCAATCACACAGAGGCTAGAATTTTAAAGTGTTAACTGTACGTACTAAATTTCATTAACCTTTGTAAGATTATTTTTAGCAGTTCGCGTAATAATTGATTTTGTTAATTTAAATTTTTAAATTTTTTATTATTTTTATAATTTAATTTAAATTAAAAAAATTTTGTTAATTTTTTTCCAATTTCAAATGAGTTTGTTTTTGCAGAACGAGTTAACTTGTTAAATGTTTAACGCTTATTTAAGAAGTTACTGAGTTTTGTGGGGGCGGGGGTGGCTCAGTCGGTAGCTAGCCAGGCTCGTAATCTGTAGTTCCCAGGTTCGAGTCCCAGCTGGGTCAGCGTTGAGATTTATCTCCGCAAAACTCCCCACCCTGACCACAGTCAGTAGGGGACATCTATGGGCTTGTAAAGGCCACCGACCGTCGGATGGGACGTTAAGCCGTGGCCCCGTGTGCTTGAGAGCCATACCTTTGTACGTTAAAGAACATGCTGGATGGCCTTGACGGTGGGCTACCATCTGTCTCCCAAGAGCTGTTCCAGTGGGTCCCCTCCCCCAACCTTCTCTGAGCCTTCGCGGTCCATGTGACCTGGCCATTTAGCCCATGGTGTGCAAAAAAGTGCCGCTCAGAGGTAAAACAACCCAACCCATACTGAGTTTTGCACCTGAGTTACTATTGATTTAAAATGTAACTATATCTAATAAAGTAGCCGCTCTGTGTAGTTCTATACTGCAATAATGATATATACTAAATAAAAAATTTAAATTTCAGGCAAATGCTCAATACCTGACTGTGCTCGCCTGTTTCTTCTTTTTGTGTTGCTTCCTGATCGTTGGGCCAGTCCGTTTCATGCCTTTTCCTACGTAAGTATGCAGTCTTTAATTAATTGAATAGCTACCAGAGTTTTTTTAGCAGTGAAATCTAATGAAAAGATTCTGTGTCTTTCGAAACATACACTTAAATGCCATAGAAATGGGGCGGGGGTAGCTCAGTCGGTAGCGCGCCAGGCTCGTAATCTGCAGTTCCCAGGTTCGAATCCCAGCTGGGTCAGCGTTGAGACTTATCTCCGCAAAACTCCCCGCCCTGCCCACGGTCAGTAGGGGACACCGATAGGCTTGGAAAGACCACCGTCCGTCGGATGGGACGTTAAGCCGTGGCCCCGTGTGCGGAAGAGCCATACCCTGTGCACGTTAAAGAACTAGCTGGATGGCCTTGACGGGAGACTACCATCTGTCTTCCAACAGCTGTACCAGTGGGTCCCCTCCCCCAACCTTCTCTGAGCCTTCGGGGTCCATGTGACCTGGTCATTTAGCCCATGGTGTGCAAAAAAAGTGCCGTTCAGAGGTAAAACAAACCAACACGTTAAAGAACATGCTGGAACTCCTTGATGGGAGGCTACCATCTGTCTTCCAACAGCTGTTCCAGTGGGTATCCTCCCCTAACCTTCTCTGAGCCTTCGGGGTCCTTGTGACCTGGCCATTTAGCCCATGGTGTGCAAAAAAGTATCACTCAGAGGTAAAACAAACCAACACGTTAAAGAACATGCTGGAACTCCTTGATGGGAGGCTACCATCTGTCTCCCAACAGCTGTTCCAGTGGGTCTCCTCCCCCAACCTTCTCTGAGCCTTCGGGGTCCATGTAGCCTGGTCATTTAGCCCATGGTGTGCAAAAAAGTATCACCCAGAGGTAAAACAAACCAACACGTTAAAGAACACGCTGGAACTCCTTGATGGGAGGCTACCATCTGTCTCCCAACAGCTGTTCCAGTGGGTCTCCTCCCCCAACCTCTCTGAGCCTTCGGGGTCCATGTGACCTGGTCATTTAGTCCATGGTGTGCAAAAAATTATCACTCAGAGGTAAAACAAACCAACAGGTTAAAGAACACGCTGGAACTCTTTGATGGGAGGCTACCATCTGTCTCCCAACAGCTGTTTCAGTGGGTCCCTCCTCCAGTGGGTCCCTCCTCCTCTAAGCCTTTGGGGTCCGTGTGACCTGACCATTTAGCCCATGGTGTGCAAAATGTGACTAAATTCGAACCCCCCCCCTCCCTATACTTTTGCATTAGACTGCTTTTACCTTGTATATTTATATCTAAGATAAGGAAATAAGAATGATTCTTTTCAACGGAAGGACGGACAATTATTAGTTCTCACAAAAAAAAATACCATTGTTGAACTGAGAAAGTAAAGAAAGTTAGAATGCTTGTTGCAAAATATGAAAAATTCTTATATTTCCACCTTGCTCTTTGCCAGAATTGTTTATTCGAATATTCAACGAAGCAGATTTTACATTTTTAAATTTTTTAATTAAAGATATTCAAGCATTGCAATCACTTATGCAGCTGATGTTTTGAACTTTTCATGGAGGATTTGGTAGTTAATTGATTATTTTTACTACTACTAACCAAGCAATCCCTTGCACATTTTTAGTCATCAATTCCGGTTTTATTTTCTGTTGATGTGTTGCATTGTACGTAACAGTGGGCGCGGGGGTGGCTCAGTCGGTAGCGCGCCAGGCTCGTAATCTGTAGTTCCCAGGTTCGAGTCCCAGCTGGGTCAGCGTTGAGATTTGCCTCCGCAAAAATTCCCCGCCCTGCCCACGGTCAGTAGGGGACACGGATGGGCTTGGAAAGGCCGCCGTCCGTCGGATGGGACGTTAAGCCGTGGCTCCGTGTGTGGGAGAGCCATACCCTGTGCACGTTAAAGAACATGCTGGATGGCCTTGGTGTTTAGCATGGCCATTTAGCCCATGGTGTGCAAAAAAGTGCCGCTCAGAGGTAAAACAACCTAACCCTACGTAACATTACAATGAATGCTCCCAAACCAGCGATTTTCGTTATGACATTAACTGAAATGGAATGTTTTGCCATTTCTCATAACTTAATTGAAGTTGGAATTCATTATTGAATAACTGAAACCTGTGTATCTCGTAGCCAACACATTTTAGACCTTGCAGTCAGAATTAATGATGTTTTAATGATGTTTACTGTACGAAATAGTTCAGATTTTACGATGTCATAGTTTTGTATTGGTACATAATAATTGTATTGTTTTTCTTACCTTTTTAGTCTTCTATGGGTGGTGATCGTTTCTCAGTTCCTTCTGGGACTTGGCATGGCAGGAGAAATTGTTTGCAGTATGACTCACGGAATGAAAGCTACGGTGTAAGTATCAAGAGTTTAGTTAATTTCAGATTTAAGTAAGAATACGTCCAGTCTAACACGAATTCTGGGGCGGGGGTGGCTCATTCGGTAGCGCTGCTGTTGCAGTATGACTCACGGAATGAAAGCTACGGTGTAAGTATCAAGAGTTTAGTTAATCTCAGATTTAAGTAAGAACGTAATACGCCCAGTCTAACACGAATTCTGTGGCGGGGGTGGCTCAGTCGGTAACGCGCCAGGCTCGTATTCTGAGTTCCCAGGTTCGAGTCCCACCTGGGTCAGCGTTGAGATTTATCTCCGCAAAATTTCCCCCCTTGCCCACGGTCAGTAGGGGACACCGATGGGCTTGGAAAGACCGCCGTCTATCCGTCGGATGGGACGTTAAGCCGTGGCCCCGTGTGCAGGAGAGCCATACTCTGTTCACGTTAAAGAACACGCTTGATAAACAGGCTACCATCTATCCCCCAACAGCTGTTCCAGTTTGTCCCTTTTCTGAGCCTCCGGGGTCCTTGTGACCTGGCCATTTAGCCCATGGTGTGCAAAAAAGTGTCGCTCAGAGGAAAACAACCCAACAAGAATTCCATTAACATTATTTTTAAAGTGAGTGTTGTCGTACCATTTAGCACGATTTATCCATTTTATCTTTACCAGCGTTTTTATTATTTTATTTACCACACAAGAAGATAACTCGATGCTTTCCTTGTCTCACTTATCTGAGCTATCCTTGTTCATAACTTCAGACTTTTAAAACGATTTTCCACGTGTTTCGTATGCAAATTAGTGTGCTTAAACAGGTATAATCTGTAATGTTTTTGTAAACAAAAAAGCCCACTTAATTGTCGATGACCGATGACAATGTACCCATATACAAATTCATCATGATTTGTTAAAAATTATAACTTGCCACGTGAAGGGGTGAAAACTTACAGTTATTCTATTGGAATAATTTTTACGAATAAATGACTAATTGTTAGGATTCTTTTTCTAATGATCTAGTAAGATGACTAATTTTTGCAACAGTCAGTTTCTCATTTCCAATCTTTACTGCTCGACAATAATTTTAACGAAAATCAATTTCTCATTTTCAATCATCATTCATCCTCATCTTCAACAACCATGGGCTGAGTAGGTCCAACCAGATTGTATTGTTTAATTCTGCAAACGTATCTCTCCTGAATTACATTATTCGACAATAATTTTTTACTACAATCAATTGCACATTTTCGATTTTCATCACTGGATAATAATTTTTACAACAATAATTTTTTTTTTTTTCATTTCCGATCTTCATTACTCTATAATAATTATTGCAAAAATCAATTTCCAATTTTCAATCTTCATTATTCGATAATAATTTTTACAGCAATCTATTTTTTTTCCTTTCAATAATAATTTTAACAAAAATCAATTTCTCATTTTCAATCTTTATTACTCGACAATAATTTTTACATCAATCTATTTTTCTTCATTTCGATAATAATTATTGCAAAAATCAATTTCTCATTTTCAATCTTTATTACTCGACAATAATTTTTACATCAATCTATTTTTCTTCATTTCGATAATAATTATTGCAAAAATCAATTTCTCATTTTCAATCTTTATTACTCGACAATAATTTTTACAGCAATCTATTTTTTTCATTTTCGATAATAATTTTAACAAAAATCAATTTCTCATTTTCAATCTTTATTACTCGACAATAATTTTTACAGCAATCTATTTTTTTCATTTTCGATAATAATTTTAACAAAAATCAATTTCTCATTTTCAATCTTTATTACTCGACAATAATTTTTACAGCAATCTATTTTTTTCATTTCGATAATAATATTTACAACAATCAATTTTTCATTTTCAATCTTCATTACTTGACAATAAATTTGTACAACAATCAATTGCAGATTTTGGTTTTTCATCACTGGATAATAATTTTTACAACACTAATTTTTTCCCTTTCGATCTTCATTACTCGATAATAATTATTGCAAAAATAAATTTCTAATTTTCAATCTTCATTACTCGACAATAATTTTTACAGCAATCTATTTTTTTCATTTTCGGTAATAATTTTAACAAAAATCAATTTCTCATTTTCAATCTTTATTACTCGACAATAAATTTTACAGCAATCTATTTTCTTTATTTTTAATAATAATTTTTACAACAATCGATTTCTCATTTTCAATCTTCATTACTCGATAATAATTTTTAGAGCAATCTATTTTTTTCATTTCGATAATAATATTTACAACAATCAATTTCTCATTTTCAATCTTTATTACTCGATAATAATTTTAACACCAATCAATTTTTTCATTTCGATAATTTTACAACAATCAATTTCGCATTTTAAATCTTCATTATTCGACAATAAATTTGTACAAATCAATTGCAGATTTTCGATTTTCATCACTGGATAATAATTTTTACAACACTAATTTTTTCCCTTTCGATCTTCATTACTCGATAATAATTATTACAAAAAACAATTTCTAATTTTCAATCTTCATTACTCGACAGTAATTTTTACAGCAATCTTTTATTTTTCATGTCGATAATATTTTTTATAACAATCAATTTCACATTTTCAAACTTTATTACTCGATAATAATTTTTACACCAATCCATTTTTTCATTTCGATAATTTTCCAACAATCAATTTCTCATTTTAAATCTTCATTACTCGACAACAAATTTGTACAACAATCAATCGCAGATTTTCGTTTTTCATCACTGGATAATAATTTTTACAACACTAAGTTTTTCCCTTTCGATCTTCATTACTCGATAACAATTATTGCAAAAATAAATTTCTAATTTTCAATCTTCATTACTCGACAATAATTTTTACAGAAATCTATTTTTTTCATTTCGATAATAATTTTTGCAAAAATCAATTTCTCATTTTCAATCTACATCACTTGACAATATACACCATGTATTAAAATAAAACTGAATTTTGCCGTCTTTTTTTTCTGTATTTATAATTGTTTCCTTTCTGTAGAAATACGTTACTTGTTTGAAATGAAATATACACAAATAAAAGGAAAACAACGAAACGTTAACCGAAATATACACAAATAAAAGGAAAACAACGAAACATTAACCGAAATATAGTCATAATACAGTAAATTCGTATCCTACTAACGTCACTGTACACGAATTTTTTTTATGAGCTATCTATAGCGTTAGTCGGGGACGGGTTATAAACATATTACCTTTATTTGACATTTTAGCAGTCGTTATCATTACTTTAGTGTTTCAGAACATATTCAATGTACTTTTGTCGGAAAACACTAGATTCCAAATTAGGTGGGGGTGGCTCAGTCAGTAGCGCGCCAGGCTCTTAATCTGTAGTTCACAGGTTCGAGTCCCAGCTGGGTCAGCGTTGAGATTTATCTCCGCAACATTCCCCCCCCCCCCTGTCCACGGTCTGTAGGGGACACCGATGGGCTTGGAAAGGCCGCCGTCCGTCGGATGGGACGTTAAGCCGTGGCACCGTGTGTCTGTGAGCCTTACCCAGTGCACATTAAAGAACACGCTGGATGGCCTTGACGGGAGGCTACGATCTGTCTCTCAACAGCTGTTCCAGTGGGTCCCCTCCCCCAACCTTCTCTGAGCCTTCGGGGTCCATGTGACCTGGCCATTTAGCCCATGGTGTGCAAAAAAAATACCGCTCAGAGGTAAAACAATCCAACGTTAAAGAACACGCTGGATGGCCTTGACGGGAGGCTACCATCTCTCTCCCAACAGCTTTTCCAGTGGGTCCCCTCCCCCAACCTTCTCTGAGCCTTCGGGGTCCATGTAACGGCTTGGAAAGGCCGCCGTCCGTCGGATGGGACGTTAAGCCGTGGCCCCGTGTGCGGGAGAGCCATACCCTGTGCACGTTAAAGAACACGCTGGATGGCCTTGACGGGAGGCTACCATCTGTCTCCCAACAGCTGTTCCAGTGGGTCCCCTTCACCAACCTTCTTTGAGCCTTCGGGGTCCATGTGACCTGGCCATTTAGCCCTTAGTGTGCAAAAAAAGTGCCGCTCAGAGGTAAAACAACCCAACCCATGTAACGGCCATTTAGCACACGGTGTGCAAAAAAATGCCGCTCAGAGGTAAAACAATCCAACGTTAAAGAACACGCTGGATGGCCTTGACGGGAGGATACCATCTGTCAGAGGTAAAACAACCAAAACAACCCAAACCCTATAAACATGTTTCATTAAAAAAAATGTATGTAATGTAGATAATGACGTGATCGTTTTCGTTCATTTTTTGAATGAACGAAACGCTATAAAAAAGCTTCTAAAAAGTATCAGACTTCTGTACAAAACTTCAATTATCACTCTTCTTTATTTTTTAATAGAGAACGAGGATTTCCTGACGATGTCGCCACCTATGGGCTTGTATCTGGAGTTCTGTTTTCGTCTGCTTGTTTCGGGTGAGTTGCTTTTTTTGTCTGTTTTATCTTTTCCCTGCTCTTTCTTAAAGAAAAGTAGCATTTTAGTATGATACATAATACCCCCTCAAGCAGCTGCTTGCCACAGAGATCTGACAGGAGCCTGTCAGTTTATTATGCCAGAGTAGAAGGTCTGAGAGGATGGCAGGACCTCAGCAGAAAAACGACACATACAGCCATGACTTACCCGGACACATATGGCTGTATGTGTCCGTAGGGGCTCGAACACAGGTCCCGTAGATCAATAGCCAAGCGTGCTAACCACTCGGCCACGGGACGGCTGATACATAATAAAAGAGGTTAATGAGCATGGAGAGGCCGCAGCAGAATGACAACACGAGTACGATTCGTGCTCGAGCCAGGTCCTTTTGATCTGCAACCAAACACGTTAATTACTAGGTACAGTCGCTCAAAAAAGTATCCGAACACTATGGTTGATTACAGAATTCAGAAAAAATATCTGCAGCGTGTACAGCAACTGTACACGCTCCAGTTACCGTTCACAGCAAACTGGAGCGTGTGCAGTTACTGCACACGCTGCAGTTTGCTGTGAACGGTAACTGCACACGCTCAATATTTCCGTGAGTGAGCCCACACGATCTCAGCTATGCTCATACTTTGTCTTGTACAGTCGCTCAAAAAAGTATCCGAACACTACGGTTGATTACAGAATTCAGGAAAAATATCAGGCAACGATTTTTTTTTTAGAAATTAGTGATCTGGCAACCTTCGTGTCACGTGACACACAATACATTATAAAAAAATTGTTGCCGGATATTTTTTGTGACTTCTGTAATCAACCATAGCGTTCCGATACTTTTTTGAACGACTGTACATGTTGTAGTTGGGTTGTTTTACCTCTGAGCGGCACTTTTTTGCACACCATGGGCTAAATGGCCAGGTCACATGGACCCCGAAGGCTCAGAGAAGGTTGGGGGAGGGGACCCACTGGAAGAGCTGTTGGTAGACAGATGGTAGCCTCCCGTCAAGGCCATCCAGCGTGTTCTTTAACGTGCACAGGGTATGGCTCTCCCGCACACGGGGCCACGGCTTAACGTCCCATCCGACGGACGGCGGCCTTTCCAAACCCATCGGTGTCCCCTACTGACCGTGGGAAGGGCGGGGAATTTTTGCGGAGATAAATCTCAACGCTGACCCAGCTGGGACTCGAACCTGGGAACTACAGATTACGAGCCTGGCGCGCTACCGACTGAGCCACCCCCGCCCCACATGTTGTAGTTCTTACACTCTGAAAATGTGCTGTAACTCAAAAGGGAAGTATTTCTGGCCCAATGTTCCCCCCCCAATAGGGGACCACCTTGTCGTGGTGGGGGGCCTAGGGCCCAGCAACCCGGCTGAAGGCTGTGCCAGCCGGATTAGGGTACCGGTTGGACATGGCCAAGGCCAACCGAGGTCGAAGACGCTGCTGGCCGGCTTGATTGCCGGTCGGGTGGTGACGGCGTCGGAGACCTCACCTCAGGGACCTTGGGTGGTCAGTTCGACGGCTCGGTCGAAAGGTCCCTCCTGCCTAATAGGCACGAGCCGTCCAAAAAGTCTGGGTCCTACTAAGAGTCTCCACCCCGGGTGCCGATCGAGCTTGGATCTTTATATCCTTGCACATTTGCAAACCGGGGAATAGATTAAATTTAGGTTTCTTCCGGTGGTTAGCTTTCCTTCTATAGGACTGCTGCCATGTGAGGCCGGGGTTGAGGTGCGCCTATAGGGCGTATTCCTTGCCCCCGGCTCTAGATAGTCATGGCTTTTCTTTAACCAGGTAGTGCTGTCAGGCGGAACCGGGAATTGCCGTGGTTGCACAAGATCGCAACATAGAGATCAATTGGCCCAATGTTCATAGGAAAGTTTTTCATCACTATGTGCAGTAGAACACTTTCCCAAAATATGACCAGAACGTTTGTTAACACTCTCTATAATAGGGAGGGGGTGGCACAATCGGTACCGCGCCAGGCTCGTAATCTGTAGTTCTCAGGTTCGAGTCCCAGATGGGTCAGCGTTGAGATTTATCTCCGCAAAATTCCTCGCTCTGCCCACGGTCAGTAGGGGACACCGATGGGCTTGGAAAGGCCGCCGTCCGTCGGATGGAACGTTAAGCCGTGGCGCCGTGTGCGGGAGAGCCATACCCTGTGCACGTTAAAGAACACACTGGATGGCCTTGACGGGAAGCTACCATATGTCTTCCAACAGCTGTTCTAGTGGCTCCCCTCCCCCAACCTTCTCTGAGCCTTCGGGGTTCATGTGACCTGGCCATTTAGCCCATGTGTGCAAAAAAGTGCCGTTCAGAGGTAAAACAATCCAACGTTGAAGAACACGCTGGATGGCCTTGACGGGAGACTACCATCTGTCTCCCAACAGCTGTTCCAGTGGGTCCCCTTCCCCAACCTTCTCTGAGCCTTCGGGGTTCATGTGACCTGGCCATTTAGCCCATGGTGTGCAAAAAAGTGCCGCTCAGAGGTAAAACAACCCAACCCAACTCTGTATAATACGGATGACCGGATGTAAATTGCAAGCGGAATTTCCCTCTTGAAAATTTTGTATCCCATACCACTCGTAGCCGTCCCATGGCCGAGTGGTTAGCGCGCTTGGCTACTGATCTAAGGGACCTGGGTTCGAGCCCCGGGTAAGGCATGGCTGTTTGTGTCGTTTTTCTGCTGAGGTCCTGCCATCCTCACAGACCTTCTATATGGCATATAAACTGACACGCTCCTGTCAGACCTCTGTGGCAAGCAGCTGCTTGAGGGGGTATTTATTTATTATTATTACCACTCGTAGCTGTCCAGAGTTGTCCATTAGAAGACGATAATAGGAGTATGATGTTGTATATTATGACGTCTGCCTATCATCATCAGTCTGAAGATGTCTCATCACATCTTAAATTGAAGTTATGTGCCTTTCTTTAAAACAAATCTCTTGGGGCGGGGGTGGCTCAGTCGGTAGCGCGCCAGGCTCGTAATCTGTAGTTCCCAGGTTCGAGTCCCAGCTGGGTCAGCGTTGAGATTTATCTCCGCAAAATTTCCCCGCCCTGCCCACGGTCAGTAGGGGACACCGATGGGCTTGGAAAGGCCGCCGTCCGTCGGATGGGACGTTAAGCCGTGGCCCCGTGTGCGGGAGAGCCATACCCTGTACACGTTAAAGAACACGCTGGATGACCTTGACGGGAGGCTGCCATCTGTCTCCCAACAGCTGTTCCAGTGGGTCCCCTCCCCCAACCTTCTCTGAGCCTTCGGGGTCCTTGTGGCCTGGCCATTTAGCCCATTGTGTGCAAAAAAGTGCCGCTCAGAGGTAAAACAATCCAATCCAATTAAAACAAATCTCGATTTTTCTGTACACCTCTTAGAAATTCCTTGTGCTAGCTGGGTATGCTGACGTATAACCATGATGCCCTATCGGAGTAACGACGAAGTTTTATCGTTTTTTTTTTACATTTTTCATGATTCGTATATTATTAAAGGGTTTGAGGCCAAAGTAGGCCATAGAGTGCTAGAATGCATAATTTTTGAAGTGGCCGAATTATTATTTTCAATATTCTTTATTAAAAACCCTTTCATTCGAACTGTTGATGAGACTGGTAGTAGAGTAGGTTTGGTTATAAACAGAGAGAAAACTAAAGTGATGAAAATTGGTCAGGCAGGCTGTGATTCAGTTAATCTGAATGGTTGCAGTCTTGAGCAGGTGTCACAGTTTAATTATCTTGGGAGCTATGTAACAGATAATGGTGATGTGCGGCATGAGATTAACAGACGAATAGGGATTGCTGCTGGGACTTTTAAGAATCTATGGAGAGTGTGGAGAAATAGGCGTATACACCTAAAGACTAAAATTAGACTGTATAATAGTTTGGTTCTTTCTAGGGTTAGTTATGGTAGCGAAACTTGGACACTTTGTAAACAAGATAACAGGAAACTAGATGCTTTTGATTCCAGATGCTTACGCAGTATCTTGGGCATTAGGTGGTTCAACTTTGTAACTAATGATGAAGTTAAGCAAAGGAGTTTGCAACCTCCTTTAAGCAGCATATTGTGTTGCCCGTATGAATAATTATAGATTGGCGAATAGGGTATGAACAGTGTGCCTAAAGGCCTCAGAAAGAGGAGGAGATCTAGGATGTGGTGGGCAGACAATGTCAAACAGTACCTTGTTAGAATTGGTGTGCAGTGGTCAGATGCAGTAGATGTGGCCCAGGATAGACTTGCTTGGAGAACTAAATGGCACGGTCTGGTTGGACCTTTGTAGCCCATGGCTGCTTGAGGATGATGATGATGACATATCTTTTGTTCGGAAATTTTATTTGAATAGGTCACAAGGAGTTTGGGGGGGGGGGCAGTGCTTGACGACACAAAATAGCCAGTACAAAACGAATCAAAGGTAATTAAAATATACTCGATTATTTAAATTTTAATTATCAGATTTGGGTTGGGTTGTTATTAATTATTATTTTAATTAAGAATCTGGTTGACAGGCAATTGCGTGATGAGAAATGTGGATTGAGAAGTGGTAGGGGATGTGTGGATCAGATATTTTCACTTAGGCAGATTCTTGAGAAATGTTTAGAGTTTCAGAAACCTTTGGTTGCTAGCTTTGTTGATTTCAAAAACGCTTTCGACTCTGTTGATCGTCATAATTTGTGGTTGATTGTGAGATCATATGGTATACCTGACAAGTTAGTTAACATAATGAAAGCTCTCTATAATAACACTGAGTCGTGTGTGAGAGTTGGTAAGGCTTGTAGCAATTGGTTTAGCATTACTTCTGGTGTTCGACAAAGGTGCATTTTGTCTCCTTTTCTCTTTAGTTTGGTTATTGATTATGTTATGCGAAATTCACTTCAAGGGAAAAATTTTGGCTTTAAATGGCTGGAGATACTAAAATTTCTGATTTCGATTATGCTGATGATTTAGCCCTTTTGGCAAATGATGTTGATGAGATGAACTCTTTCATTCGAGTTGTTGATGAGACTGGTAGTAGAGTAGGTTTGGTTATAAACAGAGAGAAAACTAAAGTAATGAAAATTCGTCAGGCAGGTTGTGATTCAGTTAATCTGAATGGTTGCAGTCTTGAGCAGGTGTCACAGTTTAATTATCTCGGGAGCTATGTAACAGATAATGCTGATGTGCGGCATGAGATTAACAGACGAATAGGTATTGCTGCCGGGACTTTTAAGAATCTATGGCGATTGTGGAGAAATAGGCGTATACACCTAAAGACTAAAATTAGACTGTATAATAGTTTGGTTCTTTCTAGGGTTAGTTATGGTAGTGAAACTTGGACACTTTGTAAACAAGATAACAGGAAACTAGATGCTTTTGATACCAGATGCTTACGCAGTATCTTGGGCATTAGGTGGTTCAAGTTTGTAACTAATGATGAGGTTAGGCAAAGGAGTTTGCAACCTTCTTTAAGCAGCATATTGTGCAGAGAGAGACTCCGTTGGTTTGGCCATGTTGCCCGTATGGATAATTATAGATTGGCGAATAGGGTTATGAACAGTGTGCCTAAAGGCCTCAGAAAGAGGGGGAGACCTAGGATGCGGTGGGCAGACAATGTGAAACAGGACCTTGTTAGAATCGGTGTGCAGTGGCCAGGTGCAGCAGATGTAGCTCAGGACAGAC